>JAWRVZ010000130.1:945000-1282500 GCA_037043235.1 Rhodeus uyekii | reverse complement strand
GGCCTGCTATTCAGCAGCGCTAAACTGTTGCATAATAATAGAGGCTACCTTCTGCACGGACTGCTAAGATGTTGGTTAAACAAGACACTGTTGCACCTTTGACGGACTGGCGTAGACTTTCCGCTGGATCCTGAATTCTCAGAAGCATCACCTCTGTGGATGTCCGATGACACTGCAACAATAAAGCTGCCGTTCACCCGCGGTCACTCTATAGAGGGATATGGAAACTGCGGCATTTTTCGTAAAACACAAAAGCCAAGCAAAAAAGGAATGCATACATTGACCAAGGGCTGTGAGAAAAACACATTGAGAAAACTAGCTACGAGAACAATTTATATGGTTATTAAATTGATCCTCATTTACACGCCCAAGCGTTTCGTTCATCTTTGAAACACAAATATGGATATTTTTAATATTCTCCCCCGCCAGTAAAAATCCATGCAAAGTAAAATTTACAAGCTTCAAAAAAAAAGACTATGGTTTTTTGAATGCTAATTGTTTGATGCAATTTTTCTGAATGGACACAATCACTTTAATTTTAATTTTGGCTTTTATTCACATGTAAACATTGATCAGTGCACACACACACCTTAAGGATTATTAGGAACACCTGATGAGTCTCGATTTCTGTTGAGACATTCAGATGGTAGAGTCAGAATTTGGCGTAAACAAAACGAGAACATGGATCCATCATGCCTTGTTACCACTGTGCAGGCTGGTGGTGGTGGTGTAATGGTGTGGGGGATGTTTTCTTGGCACACTTTAGGCCCTTTAGTGCCAATTGAGCATCGTTTAAATGCCACGACCTGCCTGAGCATTGTTTCTGACCATGTCCATCCCTTTATGACCACCATGTACCGATCCTCTGATGCTGCTTCCAGCAGGATAATGCACCATGTCACAAAGCTCGATTCATTTCAAATTAGTTTCTTGAACATGACAATGAGTTCACTGCACTAAAATGTCCCCACAGTCACCAGATCTCAACCCAATAGAGCATCTTTGGGATGTGGTGGAACGGGAGCTTCGTGTCCTGGATGTGCATCCCACAAATCTCCATCAACTGCAAGATGCTCCTATCAATATGGCCAACATTTGTAAAGAATGCTTTCAGCAGCTTGTTGAATCAATGCCACGTAGAATTAAGGCAGTTCTGAAGGTGAAAGGGGGTCAAACACAGTATTAGTGTGTGTTCCTAATAATCCTTTAGGTGTGTGTACATTACGTATGTAACATACATAAACACTGAAGATCAGCTGTGAGAACAAATGAGGTTTGTTCTCGCACATCAAGCACAACTGAGCTTCCAATACAACAGTGTACAATGTTCATTGAGCAATGTTTATATCAAAGCCTAAAAATGTAATTTACTTGGCATTGAAGTGCTCAAATCTCATGCACACAACCACATATTAAACATTTGCCAGTGACATTTTCACATAAGTTACATACAATCTGTCATAAGTCTGATTAAGTGCTCATGCAAAGAGATTTAAGAGTTTCAGCGACGAAAGTAAATGATGCAGAAACAATCGATCAATACAATAAAGGGAAAATTTACTAAACAGATGTGTTGCAATGCTTCAAAAACCTGTGGCTTATAGGCACAAAAATACCTGAATTATAGTGGCTGCATAAATATATACATGATGTATTTGTCATTGTTTTCACTGCAAACATGCTTTATTTACATATAAACTAGGATTATTACAGATTGCACCTTATTCACCAAAAAGTGATTTTCTTCCAAATGAGAGGAGATGAAAGCACTGTGTATTTTGTCGAGTTACAGACCGTGTGTTTACGTCAAGGTACTTTCATGCGAGCATGTATACTCTGATCTCACCAGCAGACCAGAGAGACGCAGTGTGTTTGGCCAGAGAAGAGAAAGTGTAAGAAGCACAAAGGGAGCCGTGGCCAGTGAAGGGTGGTCTGCTCAGAGATGAGGGGAAACTCAATTTATCATTGCCAAGCAGTTTTGTCAGGCTGAGCACACAGAAGAGACTAAGCTCTAGTTGGAAGCAGTAATGCCCTGTTGACAGAAAAGAAAGCAATCAATGCTAATTAGCATTATTAGCAACAATAACCAGCCTCCTGTCTGACTCTCTTTGTTCGGCCTCTCGTGGAGGAGAGTCTGCTCAAATGAGGAGAATTTGACTGCTGCCCCGCAGGATGGAGCCAATGAAAACAGTTCGCTATCTCTGTTTTTGGCCATTGCTCTTGACCCTTCAGTGCTCCTCTATTGTAGAAGGGCATGTTCCTTCCCCAGAGGAACACTGAATTGCTAACAGGTTGACTGAAAGCAGATTGGAGATGTTACATTAACTGTCCCAGATTCTTCTCCTAAAATAGAAGAGTGGCAAAATGAGCAAAAATGCTTCTTTTTTTGTTGTAAATGATAAAGTTTTTTGCTACATATGTAAACTTTGCTTAATAATCTATAGTAGGTAAACGGAAACTTAAGGATGGTTTGATTTTTAAGTAATTTTTCTGGTGTTACCATCATTTCTAAATTGGAGCCTGCCATCATAATGATTTCAAGACGTGTTTAGACACAAATTTATCACAAATTAAATAAAATATATCAAATCTGTAAGTTATCAGACACACATTTATGTTCAAACACCATGTAAAAGTGAATTTTGTATAATAAGTCCTCTTGAAAAACACTATTTAATTGCATTGTATATTTTAAATATATAATTATTTGTGTTCAAAATGTTATATTGTTGCAATATCTTCCCAGTAAATCCTCTCTGATGCTTTGATGGAGCATGCAGAGTTCATTATTCACGGTTTTAAATCAAATATTTCAACAGTGCACAAATTGTTTTCACCCTTCAGAATACAAATATATAAACATTTAATGATACGATTTTTTATTTTTATAGAATTTAACATACAAGTAGCCTATAAAATAAACATGAAAAATAACAACTCAAGTGAAAAATTGTTTTGAGTTGATTTTAAATCAAAGATTTTGGGATCTTTGCTGAAACTCAAGAGGAGACACATAAAATTACTTGTGGATCAAAATCTGAAAACGGCCTGAAGCGAAAGCCTCCAATTGTTCAGAGTTTCTTTAAAAAACAATTGAGACAATTAAAAGATCAGTACATTCTCTTCTTTTGCCGTCACCACTGATCTGGCAAACATAAAAGTAGCCTCAAATAAGACAATTTGTTGCCATTTATTTCCCTGCTAAAACTCAAATAAGTGGCAAGTTCTAGATAAAAAGACTGTTGAATGTGAGTCGTGTGTCCTTGTTTACATCACGCACACACGCGCGCACACACACACACACACACTCCATCCGCTCTTCACTATCTGCTGTGAAAATTCAGTGTTGGTCCAAAACTCAAACACAGGCAGATTAAATGACCATCATTCAGCAAACCTTAACCCCCATCTCTGCTAGCAAGAAAAACAAATAAATAAGGAGCTCTTCTGTGGCCTTACACTCCCACCTGAGCCAGAGCCTCGGAGTGAAGGTTGAGTCGGCAGGCTTTGGGTTATGGTGGGTAACTTTAGCTCATCCGTCGGTTCTGTGGGTGCAGCTATGTAAACATCAGCCCTGCGTGTTTGAAACAGAAACAGACGATACGGCTCTGCCCCCCTCCCTCTCCTCCATCTGTCCCTGCGGGAGGCTTTGTGGATGGGTTGGGAGGAGGAAACCAGCAGGGAGCGTGGAGGTGTTGAGGTCTGTCATCCTGTTGTTGTCCACACCTGTGTGTTGTTTTTGGGTCATCTAAGAGGCTGTTTGGGACATTAGTAGAGCTGATGTTTATACTGGGCTTCACGGTGATTCAGTGTATCAGGAAGTGATGAGTGTGTCCACGGCAGTAATGGATGCTGGTGAGCCGTCTCATTGACTTTAACTGCACTGGCTTGACTAAAACAACATGCTGCTTTTGTGACAGCTTTTCCAAATCTCCAAACAGAGGCCAGCGTTTCTGGCTTTAACCCCTCCAAACTTTCAGGCTTCATTCATTCAAGCTCAACAAAGATCTTCAACCTTTGTCTTTTCTAACTCATAACAGACCATCAAACTCTGACTGTAATTGAGTTTTCAAGCTACATTCAGACCTTCAACCTTTTTTTTTCTCCTCTCAAATTTATCAGTCAGACAATTTTTTTTACAAAGCACTTTAAGAAACATCAGCTGTTGGCCAAAGTACAGATTTAAAACAAATAGTGTAATAATTACAATTCAGACACCAAACACAGACAATGCACACAAATTTTACCTACTCATGACCATATAAATATAATAAACAGATGAGTTTTAAGATGAGATTAGAAATCATCACATGCAGTTTTTACAACCGTTCTGACGATGAAATGAAAGAAGAGCCGGAATATATGGAGGAACCAATCCTCCATAGCCAAAGTGCATCTAGTAATAGTCAAGGATAGACAATATCCACTGAACTTCATTTGTTGGAGAGTTTGTGCCAGATAACTGTGAGACACTGGAGTAAATTCAGATAAATAAGATCAAACTGGTGTGAGCTGAGAGATATTCAAAGCAGAGGGAAAATACATGATCCTATTCCTTCAATTTAATCCATGAAACAGTAGGGGAGGGATCAGGATAGAGATTAGACTTCGGATTTAAAACACCTAGGGTTTTACTGTAGTGGTCGATGAAAATCCCTTTGACTTTGGAATTTGATTTTTACCATTTTTCATACCGATTCACCAAAACTCGGCACAGGCTGTTCTCAAGACCCAAGTATTTGTCTGGAAATGTCCTAGTAGAAACTCAATAGTAAACATCTATTTCTTTGGAAGTGTTCATAAGAGTCTATAAGGCACATCCATATTATTCGCTGAGATGAAAAAATATCAGAAACAAGCAGCAACACAAAATACTGTCACAATATTGATCCATCTGCATGTTGTGTTCATCCTGGTGCAGACAGTGCAATTCAAAGCGTTGGTGTCGGTAAGATTTCAGCATGTTTGTGCAGCTCTGAGAGCGTCTCTTTGAGCAGTTTGCTGGGGTCATACAGTCAACCAAAAACAGATGCACTTACAGGACACTGAGGTCACGCTCGAGCTGTTCATTTCAACAGGCTACGCTTGATTCATATGTCTCACAGATTCAGCACAGGATCTATGAACTCAGCCCTCACTCTCATGTGTGAGCAGAACGCTCAGAATCACATAAACCTACACCAGCTGTCGTCCGTAATGTGTTTGAAAGAAGTCTCTTATTCTCACAATCTAAAATAGCAACAAAATCAACGTTGAAAACTGTTGTGCAGCTTACTATTGAAAAGCTATATTTTGTGAAAAGCACTGCACAAATAAATATATCTATCTATCTATATGTCTGCCAATACAAAAACAAAAACAGAACGGGTCACTATTGAGAGCATATTGAATTAATGTTATAAGTAAATTTGAACTGTTAGTATTATAAACCCGTACAGCCTTTGAGACATCAAATTAAAATCAGAGGCAGAGCAAGTTATGACGATTATGAACACAAAGACCAAGACCAAACATCTACAAACACAAAAGATACAAAAGAATTTGCTCTAAGAAGGTAAACGGGGTCGGTTTTGATGCAGGTATTCAAGTGTGTCAAATACATGTGTGTGCTCTGGTGTAAATAAAAACTAACATTAGATTCAGAACTGCAAGAAATCCTTGGGATGTGAAGGTGAGTTTCCACTGCTAGACTAGCCATGACTTTTATTATTTTAATATTTGTCACCAGGCATGCTGAAAAACTGGCAGTACAGTTATATGCACACAAAATACATAGTGCTTAAAACGGTGTGTGTTGAAGCTGAACTGACGTGAGAGTTTTTCAAACCACAGATTGCATAAAACACATGGGCAAATGCTGAAGGGAACCGGTTCCACATGCATAAATCCCTCATCTATCCTTTATGCTTGAAAGCCAGTGGTGTTGGAGGCTCAACACATCTGCCACCCAACACAAGAGATGCAGCAGATGTTAAGCAGGTCTTCAAGAGCCATACGGTTATTAAACTGCCCATATTAAACTGTTTTATCATTCGGGGTTCTGCTACTGTCACACAATGTGCGGTGTGCGGAGAGAACGCCGAGACTCGGGGATTCAAACTGAAAACGCTTTATTTAGCAAATGAAAACAAACGGCACACTCTTTGTGCAAAACTCGGAGTGAACAGGACACATGGACCACAGGAGACATCCACACGGGACATTACATTATCAACGTTAACAATCAACAACAACAAGGGAGTAGCACGAGGAAATGACAAACACCTGGAAGACTAACAACGTAATGATGACAGGACAGGTGCGGGAAGGGCACGGGAAGAGACAGACGAGGGACTCGGAAGTGCACAACAAGGCAAGACTGTGACTGCTACACAAGGCATAAAATTCATTTTTTGTCACACCTTGTCAATGGCCGGTGACTTAAGAAAATGTACCGGTCATAAATCTTATTTTACCAGCCATGAAACTTACTGGCTTCCTTTTTAAAGTTACAAAGGTTTTTCTAGAGCAGTGAGTGATTTCTCTTTGTATTTTGTTGAACGATGAACATTAATGACAGAAAGCAGCAGGAATATTAGGCTGCTGTCACTTTAAGAGCTGACACTCGGATCCATTACACTGACACACATGCGCTTTTCTTTCTCAACTGTTTGCGTTCACTGAAGATAAAACTCACTGTGTTTACGAGGATGTTTGCCAACATCTTTGAAAATTTCTGGTGATGACATAATAGAGAGCTCAGTTTAGTACAATCTGTCTGAGATGTGTAATGAAATGAGTTATGCACCCTTTTGCATCTTCTTGTGCTTGAGCATTAAATCGGCATGGCTTAAACGTTCGTGACAATACAGAACTCATCCTGTCGTTTTTCACGTTTGTTAGCATTCATGCATTGTTAGAATTCATAAAAATGTAATCAGCCAATTGGCAATCGACTTGCATGGTGAGCAGTCCCTGCTTTTACACACTTTAAAGTTTTGTTTTTTTATGTGTTTTCTTTTCACTCTCTGTTTTAGTTTCTGTCTCTTTAAATCCTCACCTTTCAGGAAAGCCCAGTCTTCTGTGATTGGCCAGTTGGCCAAGTCAGCTGTGATTGGTCAACAATTAAAAAAATTAATGTCAAATTTCTGAGGATTCATGAGCTGTAAACAGTGTATTATATTCAGTATGTTAACTATGGTGTCACTACTGGAAGTGCATACAATGTTTTATTTGAAGTCTCCTCGACATCGAAATCCCTTCTCCAACTGTTTTTTGAGGGCTGGTTAAAGGAGCAAGTAGGCAGGGATTATGCAAATATGTTACATGGTAATTATAATCATAGCATTGACATGGAAATAATAGCAAGACGGCACAAATGTTTCAAACGTGCTTCAGGCAAGTTTTTTCTGCTGGCTCAGATTAAAAGAGTCTTATTCTTTTAATTATTCAATACGGCTTTGGTTTCGATGTACATCTGTGTCTTGCAGAATTATTAGAGGACGTGCAAATCTAAACAACCTGTGACAGGATGTTATCAAAGCTTTTCAGTGAACAGGAGGAAGTTCCCTCCTCAGACAAAGGTAATTCAAGATTCATTATCTGTGCAAGACCTCCCGTGAAAGATGCATGCAGTTATAACCTTAACCAGAGTTAATCTTGATTAAATAACGTTTCACTTGAATGATGCTTCCCTGGATGGAGCTCTTTATTTGAGTTCATTCAGTGCACATCAAAGACCCTCTCTACAGACCAACGGGACCTCAGACAACGGGACAGGCTCATTCAACAGCCCGCAGCACATGCAAGTGAATCAATGCATGCGACAAGGGTCCACTTCAGCAGGGTGGTCTTGATCTCTCTGTTCTGGAGAAAGACTACGTAATTGCAAGTCACTTATAAACAGGGTTGCCATATCAGGTCTACATAACAAAACTAGCCTAATGGCCAACTAAAAAAAGCCCAAATAACACACTGCCAAAATACTCTCATACATACTTTTCACCTTGAACTTCAAACTGAAAACGCAGTCTGGAAAACAAAGGAGCTCAAAGGCTTCCAACTCTATGATCTATAATTTATGACAACAAAATTTGTTTTTACGTTACTTTAACTCATCAGAATAAGCAAATTTCAACTTTTTCTTATGAGATTTAGAAGTTGTACAAGATTCTCAAAGTCAGATTAATGTCATTTAAGTTGAAGTGACTTAAACAGCCTTTTAAATTAAGTTGATTATAAATAAATAAATATAAATTATAAATATGAGGTGCAACTTTCTTCTTCTTTTTTTACAGTGTATTTTGACCTCACAAAGCTCATCATCTAGCACATTTTTATCATTAATATAAAACATTTCAATACAAGCACTTTAATCATATGTAATTTGAGTCAAACATTTCACCCACAGAGAAAACCTTCCTCTGTATATAAAAGGGATCATGCAGAGTAACTGCAATCCCTCTAAAAATCGCTTAATGTTCATGCCTTTAAAGGAGTTTCCTTATATCTTACCTCTTCTTACTCATAGTTTGCGGAAATATAACTGCAGTCTGTTTGCCTCTTCCTTCATACACACTTCCCTTCACTACAGTTTAGGAAATTACAGGTAAAGGTTACAATACACCATTTCACACATCTGTATGTTCAGTACTTACACAAGAACTGGAAGTTGAAAATACTGTCGCACATGTGATGTGGAACTGCAGTTATTAGTATTATTGTAAAGTCCGGATGTATTATTAATGGTCCACATTTTGAATACAGCTAATACGTTTCTTATCAGACGTCTGCTGTCACTGTCGGTGAAATGCACAGATGATCAGGAACATTTGGGCTTTCAGTTTTGCAGTTCTAATGATTTGCGTGCAGTATTAATGCTGTTTTTTTGACTGAAAGCCCAGTGATTCATAAAACAAATAAAGACCAATTAAATTATAAATCAATGGTATTATAGGATTATAGTTTAGCTATGAATGATTTGAATAGACATTGAATGAAGGAAGGAGTGTAATAACATCAGCAAAAGGCTTTACAGTTCAGACACACTGTCTGCTCAACTGCTCCTCAAAGGTGAAAGATCCCGACCTCCTGCTAATGCTTCGTTGACCCCTGGACGGTCCGGAGATCGCTTACAATCTCCTGTGTTTCCCCTAAATCTGTGGTCACATGCTTCACACCCCATCACTCACATGGCTGGACACAGACCAGCAAACCAAACCCGAGATCAGAGCTGATATAACGTTCAGTGGCTAATGGTGTTTGGCGACGAACAGCAAGAGATTTAATGCTGTTTTGTCTATTGGTAAACACCCAGTGATTTTGCAATCATAAAAGAGTAGTGAAAGTACCCATTATGACCAAGAGGAAAGCACCTATCAGTCCTGAGATGACAGAAAAGAGTCAAATCTTGCCAGTTTCCTGTACCCTAACACAGTTCACTCCCACCCAAACAATTACGTAACCGCTTTATGATCCTTTTCAGCAAATGCTTGCAAAATTGTGTAGCATTTATTTTATGTAATCCACAAATGCTTTGAATTCAGATCAATATTTGTTTTGTCTAAAATTAGTTTTTGTTCCTGCAAGCTTCACACCTTTAAACATCCTCAGTAAAAGTAGAGCATTGATTTAATCTACTACACATACACATGACTTCCTCCAGAGCAAGACTTAAACAAATCGTTTTACTTCATCACTCTATAGGACCCGCCACCCATGTTACAACGATACAGACACGTCACGTCATGAGCACTTTAAAGCGCCATGAAAAATTCAGCTTGTACACAGAGTTACTGACACACACAAACACAATAAATAGAAACTGTGAAATGCAAACTCAGGTTATTATACAACCCTGCAATAATTACATGTTAAATTACACAATGTGCTTTGGCCAGATTTACTAACATCTTGTGCGAGTGCAAACCCTCTTTTGTTATTGTCAGGATTTACTAAAGACACAAAGTGAAAAACCAGGACTGAAAGGCATGCACAGAGTTAATTTTGCGGTTCTGATGCAAACCTTATGGGAGGAGAGTATTTAAATGAATCACGTAAGGTGATTTACTAAGGTTTACTGGCGTTTGCATTATTATTTACCTCCCAAAGCTGCATGACGTTAATTTGAGCTGCTCTTGATAGATTGTGTTGGTAATGATGGAAATTATCCGTCTGTGTCTGTGTTCTTTGATTTGATCTTTAAATCTTCTTTTTCAGTAGATCATGCACAGAACTTTCCACTCACGTTGGCATTATTATGTTATTGCGCTCTCACGCTAATTTGCCCTGTTCGTTAATTCTGGCCCTTTATGCATTTAATCTCACTTTATTAAGAAATGTCTTTGTGGCAGACCTTCCATGTCCCAATTTAACCATATTCAATTCAAGAGTGTTGAACTTTTTTTTGTCCTGCTTCCTATTCTTCATTTGCATTTGCACTTTTGGTATGAAAGGCCCTTTAGATTTGCCAAAAATATAACTTTTTTGTTATTTAAAACAAACAAGCAAGCCTTGCAATTCATTACTTTTCATAAAAATGTACTAATGCAATTAGCTACTTTTTTAGGGAGTTTATTGTGTTGTAACATTACTTTTAAAAGCAACTTTACCCAACACTGTCTATCTGTCCATCTTAATATTATAAAACAAACAGTTCTTGTTGGGAAAATGTTGTTATAGTACACAGTCTCAGGCATACGTCTGTACAAAGTTAAACTAAAAGTGACGACTACAGATTGACGTTTGGCAGATTTATAAGGGACTATGAACCTGCCTGGGGTTTAATTGTCCTCTGTGATGGAGCTGTAGCTAGACAGGCTGTTATAACGCCCTTTCCTTTGGCTTCCGTTCCTTGTACTTCCACGGTTGCCTTCAGCCAACCCGATTTCCTCTTTCCTCGTTCTCATAGGCGCACAAAACCAGGCCACAGTTGTGCTGTGAATCAGGGCAACACACCGAACACAGTCAGATGCAAATCCTCAGAAGGAAACTGACACTGGTTACACTCAGTGGCGTATCAGACGGGATCCTGCTTTCGGCCGAGGGGGGGGGGGGGGGGCACAGATTCAGATTCAGCCTTTCAGCACTGCTCACACTGTTGATGATAAGATCTGCGTTTTCATTTCTTGACCAAGAATTAAAATGGACTTGGTCTCTCAGTTTCACTTGCTGACAATAGATTACTGCCAGTATTGGATGTTGTAAATCTGCCCCTATTTCCTGATATTTCTACAGTGTTGAGGAACATAAACAGGATACCTAAGGAGGAAAAGGGTTGGACCCAAGGCAAACTATATCATCCATGACAGTGAATTTACACAGCATCACTTCTTAAAATATTAGATGGACTCAACTACATTTTTGCATTTTAAGTAAACACTTTATAGTGCTTGGTTGAGCAAAACCTGTTGCAATACAATTGCTAAGGAGTTCTGGGATCCTTTTCCCAAAAGCATCGTCAGCCAACTATGGAAGCAAGTTCCATTGTTGTCAACATTGTTCAAGCGGCATTTCCCAAAACTATTGTTCCAACGAACATTCGCAAACGGATTTGCTCAATTTTATGGTTGGAACTCAAACTGTGGTTGGAAGCATATCGTTTCCTGTTAGTCTGAAATCTGGATTTCCATCCAATCTGTATAAATTGCTTTATGTCTTATAGTTTTTTAAGATTTTTCATGTGCACATGTTGTGGATTACGTAAGACCCATGACTGAATCTGTAAATAAATCCTCAGATGCCATGTTAATTTAGTTTCATCATTTACAGCACATTTACATTTAATTTGTTCTTAAACAAATTACTTATTAGGAGTTATAAATCCACCACCTCACCTGTGATGTCATTATCAAAAAACCAACCTACATTACGGGTTTGAGAAACAGAAACGACTAGTTAGTTAAATTCTCCAGTGATGCTTTAAAGAGGTTGTTAATCAATGGTATTTGCTTCTGTTGAATCCGTCAAACTGCATTATTTCAATGTACTTTTTAAAACGATAGTGTTTAACAGTGGAATTTGCGGTGAAAATCTACATTACCCATAATTCTGTACAGAAAATGACCAATCAGAGGCCAAATTTATGGGAGGAGAGTTTTTTAATGAATCAATGTGATTTACTAAGGTTTGCACTAGTCGATTTAATGACGTTTGCGTTCTTTAATTTGATCTTTAAATCTTTCAAATAAAAATGCTTCTGAAATCAGCGGCACTAAGAAAGTGGGCAGGCGCTAATTTTACATGCACAGATTTTCATCTACCCTGCTGAAACCAACATAAACCAGCAAACTGGTCCACCAGCACTCCTGGTTCCTATGCAGATGAATTAGCAAGAAGCAACCAATTCTGTTCACAAAATGAAAAACATATCCTAATGCAGGATTTTTCAGCAGTGTAATCCTGATGAATCCAATCTGACTGCTTACTCCAAAAGTACCCTAAACTTTGCAGTCCATGTCAAAAAACTGTTTACATGTGCATTACATCAACTGCAGACCAGCACTTGTCCGTCACCACATTCAGAAACAGAGAGAGCTACCGTGAGCATGACAGTCACAACAAAAACGCTGCTTCAAAGATTACAAATGGAGGCTGGTAGGCCTAGTAGGGCACCTCTTACACTCCAATACCGCTATCAAAAGATGTGATAAGTGGAGATAATTAGCGTCTGAACAGACTGAACAGCACAGTATTGTCTTTGAGCAAATACACAGGGTGATTTCTGCACTCAGGCGGTATTGGGATGAGCCACTGACTGAACACATTGTTCCCCTGGTGCTCTTGCCTTACAAGGTGGGCTGGTTATGTAACTGCATTGAAGAGGGGGGCCGAGGGCTCTTCTCTGGGAGAGGGGCAAAGTGAATGACTTTCTGATGGGAATTAGACACTACATTGGCTTGTTTTCCCAGAATTGGACATGGCTCAGATATGTCATTATTCCTGCTGGAGAAAACAGAATTCAGTGGTGATTATAAATGCCAATATGGTGCCACGTGTTCTGAAATCAATTTTGAAGATATGTATCAGAAAAATATCAGAAAAAATCAGTTAGCCAAGTCAAGTCACCTTTATTTCTATAGCGCTTTTTACAATATAGATTGTTTCAAAGCAGCTTTACAGAGATAACAGGAAAATAATGCAACAAAGTTTGTTTTGGCCATGCAGCATCTCAAGAAGAGCAGGCAAGTATTAAGTGTTAAGTGTTAAGTGTCCCCAACTAAGCAAGCCAGAGGTGACAGTGGCAAGGAACCCAAACTCCATCAGGTGACGGAATACCTTCGGGTCTTCGGCGTGGGAACACACAGCTCTGATTGGCCTACATCAGTTACGCTCATAGCCTAAACCTCACTCCCATCTGGGTAACGGCACCAAATGTTATCCCTCAGGTCCTACTCAACCTTGGGGTCTCCAGAGTGAGAGGCAGGTGCACAAACAAGGGTGTTAAAGACAGCAGCCGCTAGCCTCAGTCACTAGCACGCCTCTTGAGATCAGGGGTGTGAGTTTACTGGCCCCCCTAATCTTCACTCCCCTCCAGGTCACGGCACCAAATGTAACCGGTCCTACTCGAAATATGGTCTCTGGAGTGGGAGGAGGGTATGTTAACAAGGACACTAAAGACCTCACCTCTTACTGGCCCCCCTAAACCTCACTCACCTCCGGGTCATGGCACCAAATGTAACCAGTCCTACTCGAAATATGGTCTCTGGCGTGCGAAGAGGGCGTTAACAGGGACGCAAAAGACCTCAGCTCTTACTAGCCTACGTTACACAACCATGCCTCTGCTATTAAAGAGGGGTCATGTATAACAGTATTTACCTTCTTTCAAAGGAACAGATACCCACAAACACTGCACAGGAACCTTTTGCACAATCTTTTCTTAAAACTTGTCCTGAAATGATTTAAGACCATAATGATCATTCAGGAAATTTCCACGGAGGTGTCAGTAGACATGCTAAAAGCTCTAGTCAGCACTTGCAATCCTGTCTGAACAGACTTCACATCTGTCTGTGCTTTCACTGCCGTTCAGCCGTCACGCTGCTTCAAATGATACGTGGCGAAGCCAGGATCAGAGGAGTTTTTCCATTTGAAAGCACGTCAGGTGAAACAGTCAGAATTTTTCAACCTCACGGAGAGACTAATCTCTCAAAAAGCTTCGCACAAAAACAACAGAGACGCAGACAAAAAGAGCGAGGGGGAAAAAACTTGCAGTGCATTTTGCAGTCTTTCACTGACTGAAATTAAATAGAAAGATTAGTGTTTTAATTATCCGTTATGCAACTCTGCAATTGTGCAGACGCTTTGGTGTAAACATTTTGTTAAAATCTAGACCTGACAAATTTGATGCCCTAACTGTTTTTCCTGAGGTAGAGGAGTGGCAACTGTATCCATGACTGTAATGAAGCCATTATGATGGGTGGAGACAATTTATGTAACTTGTTGAGTAAACACCCACGATTACATCGCTGACACTTTGATAAGTTTTGTCCAGGGGTGCAAGATGTAATAAAGGAGGACCAGACAGTTAGTTAATCACAAATATCCTGATTAGAACTTCATTGACAAAAAATGAGCATCAAAACGTGAGAATGATTCTGATTGTTTTTAGTGTAAAGAGAGATTAATAGTGTTTCTGGTAACAAGGTTGCTTGTGAGAGACTTTTGTGGAGAAATTACAACAAACGAGCGTAACAGCACATATAAAGAAACTCACAAAAGAAACATCCTGAGGTAAAAATTCAAAATGCTGAACTTTTATTTACTTAAAGCATATGATATGGTAACTTAACACGTAACCAAACAAGACAAAGAAGCTGGCTTGTTGAATATCATCACGATTGCAATATTACACTGCCTTTATAGTTCAATAAACAAGTAGTTAATATTAAGTTGTTCACATTTTTGACAAGTGAAAATAGGAAAAAGGTTTTGTTACTGAATGATTCATCGGCTTGAACGAATCGGTTGAATGAATGATTCAATGACTCACTTACTATATAACTTGCCATCTACTTTCTGTTAAGTTGTTTCAAATTGGCTTTTTTTTTTTACAACATTTCCTATTTGTGTCTCATAACATTATCTATTGCTGTTGTAAGTTTACAGGAAGTTTTTTTAATTTGATTGATAACGGCCCTATAGTATCTTTTAATTATAATTTAATTTATTGATCAAATGTAAGAATTTAACAGTTAAATAACGCCCTGGGGTAAATATCACAAATATGCAGAATTAAAAAAAGCTGATGAGAATATTGTACCTCCCCATTCAGTGGACAATGGCATTTAAAAGTTCTTCATACAGTATAAATCACAGATCAGAGAAAGCACACGCTTTACACACACCAGTAAAAAGACCTAAAATGACGTCTGGAGTCTAAACACACATGCATGCTTGAAGAACTGCTCGAGGAAAATGAACTTTACAAATTGCGAGTCTGTCAGAAACATTACAGTTTCCCATTCCCCAAAATAAGGAGGCTTCAAAAAAGCTTTTCCACATACTTGTGTTGTTCGGGCAAACAAAATCCGACCACAAAATAAGAGGCTATAAAATGAGTACATGTGCTGGAACATTAACTGGAAGCCACGGGCATGAATCAAACACCGAGCACCTGATATTTAAGAGCTTGCAGCTGCGATGGTTGTGGTTAATTTCTTCTTCCTCCTCCAGTAACTGTTTGGCACAATGAGTGCAGATATAATGTGATGTGCCAAGTCAAAGCATGACAGCTGAATTTTAGCTATGACCTTTAGCTGACTGTGAATCGCGCTAATGAACAAGATCAAGTTGTCTGTGGTGTGAACATTACCATAATGAGAAGAGAACAAGCCGTTGTGCTTTTCATATAATCAATGCAGAAGCTGAGATTTTTACACAACAATGAAATGGTTGTAATGACGGCGAAATGGTTTTACAGTGTTAGAAGAAATAATCCCTCCATCTGTTTTCTTGATGGTTATCCATTATAAGGACGGTATGAAAGAGCTTGTAGAGTAGAAGTTGGGAGGAGGACACATTCCCCAAACTCTGACAGTAACATCATTTCAGCATGAAGTCATAAGGAAGTGTTTTATTAGTGGGGTTTGAACAGACTCCAAGCTCAGTACCATTCATCATATCGTTTGCACGTAGAGTTATATCTACAGACCACAATATCCTGATGTGAGCGTGACTAAAGCTAGTAGAAAACCACTTGAATACCTGAATAAGCTTTAGGGGTTAAACAAAATACATACTTTATACGTTACAGAATGCAAGTTTGCAAGCTTGCATTTCATGAATGACACATTTGGAAAAAGAGTTTGTTAAGAACAGCTAAAGTGCATTGGTTCTGGATCAGGAATAGTTATCAAAGTTGCAGTGAATTATTGAAAGTGAATGAACCAAGGTGATAACGCACACATGAATGTTAGCTAAATGTAGTTAATTTATGTACTTGATTTATTTAGTTATATATATTTTTAATGCAAAAAAACAATGAGCTATGTTTGTACACCAGTTTTCCTGTAGCTCAATCAGTAGAGCATTGGTGTTTACAACGCCAAGGTCATGGGTTCGATCCCAGGGAAAGCAAGAACTGATTCAATGTGTTTCTTGAATGTAATGTAAGTCGCTTTGGATAAAAGCGTCTGCCAAATGCATAAATATAAATACACCACTGTTTAAATCTACAGAAAGCATTCATTAAAGTGCTCATGAAATCAAAATGTTGTTAGAGTATGTTAGTCTTACTGCTATCCATAAGCTTGTGCTCCAAAACTCAAATTTAGAAGATATAAGCTTTCAAAGCTTACTGTCTCTCACTTCCGCCAATTAGGATCAATGATTTTGATGACATCACTGCACTTCAGCATCTCGTCAGACTTTCTGTCCAATCAAACGCTCTCTAGAATCTGAAGCTCCGCCCCCTACATTATAAACAGACGCTGAATCTGCAGCTGAAATCAGTTAATTCTTCACACATGTAATATTTTCCACATGGGAACAGCTCATAGTCACTATATTGGGGATAGGGAGCGATTCAGACAGTGTGAATATCTTTCATTGGGGGAATGAAGTCTGGATTGATGTTAGTGTCAGTGAAGCACCCATATCCAGAGACTCGACAGACCAGAGCGGATCATATAATGGAGAAACACATCGAACCGTTTGAGTTCTGCACAGAATCATGTGTTTTAAAGAGATATGGAGGAGATTAGAGGAGAAACGGTTAGTTGTTAAGAGGAAAATGCGGCTTTACCGAACTCTAAAAAAGAGGAGGAGAAGCTCGATATGCCCCGTCCTCTTCCTGTTTCAGTGGAAAATATGGTTTAACAGGAATAAATTATTAGAGAAGACCTGTATACGTCACTTCAGCGGAAAATCCAGCAATAACATTTCAGTTAATCATAACTATTCATATGTGTGAAGTGATGTCAAATATGAAACTTTTGACTCACTGTAAGCTGTATAACTGCTGAGTTCTTGTATAAATGTTCATCTTTTTATTAGCATATAATAAATAAGTTGTTTTATTGTAATTGTGTGTGATTTTTATTTCTCAACCCATTTTGAGTTCCTTTTAGAGCCAGTGTCCGGAGAGTTAAAATAATCACAGAAATGATTTTAGTTTCTACATCCAACTTCATTCTAGTTGCATACAATTTAGCATGCTACTTTTTTTTTACAGTAACACGTTAAGCAATTCTTTAGTATTCATAGAATTACGGTAGATTGCTGGCGTCTCTGCCAATATTTTACCATTATTTCACGTAACAAAGGTTTTACAGTGTAGGCTATGCAAACACGTGCAGCAATGGGATATGCATGAGAAGAGCTAAAGCACACAGTAGTTCAGCAGAGGTCTGGATATATAAGGGTGAGAAACGGTCTGTTTTGGTAGCACACATTTGCTCTCTTCACACGGTAGTAACCATGACAATGCAAATATCAAACTCTAAACCAACAGTTTACCTCACCCCGCTAAAGCACAATAAGAAGTGGGGCTGGCTAAAACGTCCAGAACTGAAATAGACATGGTCATTGTTTTACGGGTAGAGTGAGCTGATCCGACCTGAAATATGTGGGTCGCTCGATCTGAGAGAAGACCCGGGCAAAACAAATGCTGGTTTGCTTTCAATGAGCTGGTTTGATAGTCGACTTACGAGTGACCCTCTTTCCATTCACGTGTTGCTTAAAATAGCAAGAGGCTGTGTGAAAGCCTGTGGATAAACGACACCGGACCCTTTAACAGGAGAGCTAACCTGGCCCAGCCAGAGCTAGGGATGCACAAAGATAAAAGATGTCAGATACAATCGCCCAAAACACGGCCATGACATCACTCGTGCGCAACAGCTTTTCCCAAGCCAACAGCCAAGCGCCACGGCAGGGGGAGATGGGGAAACTCACACACTGAACCAACACACTCTGAAGCCGCCTTTCGAGCAATGATGTCAACCCTTTCCCATACAGATCGGCTCTTGAGAGAGAAAAGTTAATGAGGCACACATCAGAGGCGCAGGCCTTTAGACACGTCAATCAGTCAAAGAGGCTGGGGCAGGATTTAAGGATGAATTCATTCGGCTATGTTTACTTCTCCTGCTTTTGGAGGACATGAAGCCTTGTGAACGGCAGCACAGGATGACTTGGGCTCCGGGTCAACTTACCCACACAAGATCTATTAGGGCAAAGCAACATGGCAGATTGAGTGTAAAGGTGTAAAATGAGCTCATATTGACCCTGTCTGCTCAAAGCGTTCAGCGCTCAATGCAGATGGACTGGCGTGAACATCATGCCCTCTGCTGACTGTTGCTGTTATTACCGGCTCTCAGTCTTTACCTGTGAGGATTCAAACCAGTTCAGATTGATGAATTACCATTTTTGTCCTGACTTCTTCCTGTCATTTGTGATTGTTTAAAAATTACTTTATAGTACTTCGTTGTGGCAGCATATTTTTTTATTTATGGGCTCCATATTTGTGTCCATGAATATTATGAGAAGTTGTTGCTTCCCACAAAGTGATCATCTGTTTAAATCATCTGTCATCTGTTTGATTTCATTAAAAGTGAAATCAAACGAAATAAAAATATCTTGAAATATAACTTATGATAATATATAATGTGATTATATTGCAATAAATCTTGTTTTGCCCTTCTCAGATAAATTAACTAGTCTTTTAAAAGCAAAATGATTCTTATTTTCTTTAGAAAACAATGTTTGCACATTCTGTCACAGAGATTATTTTAAATATTATGTTCCAATTGTTGTTTTAAGATGTCGTTTTAAGAACTTTTCAAATAAATATGTTGTTTTGTTCTAGTTCTTACAAAGTTCTTATCAAGTAGAACTTTGTCACCCCATTGGCAGATCATTTTCTTAATTTGAAGGTTTTAATTTTTGTTTTATTTTCTTATTTGCAGTGATAAAATCAAATCTCAACACTGTTAACAAATAAACAAATTCTAAATGTCTCTGAGCTTGTAAGCAAAAAATTTTAGTGCATCAAGTTTAAGAGAAACAAACTGCTGAATTCGCTGACAAAGAAATGCAGAAGCATTAAAGCACTGAGACTGGATTCACATGCAAACAATATTTGAGATTTTAACAAAGGTGTGAAAGCCTGTACATGGAGCAGGGTCATTATCGTTACCTTACTAGTATATAAAGTCAAATAAAATTGAAAATATGATGGGTGGTGGTTCATCCTATTTAAAAATTTAAGACAAGATTTGAAGTAGGGTATAACACAAGTGAACACAAAGGTTGTCTTGTAAACTGTTTAATTAAATCAATCGAAAACACTTTGGGAGAGAGAAGAATCCAAAATCCCCTCTGCAAAAAAAAGTTCTATGTCAGTAAAAGGAAACCAGAATTTTTAACCTATCCAATGCTTAGGTTTCTGCTCCAGAAATTAATCAAAATTAGTGCATACTTAATTAGGTAAAGTCTCGTTTGTAAGGATGGACTGATAAGAACATTTGTGGATAACATTGGCCCAATAACCAATAATACTCTAGATTTGAAAGCTAATAACTTAAAACAAATTTTTATAGATTTTTTGAGAGCCTGATTGCACATGCAAAGGTCTCTCCATTAAATGTCCCAAAAACCCAATTAATATTTTCTCATTTTAATTTGTATGTAGCCAATATGACAAGTTGCACTGAATCGTATTTTATGATATAAGTGATTCCAATCATCAAGCAATCGAAATCCATCATGTTGAAAAGTGCGCATCTGAAGAAATAATCCATTATTTACCGGCTTTAATATATCGTCCAAATTTTCTTATAAAATCCGGCAACAATGACATACTACACATTTCGGCTAATATAGTGTCCGATATGTACGGTGCATCCCAACTCATTTGCTCATTTAAACATAAAATGTCAGAACACTTGTCTGAATGTACTGTCAAGTCAAATCAGTAATATTGCTAAATATTAAAGGGTCAGTTCACTCAAAAATAAAATATCTGTCATTGTTTACTCACTCTCAGGTTAAAAACTGTATGAGTTTATTCACAAAAGAAGATCAGACAATTGATGGACTTCCAGAGTATTTTTTTTTCCCAACTATGAAAATCAAAGGGACCCAATAAATTGTTTTGCTGATGACAATGTTTTAAATTTTAGGTGAGTTTTTGAGTGTTTTTAATCAACTGTGGGGAGTATGGTAATTTCTATTATCTAAATGTCGACTTTATTCACCTTGCGTTTATATTGTGACGGAATGTAGAACAAACAGTTCCCGCCAGAACGCGTGACGTTTGCATCCACACCCTGGTGGCCGCCATATTTAATCTAGCGCAGTTTGATCTGTAGTGCCTCTCGCGGAAGGATATAGAGCTCTTAGCCGAAGAGCAGTAGCTTTTCACAGCACTAGTGTCTGTATAGAGATGATTATTACGCATTCATATTCGCTGATATATGTATCAACGCAGACTCGTCGATATTTGCGCTAATACTAGTTCTGTAAGAACAGTGCGCAGTTTGCCCTAAGGATCTACTTTTTTAAATGTATTCACGCCCCTCCTCCTCCTCGAGAAAGGTGATCCGGTCATATCCGCCATTTCGGTGGAAGCTAGAAAGCCTTTGTTAACTGACATTCCGCCATGGTGAAAATACCGAACATAAACGCTCTTAATTGACTAGCCATCTATATTTGAGGTCGTAGACGCGTAGATGTGTATTGCTTGAACGAGTGACGTCGAGAAAAACGATTCAAGACGTTTCATATCGCGTGAATTTGTCCGCATTGTCCTGTAGTGTGTTAGCATAGCAGCGGCTGTTTACCGAGGCTTTCTCGCCCTCATCTCTGAGTCCAGTTTTAAACAGATTCGAGTCTGTATTTGAGCTCTTGTGTCAGTAAAGCGTGAAGGAGCGATGGCGAGCTCGGTGGGGAACGTTGCTGACAGCACAGGTAACCATGACAATAACGGCCGTTTCATGCTCACAATCTCCCGCTTTAATCCGTTTGAACGCTGGTTTATTATATGAAGATTCTAATTTCCCGCTTTATTCCAGTTGAACACTAGTTTATTGTTCAAAGATTCCAATTTCCCGCTTTAATTCATTCAACAGTAGTTGTAATGGGTTTAATATCCCTTTGAAACTGACCTCTTTGCATGTCGTGATTAAACTGTCTTGTTGATTTTATATATTCATATAAATTGATTATTATAATGCAGATATGAGTGGTAGTTATAAACTATTTCAGCAACACTGGTGGAATTGAACGAGTATGTTGTAGGTGGGAATAACTGGCCTTGTTCCTCTGGTCTCTTCTCTTCCAGCTTTGCTGTTTGCGTTATGGACAGCTGTGTGTAATTATTTCTGTAATTTCATCTGATAGTGTTGCGTTGTTAATTAGGGTTGTGCCATTAAGAATTAAAACTACTTTTCCATTTCAATATTTCAGCTGAGGTTAGAAAAGAGTTGAATTTGAGTGATTATAATTGGTTAAAACTGAAAAGATATGGATTCAGCTACTCTTAAGTGTAGTGTGGTTATAAGTAATTTATTTTTTGTGTGGAAACCCTTAAAGTTGTTACGATATACAACATTTAGAAACCATGAAATGTTAGCATTCTGTGTTTGAAATGACAGTTTCTCTTCCTCTTGTGTGTTTGTGTAATTAAATGGATAATTCACCCAAAAATGAAAATTATCCCATAATTTAATCTCTCAAACAATCCATATGACTTTCTTCTTTCAGCCGAGTACAATCAGAGTAATATTAAACAATATTCTGGCTCTTCCCAGCTTTATAATGGGATAAATTTTGATAAATTCTACAGATTTTGAGGCCCTAAAAAGCGCATCCATCAACAATTAAATTAATCCATACGGATCCAGGGGTCGATCCATACGGCTTCTGAAGCGAGGCGTTTGTGTAAGATACATATTCATAACTATAACTCTAGAGTGACCTCTGACCTCACACTGTCCTTATAGATTTCTAAAGTCATAAATATAGTTATTTTTCTTACAAAAACACATGGCTTTGCTTCAGAAGCCCTTTATTGACCCCTGTATCCGTATGGATTAATATTATGATGGATGGACGCACTTTTTAGGTCTCAGATTCCATTTTCACTCCCATAACATTTACTTTTATACAAAGCGACTTCATTTCATTCAAGAAACACATTGACATTGCAGTTCTTGCTTTCCCTGGGGATCAAACCCATGACCTTGACTGTGTTCAGCTGAAAGAAGTCACATCCACATAGGATGGCTTGAGGGTGAGGAAATGATGGGATAATTTTCATTTTTGGGTGAATTCACCCTTGAAATCTCAGGTCTTCCCAAATTGTATTCATGGCGATCTGTCCTTTGCACGTTCATAACATCACGTCACACTCCTTCATACACATTCACACTCATTTCTACTGTTCGTTTTCCCCCGATTCATTCCTTTTAATCCTTTGCGTCTGGATTTCAAACGTTTAGGTCTTATCGAAATCATTTTTAATTCTTTAGTGATTTTGAAACATTATCAAATCATTCATTCGAGTCATTTTAGACCCTCAGTTCCTTTGATAGTTTTTCTTTGAAACGGTAATGTTTTAATGATGCCAGAACATCAAAAGTGCTCATCATCCTTACAGGAACCAACCATTTTGCAGTTTTATCTAAAGTTTTTAAAAACGCAGTTAGTAATGCTAGTTTTAGACAATTTGCAGTTTTTAAAAACAGTGTTTTTTTTTTAAGTTAGCTTTATAGTATTATTAGTATTTTATTTTTTCACCAGCACCACTGTTCTTGCCTCTCTTATAATTTTTTTAATTTGAGCTCATTTTCATTTCTTCTAACGTGTTGTTTCCCCCTCCTCTGGGTTGCGTTGGTGCTCCAGAACCAACCAAACGTATGCTTTCCTTCCAAGGGTTGGCAGAGCTGGCGCACCGGGAGTACCAGTCGGGGGATTTCGAGGCGGCGGAGCGGCACTGCATGCAGCTGTGGAGGCAGGAGCCGGACAACACCGGCGTCCTGCTGCTGCTCTCCTCCATACACTTCCAGTGTCGCAGGCTCGACAGGTGAGACGGGACGCTCCTCCAGGAGGGGATGCTCTGCTTCACGGTGGTGGTGGTGCGGGTGTATTGATCGGGTGTTTCTTTAATCTGCTGTGCTCTCAGTCCTGCCTCACAGGGTCATGAGTGGAGGAATAACATCTTCCTTTGATATAACAGCTCATTGTACAATTAGAAGAAATACCCTGTAAGCTTCAGAACTCAACCTCTCCGCCAGCCCAAAAACAGCTCTTATTGAAACCAGCTCTGAAATTGAGTTGTTTCAGGTTTTGCCTCATTTTCAGGTCAAAGAGAAGATCAAGTCACCTTTATTTCTATAGTGCTTCTTACAATAGAGATTGTTTTCTACAGAGCAGATTTACAGAGATAACAGGAAAGCAATGCTGCGAAGTGTGTTTTGGCTGAACAGCAGCTCTAGAAGAGCCAATCAATAATAATAATGATGATGAATGTTAAGTGTCTGTGACTAAGCAAGACAGAGGCAGCAGGAAACCGAATGAATGAAGAAATAAGAGAAACCTTGGGAGAAACCAGACTCAGTCGGGGAACCAGTTCTCCTCTGCCAACAGACAAACATGGTTATGACACACACAATGTTTCAGGTCAGAAGTCAGTGGATGGTTTGTCTGCGTCTGCATTGTTTCCCTCCCACAGACTCGCACGTGTGTAGCAGGAGACGCAAACGCAGAATTACTCCAGCACAAAAACACAAAACCATCATGAAGTGCCGTGGAAAAACCCAGTCTCTGCGTGGCCGTTCTTGTGAGCCGAGGAGAGCTTGGATGAACGTTAACAAAGTTCCCGTCAGATCGCGTCACTAACACACGCCGTTCACTTCCTCTTACTGCAGATTAGTTTTTAAACGGGCTCTTCAGAGACTGAAAGATGATGCAGTGGATCTGATGGTAATGTCAGTAACAGTGTTTTTAACATGACTGTTGCTTTCTGTGTTTATTTTACTGCTAGAGTCAAACTCAATCGAGTTTGTTGTTTGCTTCGACTCTTGAGAAGTTAATGCTGCTGATTATGATCGGATACGGAAGAAAACGTAGAGAACGCGGCTTATATTATTGTTTCGTTCAAAGCCATTCGCTGTGATGCCAATGATACGGCCATCAGAAAAAGTGTTTGCAAGAGAAGCTCAACCAGGATGGGAAATAGGATCGGAGTAGGAGGATTAGGAGTGTTTGTTTAACATAAGTCTTTATAACTCAAGTGAACGCCAGGGAACATTATGAAATTACTCGTGTCCTTCACTGGTCATTTATGAGATGAACACGATTCTTTGTGTATTGACGATAAAGGTTGTGTAGAGCCAATATTAAACCAGTTTACTTTAGTTCGTCGGTGCTTCTCGTTTATTTGTGCATCCTGGTTTCCTGTCCTCACGTCGCAAAAAGCAAATACGTGGGGATAATTGGTTTGTTTAAACTTTGAAGGTAAAGCATATTAAATGAGTGTTTTAGATGTGGAGATATACACGTGTTTCTCAACAAGAAAGCTTTCCGTGTAGTTAATCCGTTCACTGTTTCTTTTAAAATCTCCCAAATGCGTCCTGAGGTGCTGTCCAGTGTTGCTCTACGGGAAAGCTTTGTGAAGGCCATGAAAGCAAACAGTGGATGTTTTATGTAGGGGAAAAGAGGTTAAAATATGAACCTTCGTACCGTTACCGAACCCCTTCTGAAGGACGGAGGGAGAAATATCACAATGCAGTCCATCTACTGTTTGCTTACTCATATTCTTCAGAGCGTCATCTTTGTGTTCAGCAGAAGAAAGACATTATACAGGTTTGGAGCAACTTGAGGGTGAGTAAACGATGACAGAATATGTTGGGTTTTTTATCTATTGAGTCGCATGTTTTCAATATGAGAAATGGAAAAACCTGCAGGACTTTCTGACACTTACAGATGCTTTAAATCTGTCCGATCACAACACTGATGCTCTTGTTTGAAGCGCTTGCAAAGCATTGTCATGCTTGGGATTTGGGTCATAGGTCGTGCATCCTTCTTATGTCCTCCTAACGATGTCAGTTTCCACAGGCAGTGAATGAGCAGCGCTACGAACACAGTTTACGGCGTGTGCGGTGTGTGAATGTGTGCGGTCTGATTGTGGTACTGGTTTGTTGTGCAGGTCGGCCCACTTCAGCACTCTGGCCATCAAGCAGAACCCCATGCTGGCCGAGGCGTACTCCAACCTGGGCAACGTGTACAAGGAGCGCGGGCAGCTGCAGGAGGCCATCGAGCACTACCGCCACGCGCTCCGGCTCAAGCCCGACTTCATCGACGGATACATCAACCTTGCGGCGGCGCTGGTGGCGGCGGGGGACATGGAGGGAGCCGTTCAAGCTTACGTCTCCGCTCTCCAGTACAACCCTGTGAGTGATGTGCATTAGGCTTTATCCAAACGACTCGCATGGCATTCAAGAAACACATGGCCATTCTAATCAGTTCTTGCTTTCTCTCGGGATCAAACCTATGACCTTGATGTTGCAAGCGCCGCTCTCTAGTGTTTAAGACACAGGAAAGCCTTCTTTAAATGTTAAATTCAAGGTCATAAGTCTAAAGTCTTGTTTTTACTCATGAGAAGTCTTAACGTTTAGGTGACGCTTTGACTCGGACATATCTGAACACTTTACCAGATTAAAACCTAGTAATTAGTGAACATATTTTTCTTTCTTTGTGGATTTACACGTGACAATTATGACCGCGGATTACATACGGCCCCCTGCAAAAGGAGGAGAAGAAACCGGGTAAATGCAAGCATGTGCCCCAAAAATTCAACATGCACTGCCATTTTTAATTTAAAAAGCTCTAATTAGAAATCATTTCATATATTTAAATATTGACCAAAAAAAAAACATACCGGTTTCTCTTGATTGCCAACAGCCTTAAACTGTCTAGTTATTCTTGTTTAATGTGAAAGTTAGAATTTGTCATAAAAGGTGCTGCATATAGTCCATAAGTTTAGACAGAAATGCCCTTATATAGTTAAAAATGCTCTTGGAAATAAATAAGGTGCCAAATATTGCCTTTTAATTGAAATGTTAGTTTCTGTCACTGCTATGAACTGATCAGCGCGTGGATTGATTAATATGAAGGTGGTTGTGTGTGTCAGCTGTCCACAATAGGCCTAAACTGGCCGTAGTGCCAACATTATCATCGAGATGCAATGTTTTTGTCAATATTGCACAATCCTAATGTACAGTATTGATTTTCATCTTTTCAGGTCTTGTTCAAGTTTTAAAAAGCTTTCCATTTGACTGATGAATGTGCAGCATCCCTGAATTATCTCTGTTTGCAAAGCCTTGATGTGCAGTATCTGTTATAGTGTAACCCCCATTTCAAAATGTAAACCCACCGTAACCCTTAGTCTTAGTTAAACAGATCTTGTGAATCACTTAATAAAGTAAGAATGCAACACTTGTACAATATCTGTATGAATAACATTTCAAAAGGGGGAAGTTGGTTCATTTGAACAGTTTGAGTGTATAAACGGAGCACTTAAATCCTCACAGTTGCTGAAGTTTGTTAGACCTATATTAAGTGTATCGTGTGTGTGTGTGCAGGATCTGTATTGCGTGCGCAGCGACCTGGGGAACCTGCTGAAGGCGCTCGGGCGTCTCGAAGAGGCAAAGGTATGTTTAAAAGCGTCGGCCCTTGCACGTTTACATGATGATTTCTTTTGTTTTTATGAACTCATGACCCCCTGTCAGACACCTAGCCATTCTTGTCCTTTGAGGAGTGAGTGTTAGCCCCCCCCCCCCCCCCCCCCCCCCCCCCCCCCCCCCCCCCACACACACACACAGTTAAGAGTGCGCTGCTGGTTTACTCCCCGTCCCGCAGGTCTATCCTCCGCACCCCAGTAGAGCAGAGTGAGACCCCCCCCCCCCCCCACTCACCTGCGTCTCACACTAAACCACGTCTCTTCCTTTCTCTTATTCAACAAGGTCAAGACCTATGTACCCTCTTCTCACTCTTTTGTTTTTTAGTTTCGCTTCGTTATTCATTTTGAATGGCTAGATTAGAGACACGCCCCTCTGTCCACCCTTTCTTTTTGCCCTCTCTCACTCCAGTGCTTCTCTCAGTCCAAACACTGCTTCATCCTGGCCTGGCCAGACCCCCCTTCCCACTTCTCCTCCCCCTCCCCACACAAAGGAAGAAAGGCTGGGCTTTTCTGTGTCTCACCAAACGGGGTCCTAAAACACATGCTGAAGATTTGGCATGCTTTTCCTCCCTGTAGTCTCTCGGAGGGGTTTCGCTGGCTTGGTCTTGGGGAAAATAAATGGACTGATGAAGCTAGTGGTCTTTGCTGTGCAAAAAATAAGATGGCTTCTAACTTATAGTGTGTAATTCTGGTCACATGCGTTACTCAAAACCATTCAAAATTGGACCAAAGTGTGGATTTGGATTGACCTTCAGCTTTGAGGCCTTCTTTGAGACGGCGTTGGGCGTTTCGGTGGGTGTTTGTGGGTTCGATTTGATGTTGCAGAGAGACTTCTCCTCCTGATGGTTAGAAGCCTTCTTATTTGGTGCCTGAAGGGGGTGGAGTGGGGAAGAGTACGAGGGCGCCAGCGGCCCCCCACCTGCTCTGTCGCTCCTACCCCCCCGCGCGCTCGCCTAGGGCCCGTGGAGTGTGTGCGCGCGCCGAACTGTCTGCCTGACCCCTCAGTCCAGCCAACAGATGCTCCTCAGGGGCGCCGCGGTGCGTTTGACTAGCTCCCATATCCTTTCGGCCCTCGTTTCCCCTCGCTTCAACCTCACGTCCCCCGTCTTTGGCTAGCCGGGTTCAGGAGGGTCTCCGCGCGCCCGCCACTGTGCGTCCGCCCCGGGCTGTGCCAGGCAGACAGATCGCTCTTTGCACTCCACTGCACGCGACTGCAGTCACCATAGAGAGAGAGAACGACACTCGCGCGACACAAGCGTTGACCTCTTTATTTCAGAGCTGTGGAGGCTTCTAGATGATTATCAAGTCCTTAAACCCCAGGCTTTTTTTCCTTATCCATTGGCCAGGAGTCAAGAAGGCAGGACAGGATAAAGAAGGGTTTAAACCTTGTAAACAAAGCAAAGGAACATTTTCTTCCCCTTGTATGTTCTGACTATCAATACTATTCCCAGAGCAATGTGATCAGTTCATTTGGGGAAGATCAAGCCAGTCTGCCTCCCTCGTTTACCTGTGTTTGAACATGCTCATGAACGTGTAACTGAAAGCCTTTCTTCGCTCTCGCCCCCTGTGAACATACTCCTGTTTCTGACAGCGTAAACTCCTTGTCATTGCATGGGTTGAAAACTGATGTCAGGTCATTTTATGTTTCTTTTTCTCCTTTTTTGTCTTACTTGTTTTGCTCTGTCAATACAAGTTTTGATATCGATATGAAATGTCAAACTTTTACTAACGCTCTTGTTTTCTTATTTTGTCTCTTTTGGTTTTCCACCACTGATATTGTGATTTAGAAGGTTTCAGGTGGGTGACAGTAATCCTGCGTAGGTGCGGTCCGGTGGACAGGAACACTAGGGCAGCATCAGTCTTCTCCTCTTCCAGCTGCGGCCGCCCCCCCCAGACAAAGTCCCAAAATATGGTAACGGGTTTGTAACAAAACAGAAAGAAAAACACCTTTCTCCAATGCCTGAGTTCTTCTGTCTTGTGGCTTCCTTTGAAGAACAAAAACACGGACAAACACAACCGTAGTAAAGCGTAACGCCCGAGTTTTAATAAATTGATTGGATGCTGTAAGCAAAAGCACAGTAAGAACCCTCTAACTCTCTTACTTGTTGATTATTTTTTTCCTGTTCATTTGGATTGAGTTATTTTTCTCCTTATTTATGGAGTGGCAGCGTTCTGCTGAGCAGATGAAGCGCTGTGAGTCTGCAGCGGCGCAAGGGCTGCGCAGCGACACTACCGCGACCACACGGCGCGCGCTTGAACCGCACTCCCCCTTCCCCTCGACCCCCAGCTTGCGGGTTGCAGACTTGCACGCCCCCCTCCCTGCTAGCATGGCCCCCAGTGGCTACACAGCCCCAAACATGACTCTATTGGCGACGGCCGCTACGTGCTGCTAGCTCTCAAACCAATAAGTGTAACCGGATTTGGCGGTGGGATCTAAGTTCAGTCGAGTGCCTCAAAGGGAAGAGAGTTTCATCGTTTCGTGTGCCAGTCTGGTGGGGAGCCAGATCGCTCCAGGTCTGCAGGTTTCACCCGGGGCTGGCGTTAGCGCAGGCGAATGCGGGCGCGAGCGGAGACTGCGCAGGCAGCAATCGCAGTGCGGGTTGCCCGCGCGGCTTTTTGCGCTTGCATTACAGGGACCTCCACCTGCACGCCGCTCTTGCATTCAAGGTTGTGCACTTCCCCGATCTCTCGTAGCGTCACGACGCAAAGCTGATTCCACTCAATCTGGTCTGGTTTTCTAGCGGTTAATTAGCAACGGCGTAACTGAAGAATGTAAGTTGGCGTGTAGGTGTGGGTTGGATCCGCGCAGCGTAGGGAAAGTGTGCAGCTTCGCGCGGCAGAATCAGGCGCACGCGAGCCCACGCTGCAGCCTCACTTTTTGCTTTGTGTGAGAGTGGACACTAACTCTTTTTCGTCTGCCCTTTTTGTTTCTTCTTCCTTTTTGTTTGATCTTCTTTTACAACCCCTCCCCCGTCTACTCTCCGTTCTTCTCTCTACCTCCTCTTCCTCCTGTTTTTTTATTTTGTTATTTTGATCAAGGCTTGTTACCTGAAGGCGATTGAAACGCAGCCGAACTTCGCGGTGGCCTGGAGTAACCTGGGCTGTGTGTTCAACGCTCAGGGCGAGATCTGGCTGGCCATACATCACTTTGAAAAGGTCGGTTGCGAACGTCGCTCAGTCCCACTGTGCTGAACGAGGTGAACGAGTGTCTTGTTCATACGCGCTGTTGGATGTGTTTACAGGCAGTGACTCTGGATCCAAACTTTTTGGATGCTTACATCAACCTGGGCAACGTTCTGAAAGAGGCTCGTATCTTTGACAGGTGAGTGGTCTCTTCCTGTGTCGTTAGGGTTCCCCTCTCTGCCCGTCTGATGCCCGTCTCTGTGCAGAGCCGTTGCTGGGTATCTGCGAGCGCTCAGCCTGAGCCCGAACCACGCTGTTGTCCACGGGAACCTGGCCTGCGTGTACTACGAGCAGGGCTTGATCGACCTGGCCATCGACACCTACCGGCGAGCCATTGAGCTGCAGCCGCACTTCCCTGACGCCTACTGCAATCTCGCCAACGCTCTGAAGGAGAAGGGGAACGTAAGAACACGCTTAGTGTCACGCATCCCTGATGTGTCTACATTCATGCTTTCATCTCGCTCAACACAGATTTATTTTGGTTCAACAAGGGGAATCCGCTTGAACTCATTGTTGTGGGGAAATATTTTAACCTTTAAATGCATGAATTCCTATTAAATGTTTTTGCACATGAAAATTTAAATGAGAAGCTGTGCGGTTGACGTATTGATATTTGAGTTGAATGAAAAGCCATTTGGTCATTTTTGTGCCTTTTTTTTATTTCGGGGCATGAGTACTTTCAACATGCTGATGTGATTTGCCATAAATGCGTATAGACTAGCCGACTATAGACCGCTAGGGGAAAAAACATTTTAATCGAACATTTTTCTTGGTTTTTACTATCTACGTTTAAATTACCGTAGTGTTCATGTCAGAGAAATGTCCACTTCAACTTTAAAAAAAAAAAATTCTTTGTCATGTCAAACTAGTAAAACAATTGTTTGCTTAGACTTGTTATATTACCGGTTATGAGGGATACATTTGATAAGATAAAAGTAGAAACCTTGCACTTGAACAATTATTTCAACATCCTAATGATAATAATGTTTAAATAATGCATAGCTGTCACGATGTTGCCACTCGTCACGTGTCCGATACCTTTAATACAAGAGAAGCGCGTTCAAACCTGGACACGCACATTGTTGCACTGCTAACTAACAAAACCTTAATGTGCTATTGCTATATGTGTCTATTGACTCTGTTGATTTGAACATGTATGTCTAAAATGGATAACGTTGCTGCTCACGTTTAACGATCATAATGCAAGGCACATGCATGCATCCAATCTATTTTAGCAGCATTCAGTTTGGGATTTGACTTCATAAAGTAAGCGTTCTTTAAAATGAAACGCATATACTGTTCGCGGGGTTAAACTAGTTGTTGCACAATCTTCGTTTAAACTTATGAAAAGTATTATTAAAAGTTATTAATATGTACCTGAATATATAGGTGTGTTTTTTAAACATCAGTGCATGATTGTTAGTCACCCATGCATGTGTCCTGTTAGGTGTCTGAGGCTGAGGAGTGTTACAACACTGCCCTCCGTCTGTGCCCGACTCACGCCGACTCCCTGAACAACCTGGCCAACATCAAGCGTGAGCAGGGCAACATTGAGGAGGCCGTGCAGCTCTACAGGAAAGCACTGGAGGTGAGGGACCGATGAACACCCAGCAGTACGTGCATTTATATAAGTGAAGGGTTTTGACGCTTATGTCTTGGTTTACTCTGTTGTAAAGGTTTTCCCTGAGTTTGCGGCGGCCCATTCAAACCTGGCCAGTGTCCTGCAGCAGCAGGGGAAACTGCAGGAGGCGCTCATGCACTACAAGGAGGCCATCAGGCATGTGCTTGTGTTTCGCTCTGGTTTAGGGTCGTCACCATTCCTTTACTCGCTTTAAAAAGCCATTGATTGCAACTTAACCGTCTCGTGTAACGTAATATTATAATAAAGTAGTGCCGCATTACAACGGATCAGAATCCATAAATTGTTTTATACGGCTGCATGATATTTAGAAATATATTGCGATTGTGAATTCACAAAGCCTGCATTCAGTTAAATGTATGCAATGCTGCTTTACATCATTATCATTTACATGCGTCGAGTTCAAAGTTATATAAGGTTATAGGGTTCTTCTTGGGACACAATGTGGCCATTTCACAGATATGTCCATTTCTAAACATGCAAGTTTAAAAGTTTTGATATCATACATTCCTGTTCAAGACAGTGGCTGTTGCATTTCATACAGAAGTGGACAAATATTAAAGATTGTGCACATTTGAATGAAATGCTGTTTGGCCAAAATTGAACAAGTATTTGGTGTAAAGTGGAATTACGTACTTTATTTGAACCAAATTGTATCATTAATTCCCTCATTGTACGTGTATTTGAAGTCATTTTATTGGCTTGGGTCTTTGTTTAGATCTATTTTAATTACCACAAAAGAAATCTGATTACCGTATTTTCCTGCAGATAATCCCCACCCTCATATAGCCCGCGGGTTTTAGGGTTTATGTGTAAAAAAAAAAAAAAATCATTGGCATAACCCGCACCCATAGATTAATGAACTTTTTTTGTGTAAGTTCACGGTTCGAATTTCGAATGTTGCTCGCATGACGTCAATTATCATAACCGTTCGGCTCGGTACACAGTGCTTGAGCGTGAAATTCACACAATAAGAAAACAAACACAAGTCAGAATCAGAAGAAAAAGAAAAGCAGTCTCTCGCTGTGCAGCAGCTCGTCTCTTAAGAAGCGATTCTACAGGTGTTGATCATCGGATGAGATGAGAAGAGCCCGCCCTCATGCAGCACAGCCAATCACGTCGTCTTGTATGATTGACAGGTCAGACAGCCTATCAGCACCAGCTGTCAGAGTGACAGTACAAGCGCCAGAGACAACAACCCTCACAAGGAAAACCCTTACGTCCTTAAGGATGTAACAAATATATTAAAATATTAAGTGTAAAACATTTTGTGATAAAGCCCACACCCTTATATATCCCGCACCCCCCTCTGGGGTTTGTAAAATCTGGTATGACCCGTGGGTTATATGTGGGGAAAATATGGTACTCGGTCGTCAAAATAACCGATGGATTACCAAAGTATTGGTTGGTGACGGCCCTACTGCTGTGTTTAGTGTTGGTGTCTCAAGTCTCACTGTGTGTTTGCACTCATGCGATGAGCAGAATCAGCCCCACGTTTGCGGACGCTTACTCCAACATGGGCAACACGCTGAAGGAGATGCAGGACGTGCAGGGGGCGCTGCAGTGCTACACGCGGGCCATTCAGATCAACCCCGCCTTCGCCGACGCTCACAGCAACTTGGCTTCCATACACAAGGTATGAGAACAAAAATACACTTCCTTCCTCCTCATGTCAGTGTTGTTGAAATAAAATCATGACCTTGTCTCCTTAAAGGATTCTGGGAACATTCCTGAGGCGATTGCATCTTACCGCACGGCCCTGAAGCTCAAGCCTGACTTCCCTGATGCGTACTGTAACCTGGCTCACTGTCTACAGGTGTGTGCGCGTCATGAGTGCTCTGCGCTCGCTGGGAGCGACGTGTAATCCTGTGCTCTGATCTTCAGATTGTGTGCGACTGGACGGACTATGATGAGCGCATGAAGAAGCTGGTGACCATCGTGGCGGATCAGCTGGAGAAGAACCGTCTGCCGTCAGTGCACCCCCATCACAGCATGCTCTACCCGCTCTCGCACGGCTTCCGCAAGGCCATAGCAGAGAGACACGGCAACCTGTGTCTGGATAAGGTGATTGTACTAATGTTTTTACACACGCCTGTTCTGCTAGATTTTCTTTACTGAGAAAGTAGTTTCTGTACAAGCATTAGTTTAATAACTGTTCTTGTTTCATAGATCAATGCTCTACACAAACCTGCCTATGAGCATCCGAAGGACCTGAAGGCCAGCGCAGGCCGTTTGCGTGTGGGTTACGTCAGCTCAGACTTCGGCAACCATCCCACTTCTCACCTGATGCAGTCCATCCCTGGCATGCACAACTCTGAGAAGTTTGAGGTGAAGAATTTATACAGAATCTTTCTGTTGATCATATTGATCTCACAGGACTCTAGGCTGCACTTTATGCAACCTTTATCGTGCCTGTGCGACTCTCTCTCTCTCTCTCTCTCACACCACGCTGCCCAATTCTGAGCTTCCATTTCTGATGCATATGAGAAACATCAAATCATCCCACGACCCCATTACTCAAGCAGTGCTGGGAGATCCAATGAGAACGTGTTTGAATTGACTGCATTATCGTTCAATTTTGCAGCTGAATTCTGTCATAAACTGTATCGGATGAAATGGTGCTGACGTGGAAACCAGGAGATCTGTTGTGCTGTGAATGAACAAGTTATAAAAGACTGTATAAATTATAATCACCAACATTCACCATGGCTTTAATGTCACCATGGTATTGTGGCATAAAGTCGTTTACATTAATCTTCTCAAGGTTCGAAAAACCTTTTGAGAGAGAAACTCAAGGGTTTCACACTTTTTCACAGCTCTGTTTATCCAATTTGAATGTTATTTTTAATGTGGTGATTTTATAAAACTTGAGTTTAAAGCTTTAGTAAAACTAACCCTGTGTGGCAAACAAGCCCTTATTTAATTTTTTGTTAAAAGGCATGAAATTACCACTAAAACCAGTAAATGGTGACCGAGGAGCACTTTCATTCCCTAATATATGACTGGAAGTCATGAAAAACACAAACTCTTCTGCAGGTTGTGACTGACTTGCACAGAAAACGAGTAAAGACTGCTCCTTTTGTAATCACTGAAGCAGTCGGTCAGTTCTGTGTGAAGAATATAGAAGAATAATGGCACATTTAATAAGACGAGTGTAAATATTTTGCACGTTACTTTAGTTAATATAGTTTTCAGTTCAACCTCTGTGATTTACCGTCAAATTTCCAATAAACAAACATAATATTACCTGTAACTGCACTTACAAATGCAAAAAATAGTAATGTTATGATTAAACGACCTTCATGCGGATCAAACGAGCTGCTCTGGTTTGTGCAGGTGTTCTGCTACGCCCTCAGCCCAGACGACAGCACCAACTTCAGAGTGAAGGTCATGGCGGAGACCCATCACTTCATCGACCTCTCACAGGTGCGTGTCCCGAGACGCACCCCCCCTCCTCTCAGAGGCTCTGTTCTGAGCTCATCCTGTCCCCTGTCTCCATAGATCCCTTGCAATGGGAAAGCTGCAGACAGGATCCATCAGGATGGAGTCCACATACTGGTCAACATGAATGGTTACACTAAAGGAGCGCGCAACGAGCTGTTCGCGCTGCGCCCCGCACCCATTCAGGTACGCCATCTGTGTTCATCCACGGGTTTACATGAGACCTGCAGCGTATTAAGAGCCATTTGCAATAAAGTCCTTATTCTTGGTGATTATTGTTCTTACAATAAGGATTGTCTTGCATCTTGGCTCAGAAAATCAAGACAGCCGGAACAATTAATGTTAGTCTTCAGTGTCACACGATCTTCACAAATCATTCTCAAACATTCATGATTATCATCAGTGTTGAAAACAGTTCATGTTTTTGAGGAAATCAGGATTCTTTGACAAATAGAAACTGCATTTTTGGTAAGATTATTAATGTCTTTCCTGACACTCTTCATCAGTTTAATGTGTCGTTGCAGAATGAAAGTCATTTCTTAAATTAGGGCTTAAATTACCTTGACTCAACTAGCAGAAAGTCATTTAAGCGACTATTTGGCTAATCACACGTGTGCATTACAGTGGAAATGATGCAGTCTCACGTTTACATGATTTAGTAAACCGATTTCCAGTTTAATATAAAATTAACAAGTACAATTAGTGAAGCCATTTTAAAGAAAAAAGGATGTTTTGTTCTAGCAGAAAGCTCCTGATTGTTTATATTAAACAATTACACAGTTGTCACTAATTGGTGGTGGTTGAGGAGATTCCCCCCTACTATGTGAAGCGCTTTGAGCTCTGGAAAAGCGTTATATAAATGTAACATTTCTTCTATTATGAAGGCACAGCGTTGTTGTTGTGAACTAACACAAAACTAGACCCTTTACGGTTTGAAATAATTAAAATGAAGGACTTGCCGTTAACGATCTGTCCCTCACAGACCGTGTGACATTTGCTTGACGTAACATGAGTCTGCTGTTCAAAATAAGCACTCTTTCTGATCCAAGCTTTGAATGGTAGAGCATATATGAGATAGTGACTGTGTTTCCCGTAGGCCATGTGGCTGGGATACCCGGGCACCAGCGGAGCGCCGTTCATGGACTACATCATCAGTGATAAGGAGACGTCGCCCGTTGAGGTCGCTGAGCAGTACTCGGAGAAACTGGCCTACATGCCCAACACCTTCTTCATCGGAGATCATGCCAACATGTTCCCTCACCTCAAGGTCACATTCACTCTCTAATCGTGGGATTTTATTTCCATCCTTTACAGAAAACGTTCATGTTTGTTTCTTTTCACCCAATAGAAAAAAGCAGTGATAGACTTCAAGTCAAACGGGCACATTTTTGACAATCGCATTGTGCTGAACGGCATCGATCTGAAAGCCTTTCTGGAGAGCCTGCCGGATGTCAAAGTGGTGAAGGTTAGTGACGTCGTCCCTGCTTTAGTGTGTGTCTCACTGCGTCCCGGTGCTGATGTTTCCTCCTGCTGTCAGATGGACTGTGACGGTCAGGAGGTGGCCGACAGTAACGGCGCCCTCTCCATGCCCGTCATCCCCATGAACACGGCGGCCGAGGCCATCATTAACATGATCAACCAAGGCCAGATCCAGGTCACCATCAACGGCTTCACCGTCAGCAACGGCCTGGCCACCACTCAGGTATCACCTCCTGTCCTTCATTCTCTGCATGATGTGGATAATTCAACACCTTTACATTCCTCCCTTTAATTTAGTGTGGCTGTATGAGCAGAATCACTCGAGGAGCTGTGGGGTTTTGGCTACTTGTGTGATGCTGCGTTTATACAACAGTTCGACGGTGGCACAAGTGTGTCAGTCAATAAGAAACATTTATGCATTCGGCAGATGCTTTTATCCAAAGCGACTTACATTGCACTCAAGAAACACATTGAATCAGGTCTTGCTTTCCCTGGGATCGAACCCATTCCCTTGGCGTTGTAAATGCCAATATGCTCTACTGATTGAGCTACAGGAAAGCTACGAAAAAGAAACTTTTGTGCAGAACTACTTTCTTCCGCCGTGGATTAAATTGCTTCTTTGTCTTGCTAACGACAAACTAATTCATACTAAATCTCACTCGCAACATGCTAAATCTTGAAACTTTTCAAGCTTGACGCTAGTTTTTTACAACTATTCAGGCTTGGCTTTCTCAAGTTTATTTACAAACTTTACTCCTCTAGTTGAAGATTGTTGTATTATGAGCGAGAGATTGACTAAATGAGTGTATTAGCTGGCATTAATGATACATGATGCTCTAAAATGCTGTTTGTGTTTTAAGTCTGCCAGTTTATTTTAACCAAGTTGAGCCATTTAAGAAAATGATTTGTTTAAAATTGGATAAATTGTACTTATTCGTTGGGAAGATGGCCAAAGGATTAATTCGCTAATCAAAAAACAAGAACATTAGATTAATCAGAAAAAAATTCATTAGGTTAGTTGGCGAACCAAAAAAAGAAAAAGGGGAATTCAATAAAGATGATTTGCGAGCGAGCGCAAGCGAGACTGTTCAAACGCCTCAACAGGCACAACGCCACAGCCGTATCGCTCCACGGCCCGGTACCGGACCGGGGGTTGGGGACCACTGCTGTACTGTGTATATGTTTGCTAACAACAAAAGGCATACGTAAAACCACATCAATAAAAACACTTTCGATTCTTGATACAAACCTTTAATTATATTCTCCAACAATGCAAACACAAAGATTGCTCAAAAAATCACAAACAACGTGCGGGATGCTCCAGCGTGTTATCCCTCAAGAGTGAGTGGACCGCGATCCACATGCAACGCAAACTCGGCGCATGCGCAGTGAACTAGGTTCGGAAATTAGTCACAAAATAACCATGCTTTTTTGTGCTCGAGATATTAGATTTCGGCAACATAACAGAATCGATAAAACCCACAAGAAAATAAGACAAATAGGGAGTTCGGCGTTTCCACTTTAAAAACATTGACATAATGGTATTGGTGAGTTAACCGTGACTCGATAAGTGAACTCCACTGAATATGGTGGGTTTGCTCGATCGCCATGAGTCCAAACAAACCAGTGCTGATACTGGGGAAAAACCAGAAAGAACTGTTGTATAAAGATGAATATTCTGCTGAATATGGTGACGTGCATGTTTCATATAATATATCAGTTTCTAATTAATGATACATTTCTGAATACTGCTTTGCATGTAAACGCGTCGCTCGCACCTCAGTCATGCTCAAATCACCAGTGTCTAAATCATGATGGCGAGGTGTTTTTATCAAGCGCGGTTGCTTTAGTGTTTGCTCTCTTGAGCCTTGATTTCACTCGGATTCCAATCATCTCCGATCCGTTTCCTCCTCCGATCATCTCCTGATTGACTGCGACTGCGAGAGAAGATCTGGCAACCAGGCGGAGTCAGAACATTACCACTTGTTGTTGTTTTTCAGATTTTTACATTGGAGGAGGTTGTAGTGTCTGGGACTGTAGCGCTGCAGGTATGGCACACTCAAGCTGCGGGCAATAGCACTCTTTCAGACAGGATGTGCACTAGGCATTTCCCTTCACGCGGGCCCTCACACCTCCTGCTGTAGCGGCACAGACACGGTGGCGGAGAAGTTGGGATGGGCGACACGGTTTTAGCGAACATGCTTGTGTGTTCAGCACCTAAACCTGTAACTCATGCGCTCTTGAACCTTTCTGTTTAGATCAACAACAAGGCCGCGACAGGAGAGGAAGTTCCCAGAACGATTGTGGTGACGACCCGCTCGCAGTACGGCCTTCCTGAAGACTCCATCGTCTACTGCAACTTCAACCAGCTCTATAAGATTGACCCTCCCACCCTGCAGATGTGGGCCAATGTAAGAGCTAAAGGGGAATTCAATGCTGCAACCCGGGCTTTTAACTACACTCAACATATGCTGGAGAAACACAAATGCAAATTGGTATTGTTGCTACATGACACGAGAAAACGGATTAAACAAAACAAGCTGACAGTATGAGTGAAAGTGTTAACGGACGAGTGAAATGTTCAGCAGGAACACACAGAGTTTGTGTTTTTCTTTATTATCTTTCTTCATTTGTAGTGTAGGGATTTAAACTGTGCTTGTAGATCTTTTGCATAAAGCATAGATTTAGAAATATTCACTATTTATAAATGCTAAGTAATACTAAATATACTGCTATTCAGTTTACGAGTTTAATTCGTTCCAAGAGCTCGTAACTCAATTCTCATACACCAAAAAAAATTTCCCCATAAGAATGCCCATTTTAAATATTTGTTTGGTTTTACCTTATTAGTTAAAATAACAACCATTAAGATCTCATAAAAACTTGTTGATAGTTGACAAACTCTAAAAGTACAGTAATACCTCGGTTTACGAGTTTAATTCGTTCCAAGAGCGAGCTCGTAAACCAAAATGCTCGTACACCAAAACAATTTTCCCCATAGGAATGCACTAAAAATCTATTTATTCGTTCCACACGACCATAAATGCCCATTTAAATATTTTAATTGCAGTTAAAATTATAACCATTAAGATCTTATATAAATACTAATTAATAATTGACAATTAAACTCTAAAAATACTTTAGAGTATTTTCTACGGATATTTTCTTCAATTTACCATAATGCACTTCGGCTGAGGAGGGAGGAGGGGGGGTACATGGAAAGCAAGGATTCAAGTGCAAATGAGTGGATTTATTCTAATATTGCAGAAAACAAATAAAGTGATAATCCAGAGTGAAAATCGTGGAACATGGGAGACGGGGAGCCGCAAACGAAAGCGGGGGGTGGATAGGCAGATGATATGAGAATCAAAACGATATGAGAGGTAAAACGCTGTTAATCACTTATAAAAGTATCACTGTGGTGAATGATGCAGCCAAACCAAGCGACGCTGAGAGAATGAACGAGTGAAGGGGTAATAAAGGGGTTGGAACTGCATGACTGTGTTATGAGAGGCTGTCATTAGGATATTTCCAGTAAAAATGCGCGTGACAATGGTGAGCGTTAGAACTTTTCCCACACAAAAATGCGCGTGGGTGAGGGAAAGTTATTCTCATACTCGGATACAATGCTCGTACACCGATTTGACTTACCATACTCGTACACTGATTTGCTCGTATACAAAGTCACTCGTAAACTGAGGTATTACTGTATGTTTTCGCAGCATTTAGTTGGCATGTTAGTTGAGAAACCGAGCGTAGCACAGCTGCTTTGTTTACGGGGCTACTGGGGTAATGGCTGCTCTTCTGCCGGTCATCAGCGCCCCCTGCTGTCAGAATGTGCATTTTCATTCAATGCATCTCCTTCACTTGTTCAGCCAGGCGCTGCTCATGATTGTTTGCATCAGTGCTCGCATGCGTTTTACCAGTTGAAGGGAAAAGTTTTCGTAAAATGCATTGAATAAAATCATAATAAGTTATTATTCAGTGTATTTTGAAGTACTCACGATAACAGTACTTTGCGTGTTCATTATGGTGATGTATGGTATTACCGTAGAACAGCGCACGTCTGATATGCACAAACAGTATGACACTGTAATAACCAACAGAGGCTTCTAGAATAAGGTTTTGAGTAATGAGTGACTCTCTGTTGTGTAGATCCTGAAGCGTGTGCCGAACAGTGTGCTGTGGCTGCTGCGCTTCCCAGCCGTGGGCGAGCCCAACATCCAGCAGTACGCTCAGAACCTGGGCCTGCCTGCCGCTCGCATCATCTTCTCCCCCGTCGCTCCCAAAGAGGAGCATGTGCGGCGTGGACAGCTGGCGGACGTGTGCCTGGACACCCCGCTGTGCAACGGACACACCACCGGCATGGATGTGCTGTGGGCCGGCACCCCCATGGTCACTATGCCAGGTAATGCAAGCCCGGAGCAGATGCATCACACGACCAAGAGTGCGCTTTTACCTGAATACCATCACGATTGATAATGTTCAACAAAAAAGTGGTTAATATTGAGTCACTTGCATTTTAGATGCAATATTGAGTGGTTTTGTTCCAAACATTCAGCAGAACCACAACATTTCCCAGCAGCTGTGATTCAGAGTTCTGAATGAATCTGTTAAGTGAACAATTCAATGACTCATTCCTGAATGGTTCATCTGAATGAATGACTCAGTGATTCACTCATTCGGACGTCACCTGCTGTTCTGTTTCAGTATAATTTAAAACTAAGTATAATTACTTATGTATAATTCCCCCCCCCCCCCCCCACACACACACACACACACACATTTATTATTTGTATATTTAAAACTATTTCACCACATTATTTAATGCAGTTGTGTTTTCGGTGCAAGTAATTTGATTGGTAACAGCCCTATAGTGTCTTATTACTCTGAATGAGTTTATATTTTATCACCTTTAAGAATTTGGCTTGAAAGATGAAGCACATTTATTATGATTAGAAACAAACTGCCTTTTATAAAGGTAAAGAAAATCCCTCTGACATTAAAATCTGCGCAAGCAGCTTTTTTTCTTGTGAGTAAGTGATATGCTTGAAAAGGCTGTCGAGGCCTGTGAACTTAACTTATTAATAAGTTGAACTTTATTAACTTATTTGAACTTAATGGGTTTTATTTCTATAAGAAAGCAAAATGGCATCCCTAATGCATATTCCCTAGTTTACATGTAAAAATCAATGTGTACTTACGGCTTTACGACCAGCCACTTGCTCAGTCGTCACGTGTTCTTCCCCGTGTCTGATGTGTTGCTTCCCGCAGGAGAGACGCTGGCGTCACGAGTCGCCGCCTCCCAGCTCACCTGTCTGGGCTGTCCCGAGCTCATTGCTCCCAGCCGGCAGGAGTATGAAGACGTGGCCGTGAAGCTCGGCACCGATATGGAATTGTAAGCTCCTTTCTCCATGTCTTCTTTCAAAACAACACGTTAATGGCACCTAAAACCCCGTTGTCCCTTGCTCCCGCACAGCCTGAAGAAGGTGCGGTCCCGCGTGTGGAAGCAGCGCATCTGCAGCCCGCTCTTCAACACCAAACAATACACCACGGACCTGGAGAGACTCTACCTGCAGATGTGGGAGCATCACGCGGCCGGAGGCAAACCCGACCACCTGGTCAAAGTGCAGTCTCTGGAGAGCAGCGAGAGCTCCTAAGCTCGGCTGGTCCCTGCATGCCCCCCCCCCCCCACACCTCATGTGTCCGTCACAGGGACTCCACGGAGCCTGCAGGAGAGCCGCGTCACATGACCCGCCAGCTTTAGTTCGGGAGCGGACGGCTGGACACTCAAAGCTGCTCCACTGAGACGTCGTCAATGTCTGTTGGCTCGACTGGTTTAGTTTCGTTTGTTTTTCTGCTTCTCAAAGACTTTCCTGTAACTGAAGTGGGCTGAAATGTGAAGGGACGGTCTCTGTAAAGGTCATAATCCTGAAAATGTAACCGTAATAAACACACAGATAGGGGCTTTTTTAGTTTAGGTTATGTACCTCTTGACCTATTTTAGCTTTGTGTCCCCGTGACATGAACCCTGGGGGACGGACGCGTACCTCGGATCACCAAACCAATGCCAACGTTGTTTCCGTATGCTGTCGATAGAATAACTCGTCTTTTGAAAGCCGCTAAACAGAGGAGTGTGTTATCACACACTGACAACAGCCTGCAAACTGCTGGAGCAAACTCTTGATTTTTTTTGGTTTTACAGGAAAGGTGTAGGTAAGTATGTTCTAAGCTGTTTGGTTTTGTACACTGTCTTCCTCATAACTGGTTTTATTTATGCTCTGTCCGTGTGGTTCTCCGAGGCTCTTCACGAACTGAAATAAAGAGATGTGGCAAACCTTGAGGAGAGTTGCACATGCTTGGCTGCGGTTTTGTTTTTCCCTTTTAGGAGCGACACATTATGAAACTAACAGTAGTAACATTCTGGTTGTTGTGGTCTCTATTGCTGTTACGTTGTTGCTGACTGAAATGTGATGTGCACCCATTGTAAATTTGATCGCTGTGTTCAGTTTGGTTCAATAAAGAAATGCTACAGATGTTTCTACATGTGCGTTGTGTGATCGTTCTCATTGGTCCATTAAGCCACACTGCGGTGGGAAAACTACATGCTCTTGATAGCTTTAAGAGCGAATGCAGTTTCTTCAGCTTTTTTTCTCTTTATTGATGATTCTTGCTATTATTTTCAGAGGTTTCCTCATTAAACTGGCGGTTTGCTCATCAACTGCTACTAGCTTTTCTTTAGATGTACAATGAGAGACATTTTTCGAAGTTACTGGATTCTTTTAAAATGCCTTTCTTTAGTTTCTGCGCAGCCGAAGTTAAATTAAGATCCGTTAACCCGAATCCGTTAGCAAATTATAACATTTGATTATCCTTACGGATTTGTTAGTGAATGTTAAATCTAACCGTCTTTTGAATATTTAGCAATTCTTGTTGGCCGTTTACTGAACTGATTTAGATTATAGGCATACATTTATCATCTTTCCAGTTAAAGTAATCCATAAGAATAATTCCTTTGTCATGATTATTGGTTGATCATTGAATATTATGCTAGAGAGTGTGTGTGTAGAACTGCATATCTGTTTCTGGAAGCTGCTATCCTTGTTATTTTTTCTCTCTAGCTGACCAAGACAGCCAAGGTCACGGAGGTCGTCTCCTAGAAGTGCAATCCCGTGACCAAACCAGAACCGATCGGATTCATTCAATCTAATGTGATGAGGATAGGGACGTGCTGGATTAAAACCCCAAACGTGAGGAGGCAATGATTCAACACTTTCTCTTTAAAACTGATACGTTTCCTATCTCACTATTTATGTTATTTTGATCTTTACATTGAAGCTTTTATAAGGGCCATTCTACAGAATTGGAGACAAAACAGTTGGAAACATCTTGAAATGTTTTATTTTTCCCACACAAATTTTGCACTTATGCAAATTATACAATATCCAAGGTATACATTTCTAGTAATTGTGCAGTTAATTCTCAAATTGTATTTTCAGAAAATGCTGGAATATTTTCATACACCCCAAATTTGTCACTACCAAAACACAATAATATATCATATATTAAGCAGGCTTATAATAACCTATTAAGATTTTGTTCACATCAGCCTTGTAAATATATTTTTTCTCTATTTAAAAAAAAAAATGTTTACAGGTTAAATCAATAAAAATGACAAATGTAATATTTTAAGTGTCATTTATGAGATTTGTTGTATTTTGAACCCAATCTTTCTTTGTAGAAGGCATAAAGTTTATCATACTGATTTCAAAGTTAAGGATTCATTAGGTTGAATATGCATTAAACTAAACATTATCATAATGTTTTAGTTGATAATTCAATATACTTTATTTTTGACAAAACGTTCCATGTTTTGGTAGTGACAGCACATTTTCGGTAGTGACAGTAATGTTTTGGTAGTGACCCCAGTACTTAGTTTGCCATAGTTGAACCAGACATTTAACATTTTATGTTAATATAAATAACTAATTATATTGCACATATGTAGTCAGCACGTACAGCACCTAAAGGATTATTAGGAACACCATACTAATACTGTGTTTGACCCCCTTTCACCTTCAGAACTGCCTTAATTCTACGTGGCATTGATTCAACAAGGTGCTGAAAGCATTCTTTTGAAATGTTGGCCCATACTGATAGTTATCAATGCATCTCGCAGTTGATGGAGATTTGTGGGATGCACATCCAGGGTACAAAGCGCCCGTTCCACCACATCCCAAAGATGCTCTATTGGGTTGAGATCTGGTGACTGTGGGGACATTTTAGTGCAGTGAACTCATTGTCATGTTCAAGAAACCACTTTGAAATGATTCGAGCTTTGTGACATGGTGCATTATACTGCTGGAAGCAGCATCAGAGGATGGGTACATGGTGGTCATACAGGGATGGACATGGTCAGAAACAATGCTCAGGTAGGGCGTGGCATTTAAACGATGCCCAATTGGCACTAAAGGGCCTAAAGTGTGCCAAGAAAACATCTCCCACACCATTACACCACCATCACCAGCCTGCACAGTGGTAACAAGGCATGATGGATCCATGTTCTCGTTCTGTTTGCGCCAAATTCTGACTCTACCATCTGAATGTCTCAACAGAAATCGAGACTCATTAGACCAGGCAACAATTTTCCAGTCTTCAACTTTTCCAATTTTGATGAGCTCGTGCAAATTGTAGCCTCTTTTTCCTATTTGTAGTGGAGATGAGTGGTACCCGGTGGGGTCTTCTGCTGTTGTAGCCCATCCGCCTCAAGGTTGTGCGTGTTGTGGCTTCACAAATGCTTTGCTGCAAACCTCAGTTGTAACGAGTGGTTATTTCAGTCAAAGTTGCTCTTTTATCAGCTTGAATCAGTCGGCACATGACCTCTGACCTCTGACATCAACAAGGCATTTTCACCCACAGGACTGCCGCATACTGGATGTTTTTCCCTTTTCACAGCATTCTTTGTAAACCCTAGAAATGGTTGTGCATGAAAATCCCAGTAACTGAGCAGATTGTGAAACACTCAGTCCGGTCCGTCTGGCAGCAACAACCATGCCACGCTCAAAACTGCTGAAATCACCTTTCTTTCCCATTCTGACATTCAGTTTGGAGTTCAGGAGATTGTCTTGACCAGGACCAACCCCTAAATGCATTGAAGAAACTGCCATGTTGATTAGATTGATTAGAAAATTGCATTAATGAGAAATTGAACAGGTGTTCCTAATAATCCTTTAGGTGAGTGTATAACATATTCATTCAGATAATTATCCAGAACCACATAGAGACACTCTCTGTCTCTCTCTTGTAGTCTTTCTAGGCATTAATATCATAGAAATTAACATTATTGACAACAACCTAACAATCCAACGCCATCATCCTATCTATAACCCCTCCTGTTCGAATCACCTGCTCCAAGCAGGACTCAAACCCTGGTCCACTGGCATGAGTCAGGCTGTTACATATCATTGACTGCACCCTTTATTGTAACCTTATCACATTACATCATTTTAACTTGCATACTAAAACACTACTAAAACATACTACAGTAGTAATGATTTGTATAACTGTAAAAAAAAAAAAAAAGTTGAGAAAACTTGAAGGCAACAAGCTGCAGAACATTTTTGAGTTTTCTCAACTTAGGGCCAATAGTTGTACAAACTTTGTTTGAGTTATCTCAACTTTTATTCCTGTTAAATGGTTGATTAAACTTTAAAAGCTGAATTTGTCATACAAAACATAAGTTGGATTTTTTACAGTGTACAAAATTTTTGTTTATTACGGATTAATAAAGCATTATGTGTTCCCTTTTGTCACTACCAAAACAATGATGTCACAACCGAAACTTCAAGACATGTTTTGGTAGTGACAATTTTAGATAATTTTGAGCCTAGCTCGAAGATGCAAATCAGCACATGGTTAGCAATCACTGGTCAGAACAGTGGTACACATAAAAACTACATTTTATGGAATAACATCCAAAAAAGTTTTCTTAATAGCAGAAAAAATGTGTTTGCTAGTGACATTCCTTAAAGTTACACACAGATTTTCAGACTTTAGAACACATTTACCAAAAAATGATGGGATCAATCTACTCACCATATAGCATACGAGAGAGAGGGACATAGGAATATTTCCTGATCAAAAATTTAGGGCTGTGGTTAAAATCAGTCTCACCTAATGGACTAAAACATTCAGTGTTTTGGTAGTGACATGAAAATATGGGACATGTTTTTTACATAAAGATTCATGATTTAAAAATAAAATAAAAAATCTAAAATTTTTCAACTTCATTTTTTAAAACAAAACAAAAAGATGCGTTTAAAAACAAGAAAGGAAAAAATTGCAAAAAATATTTAAATATCATTTTCACAAGTTGAAATGTACATGTAAGGGTTTGGAACAGCCACCTCCTAATTGAAAGTAATACATGATGATATTATAAATATAAAGCTTTTAAATATTTAAAATATTATTGTGCGTTTCAATAAATAATTTAAGGATCTTAGTAAACATCTAAGATTTGAATATTTAAATGCTTGTCAAATGTGTTTTTTGGATGGGGGACACCAAATGTCACCAATTCTGTAGAATGGCCCATATATATATATACACGAAATAGGCCTTTTTGCAAATCAGCAAAGCGTTGATGAGACCGGAAGTGGCTTGTGGAGACAAGAAGTTCCCCCTTCAAGTCTGATGACAGTTTCCGGTTCCGTGAGTTTGAATGTTGTCGCGCGTGAAGAGGATCATTTAAATATCAATCTATAATATATTAAACGCGCTTTTACTAGGTATGTTGAATAAACACCGCGTTTAGGCTGAAGCTGAGCTTCCGGTTGTTAGTAAGCGCGTGCTCGATTGTTTAGTTAAACGCTGAATAATGTGAGCAGAAACATCTTCACGAAGATATCAAACATTTAAAAAACAACATGAGATTTGTTTTATGCTTTGACTTTAGTCATAAATGTGTGTCTATTTCTACATATATTCTCCGCTTTGATAATATTGCACTATAATGCTATACTGTTTAGTTCTACTGTAGTTTTAAACTTTAAGTTAATGTATTGAATTCATCATATTGCATAATAATATAACACATTTAATATTGTATTCACCTCTTTCAATGCAATCACATGAAAAGCCCATAGGTTGAATGTAAGGGTCCTCTTCTCTAAAACACATGTTCATTCTTCATGTTTGGTGCTCCGGCTGATCCGGGTTTCCAGTGGCGATGGATCCCGGCACTGTGTCCCTGTTCCAGAGAGTCTCTGAAAAGCTGGGCTGGGACCGAGACGGTGGACTTGATGAAGCTGAAGAGAAGGTTCGTACATCTAATGAACAACATGCACAAACATTTACACTCATGCATTTACACTCATGCTTCTATCCAAAGTGACTCGCATTGCATTCAAGAAACACATTGACATTCTAATCAGTTCCTGCTGGGAATCGAACCCATGACCTTGATGTTATGAGCGTCACTCTCTCCTGTTTGAGCGACAGGAAAGCGTTCACATGTCTCTTGCTGTTGTTGCAGTTGAGGAAGAGCTTGAAGAAGAGCAGACGTCCAGCGCAGAGCAGCTTTAACTTCGATCCAGCGCCCAAACTCCTGCTGTCCGACGGCTCGGGGAAAGAGAACAGTTCTCCAGAGTCTTCAGAGGATGACGACTTTGATAAGTGTACGGCTGCATCTGAAATCTCATGCTTCCCTGCTGTATATTAGGGATGAACAGACTAGTGGAGTTTAATGCTCTGCCATGACGCGTTCAGATTGATGTCGACGAGTCGCTGATAGTTCATGACCTAAAGAGGGCGTGACAGGATAACACATCTCTGAAGTTCAGTTTTACGCTCAGTTTTATTTAATGACAAATAAGTGCACACTTCAAGAGCGCTCCGAAGGCTATGCTTGATTATGGGATGCTCAGAATTGATCGTGTGACTGCATATTGTTTATGTCAGTTAAACGGCAGTCTAAACTAATGTGCTGCGTTACACACAATCTCACCGGAGGCACTCGATCATCCTTTTCGCCTCCAGTTTTATGAGTGTTGTGAATTCAGACATGCTTCTTTTGTCACATGCTCATTTTCTGTGATTTCAGCGGATCACTTTGTGTTTGCATGGATTCTGATGTCTGATGAGTCGTCATGTGAATAAATGAATTTGTTTGATTTTTATTTCTGCAGTTCTTGCTGCAAAGGCAACCCCAAAATCCACATTTAAACAATCAGCATCAGCTGCACAGAAACCAAGGTGAGAACTTCGACACGTTCACGAGACGTGTTCACCAGCAGCAGTCATACAGTCAGAAAGATTCATTTACAAAAGTTTTTTTTAAAGAGCACTTATTTTTTTCCCATCCATGTTCACTGGTCTTTAGTGTGTAATGTTGCTTTTTGAGCACTGAAAAGCTCTGCAAGTCATGATATACTATAGCTATTCATCTTTGTCTAATACATTATTAGATAGAACCGTTATATGCCAAAATCATTTCTTCATTTTCTTTTAATTCATTAATGTACACACAGCACCCCATATTGGCGGAAAAACACAATTGTTTACATTTCTGCAGATTTATTGAAAAAGAAAAACTGAAATATCACATGGTCATAAGTATTCAGACCCTTTGCTCAGTATTTAGCACAAGCAGCTTTTGCTCTAATACATCCATGAGTGTTTTTGGGAAAGATGCAACAAGTTTTTCACACATGGATTTAGGGATCCTCTGCCATTCCTCCTTGCAGATCCTCTCCAGTTCTGTCAGGTTGGATGGTAAACGTTGGTGGAAAGCCATTTTTTTTAGGTCTCTCCAGAGATGCACCATTGGGTTTAAGTCAGGGCTCTGGCTGGGCCATTCAAGAACAGTCACAGAGTTGTTGTGAAGCCACTCCTTCGTTATTTTAGCTGTGTGCTTAGGGTCGTTGTCTTGTTGGAAGGTAAACCTTCGGCCCAGTCTGAGGTCCTGAGCACTCTGGAGAAGGTTTTTGTCCAGGATATCCCTGTACTTGGCCGCATTCATCTTTCCCTCGATTGCAACCAGTCGTCCTGCAGCTGAAAAACACCCACAGCTGATGCTGCACCACCATCATGCTTCACTGTTGGGACTGTGTTGGACAGGTGATGAGCAGTGCCTGGTTTTCTCCACACATACCGCTTAAAATTAAGGTCAAAAAGTTATCTTGGTTTCATCAGACCAGAGAATCTTATTTCTCACCATCTTGCAGTCCTTCAGGTGTTTTTAACAAACTCCATGCGGGCTTTCATGTGTCTTGCACTGAGGAGAATCTTCCGTCGGGCCATTCTTCCATAAAGCCCCGACTGGTGGAGGGATGCAGTGACTTTCTACACCTTTCTCCCATCTCCCGACTGCATCTCTGGAGCTCAGCCATAGTGATCTTTGGGTTCTTCTGTACCGCTCTCAACAAGGCTCTTCTCCCCCGATAGCTCAGTTTGGCTGGATGGCCAGCTCTAGGAAGGGTTCTGGTCGTGCCAAATGTCTTCCATTTAAGGATTATGGAGGCCACTGTGCTCTTAGGAACCTCAAGTGCAGCAGAAATGTTTTTGTAACATTGTCCAGATCTGATCTTGCCACAATTCTGTCTTCAGGCAGTTCCTTTGACCTCATGATTCTCATTTGCTCTGACATGCACTGTGAGCTGTAAGGTCTTATATAGACAGGCGTGTGGCTTTCCTAATCAAGTCCAATCAGTATAATCAAGCACAGATGGACTCAGATGAAGGTGAGAAGCATCTCAAGGATGATCAGAAGAAATTAACAGCACCAGAGTTACATATGTGTCACAGCAAAAGGGTCTGAATCCTTAGAACCATGAGATATTTCAGTTTTTCTTTTTAATAAATATACAAAAATGTCATCAATTCTGTTTTATGTCAATATGGGGTGCTGTGTGTACATTAATGAGGAAAAAAAAGAACTTAAATGATTTTAGCAAATGGCTGCAATAAAACAGTGAAAAATGTAACAGGGTCTGAATACTCTCCATATCCACTGTATTTCACAATATTACCATCAACACTCTGACCTGAGCTGTACAACTAAAACTCATTTTGAGCTGTACAACTCATCTCTTTTTTCCCTCCTAGAGAACCAGTTCAGGTTTTGTCTTCAGATAGTGATGGTGAATTTGAAACATGTAAGTTCTTTATCAACTTCTTTCACATGATATTCATGACGCACAATGTTTACACTTTGCATTTGTGTTTTAGTTTTAAATCGAGTGAAAACCCCCAAGTGTAGAGTCGGGTCTGGGCCTGTGAGCAGCAGTGACGACAGGTCAGTGAACCGTATGCGCTGTAACCCGGCTCTTCATGCTTCAGCACTCATCAGTTTCTGCTTCACCCCTCAGTCTGAAGCGCTTCATCGTGGACAGCATGTCGTCTGATGATGATTTTATCTCCGAGAGGAAGCCTTCAGCTAATAAAGGTATGTTTAAAGTCACCATGAAATTACTTTTAATGCAATATTGCAGTGTTTATTATGTTGCTGGTAATCTTGACTCAGAAAAACAGCATCTCTTTCTGAGGGCGGAGCAATAACCTGTCAATCACACGAGCTCCACCAATAACAAACAATGCGTCACTATAGAGGGGAAGAAGATGCTTTCCACAAACTGCACACAATTTTTCTTCTCTTTTTGTCTTTGTGTCCAGCCAGCGGTTGTATAAAATGTGCACTTTTATTCAGAAGTGTGAAACTCATATCAACATTATATGCTTCTGATGTCTAGCCATCATATGTGCAAGCGAATGCTTCTTTAAGTGATCATTTCAATGAATCTGTTGGTCCAAAACCCTTCTGAATTACTCGTTCATGGAGCAGACGTCACGGCTCCTTTAATATACAACAGATCAAGTGTTTTTGTTTTTAAGAATTCTGTTGCTTTTGTAAAGGAAATGTTGTTCAAGAGAACAAACTCGTCACTTCCTGGTAAACTGGCTCTAAATACGACTGATAAACTTATTTGTTAAATGTTTCTAACAGCTTCTGTTGCTGCTGTTTAGGGAAAGCCAAGACCGCTAGAACTCCTAAATCGGTTCAGAAGACAGAGAAGCGTCCTCCGTCTCGCTGCGGTTCCCCAGTCTTCCTGAGCGACAGTGATGACGACAGCGATGTTGTTATCAAGAGCACCTGGAGGAGCAGACACAGCCGTCCCCCGTCCGAGGAGCTTCCCGCCGCAGCAAAGCCTCGTGTTCCTCCGCCAGCCGTCACCGTGACGACGCCCGGCGGTCGGGATGACTCCTGCAGCTCTGAGGAGGAGTTCCAGTCCCTACTGGACCGAGTCCGACAAAACCAGTTGAGTCTCGGAGGCAGAACGAATGCCAGTCCAAAGCCGCCTGCAGGTACGGCTCACATGTGCTTCAGTTCACTTATGAGGCTTTCCTGCTGCTCAAACAGTTGAGAGCAGCGCTTGCAACGTCCAGGGCATGGGTTCGATTCCAGGGAAAGCAAGAAAATGTCAGAGAATGTGAGAGAATGTCAATGTGTTTCTTGAATGCAATGCAAGTCTCTTTGGATAAAAGCGTCTGATGAATGCGTGAATGTACAACAGTAACTAGTCAGGATGAGGGATGGCGTTCTGACGATTTAATATCGTGATTGATCTCGACGGCGTCCACGGCCTCATTTGAGCCGCTGCGATGCCATTGGTTACTCCTGTTCTTTATTAGGGGTTTATTAGGTAAATGTTTTCATCATAATTTATACTTGCGTGTTATTGGATACTAAGTTTATCTGCCTTAATTGAGTGCATTCGTTGTTTTGTTTTTATGCTCATTTTATTATTATTTTAAGTATTTATAGTATATAGTATATGCTGTGATGCCATTTGTCCACCGGTTACTCCTGTTCTTTATTAGGGGTTTATTAGGTAAATGTTTATCTAAATCATAATTTATACTCATGTATTACTGGATACAAAGTTTGAGTGCATTTTGAATATGTTTGTGTTTTTATTATTATTTTAAGTATTTATGTAAGTGTTTATCCTTTACTTTGCCCTCGGAACAATTTCAACTGAGTGGGAAATCCTCAAATTTGCAATTGTTGTCTTTGTGTATATAGTTTTTCATTCTGCTGTTTTAAATGTCCATATGGTAAAGCAGTTTAGTGTTTAGTTGATGTTGTTGACCTTTTATTGTTTGAGTAAGTTGTGATAATCTCTGAAGTATCAGTTGAACAAATCATAACATGGCATTGCTTTCCAGCAAAAGTATTTATTCTTCATGGAGCTCAATTATATCTGCTTAATTTACATTAATGCATTCATCAGATGCTTTTATCCAAACCGACTTGCATTGCATTCAAGAAACACATTGACATTCTAATCAGTTCTTGCTTTCCCTGGGAATCAAACCCATGACCTTGATGTTGCAAGCGCTGATCTCTACTGATAGACACACAGGAAATTCCATTCAGGAAAAATAGCTTTCCAGCTATATTTGCAAATGAAACTGTGTTTTTAAGAATTGTCTCTCTCTCCATGTAGTTTCCAAACCACGACCGCCCTGTTTTTCGACTCCATCTGCCGTGGGAAACCAAACACCGGTTAAAATGCCGTCCATAATCCAGACGCCCGTGCATCAGCCGACCAGCGGCCGACCGGTGAGCCGTACTGAACCCAGAGCTCCTCCCAACAGCAGGTACCCCCCCACATCTGAGGAGCGCACACATGCCATCACTACATCCGTACTCAAGACATCCGTTCCTGTGTGTCAGAGTGGCGGTGTGTAAAACCCCCGGCTGCTTCCTGACGTCTCTGGCTGATCCTGGATCCTCGTACAGCCGCAGCTTCAGACAGAACAAGCAGGAGCTGACCAGCAAACTCTACCAGCTCTACAACGCCAGCGTGTTTGACAGCAAGGTACATGTGAACCCCTGCCGCTAAATCGAGGCTCAGCCACACAGTGCAACCCTACTGTTAGAAAACTGTGGAAAATCCCAATTAAACAATTTTGTCTTATCAGGAGTTTCTCAGCATGAGAATGACCAAATTTAGTAATTGTTTTCCCTAAAAATGAATTTTTCCATCAAGCGATACCCATCTTATGACTCTCCTTGCTATAGTTTTGAGTTATGAGGTGTTACTTAACTCAAAATCCCTTCAAGGCTCAAAGGGTTTAAACCCTGCAAACACCACAGCAGTTACTTAACATTGCGCTCGCAACACTTTTAGGTTAAGTTGCACTGCGCCGACCGATGACGACCTCCATCGGATTCACACAGGTTTTCTGGTTGTTTTAAAATCATTACGTTTGATAATGTCACTCCTCAGCTTCCCACCGACATGTCCGTCACCTGGAACAAGAAGATGCGCAAGACGGCGGGATATTGCGTCTCCGGGCAGGAGCGCGGCACTGGCACACGATACGCCCGCATTGAGCTCTCCGACAAAGTGTGCGACTCTGCAGGTGCGTTTCTCACGCTCTCCACCGCTCTTGATGCCTGAGGAAACAAACCGCATGCGTTTCCTCTCACAGATCGTCTGCGGGACACGCTGGTCCATGAAATGTGTCACGCGGCCACATGGCTCATAAACGGCGTTCGGGACGGGCACGGGCGGTTCTGGAGGCTCTACGCCGGGAAGGCGATGCTGGCCCATCCTGAGCTGCCGATGGTCACCCGCTGCCACAGTTACGACATCAACTACAAGTTCCAGTACCAGTGCAGCCGCTGCAAGAACACGTGAGTAAACCACTGCCCGATCGGCTGCTGTGGGGCACGTTTACCATCCATGGGAATCCATGTGATCTGCGTGAGGTGAGAAGTTTGTCCTGTGCGTTTGAACGTAGACCGTTGATGGTAAAAGTGCTGCGGTTCATCAGGTGCTAACAGCTTTATATAGATTGATCTGTAGTCTCTATAAAGGGCAATCTGATAACACTGATCACATGGTTCAAAACACACTGGTCCAGTTCTGCCAGTGTCTGAAAAGACATCAGGTCTGTGCTTTCATTCCTCCCTAAAAACACAAATGTTTTTATCCAACGCGACTTAAACTGCATTCAAAAAACACCTTGACGTTCTATTCAGTTCTTGTTTTCCCTGGGAATCGAACCCATGACCTTGATGTTGCGAGCACCAAACTCTACTGTTAGAGACACAGGAAAACTACGTCCAAACGTGACGTTCAGCTGGATCAGTGATTGCTGGGAAATACAGTCTGATGTTGAACTGTTGGACGATGAAAATGTTGATATTTAAGACGGCCATATATACCGCCATACAGATCATCTATCATCTCATCAGTTTATGGTAATTTGGTAAGTTTTGTTGCAATAGTTTGGGCTAATAGGGCTTTATTTATATCCTATTGAACTGCATTTGCAAAAAAAAGACTAGTAGACCGTTAGTAATAAACTAAGAACGAACTAATTGCAAATGATGGCACAAATAAATACATTAGAGTAAAGAGACAAATTAAATAAGGCAATAATTACATTTAAACAATTAAGTGCAAGTAATACTGGAAGATAAATGTATATTTATTCGTACAATTAAAGTTATTCAGTCAAGAGTTTTTATTAATGTATGGATCCAAATTACTGCGTTTTCAGCCATTCACGTTCCAACATTGTCTGTATTTTCCCGGCGAGACGGACATCTTGGCATCATTATGTATGTTTGTCCGTTTAAGCACAATGATCCACGGGAAGAAGTCCGTTTGTTTCCCGCGATCTGTTTGAGAGGCTTTATGTGTGCAACACTTATAGAGATCAGTGACGAGGAGAAAGGGAAATGATGGGCAACACAAGCATTAATCAACCAGAGCGACTGAGACGAGGTGCTGTGTGTCGCTGCTGCAGTGGAGGAGTATTGATGTGCATCAAAATATATATTATTATTAAGTAGCAAAGTGAACGTTGAGCTTCAGGTTCAAGCCTAAACTGTATTGTTAATCTCTAAGCTGTTCATATAATCGCATCTAAGAGAGTGAACATGTTGTTTGCTAATAAATACGGTTGTCAATTCATGGTAGTTTATAATCTCTCTGTTTTTTGTTTGTGCTTAAATACTTTCTATTTTGCTAATCAGTATCTGTGACAAACTGACCCTTTCACCCAAATTTCCGTATTATATCTGCAACTTTTCCACAATCAATCTCAAGTACAGGTATGTTTTCTGAAGAGCGTTTGAGTGGCATTTACTGTGGCTGAACTCAAGACCCGGCTTTAGCTCGGGCCGTGTATGTGATCGACACAAGCCTCTCTAAATCTGTGCGATGTTGAGATATGAGATACGATACTCCATTACACAAGGTAAAATATGAGTGTAATGCGGGTTTGAGTTGAAGTGTTGCCATCAAGAAACTGCTTTTGCTTTCAGATGTTAAGGTTTAGTTATAAAGCTGTTCCTGAGCTTCTGTGTACAGGCCGTTTTATAGACGACAGCTTCCTGAACCTAAGAGAGTACAATACAGTCTGTGTGCAGAGACTGAAACCTTCTGCTCTAGTCGGGCTTCCAACGTTAGTTCTGATCATCTGCATTTTCACAGTCTGACTTGGATACAGTATTGATGCACTGTAACAACTGACACAGTATTAACCGTGTGTTTATAAATGCTTTAGAGGCGTATGGGGTGTCACATGCTTTGAGCTGTTTGTCCATCCAAAGAAAGTCTCAAGTTTGGTTTGAAGAGGAAACGCATATCAAGCACAATGTTCTCATCGTTCCTGATTTCTAACACACACTCACAGCGTTCAGAGCAGAAACTAAAGCTCTTTCGGTCGTGTTCATGTGTGAATTAACTGAGTTGATCTCATCCGTTAGATTGGAAGGCGGATTAAACGGATTAAATCGTCCATTAGAGGCGGATTAAACGGATCTCCAGGTAGAAACGAGGCCTATGACATTCTCATCCAGACAGTTTGTGTCATAAAGTCATGGGATTTTTCGCTCTGTTCTGCTTGATAGGCAGTGATTTGACACTCATTCGTGGCTCTACAACGAGGATGAGTTAAATACAGAGATTTGTGTCACTATTACTCTCGCTCATACTGAAACCTGCTATAAATAGAGGTCTGTGTTTGTGTCCCTCACAGGATCGGCCGCCACTCGAAGTCTCTGGACACGACGAAGTTTGTGTGCTCTCTGTGCACGGGACGGCTGGTTCTGCTGACCCCCTCGAAGCCGCGGGCACCCGCACCCTTCGCCAGCTTCGTGAAGGAGAACTACGGCGTGGCCAGACAGGAGCTGGCAGGCCAGAGTCACGCCGAGGTCATGCGCAAACTCAGCGCCGACTTCGCCAGCAAGACGCGCCTCAGTCAGAGCTGATCTCTGCCCGCCTCAAACCCTCGAGCGCCGCGCTCGCTTCAGTTCTGTTCCCATGCAGCTGTCATCATCCATCAGGTCTCGTGTTTTATACTGTGAAGGGAGTTTATGGTTTAAGGCCGTGAAAGCCTATTGAAATGAGCTGTTCATTTACCTCCTCTGAGTTTAAATCTTCTGTCTCTTCAAAGGGAAATGTGTCGTCTTTGTGTGTTTCATGTTGATTAGTTCTGCTTTATTTGTGTTGTAGATGCGTTTATTTTTGCCTTCTGAATAAACAATTATGATTGCACACCAAGCCTGCATTTATTTAATCAAACTTGCAATAAAAATATTAACATTGTGCTATCTCAATTTAAAAAAACTTGCATTTAGATGATAAATACGGTAAAACAGTGTAATGTATATCAGTGTAAAACAGCTGTTTTCTGTGTGAATATATAGTAAAGTGTCATTTATTCCTGTGATTAAAGCTGAATTTATTAGATGATAAATACAGTAAAACAGTGTAATATTATATCAGTGTAAAACAGCTGTTTTCTATGTGAATATATAGTAAAGTGTCATTTATTCCTGTGATTAAAGCTGAATTTATTAGACGATAAATACAGTAAAACAGTGTAATATTATATCAGTGTAAAACAGCTATTATTTCTATAATATTTTAGTGTAATATTATATCAGTGTAAAACAGCAATTTATTCCTGTTATTAAAGCTGAATTTATTAGATGATAAATACAGTAAAACAGTGTAATATTATATCAGTGTAAAACAGCTGTTTTCTATGTGAATATATAGTAAAGTGTCGTTTATTCCTGTGATTAAAGCTGAATTTATTAGATGATAAATACAGTAAACAGTGTAATATTATATCAGTGTAAAACAGCTGTTTTCTATGTGAATATATAGTAAAGTGTCGTTTATTCCTGTGATTAAAGCTGAATTTATTAGATGATTAATACAGTAAAACAGTGTAATATTATATGAGTGTAAAACAGCTGTTTTCTATGTGAATATATAGTAAAGTGTCATTTATTCCTGTGATTAAAGCTGAATTTATTAGATGATAAATACAGTAAAACAGTGTAATATTATATCAGTGTAAAACAGCTGTTTTCTATGTGAATATATAGTAAAGTGTCATTTATTCCTGTGATTAAAGCTGAATTTATTAGATGATAAATACAGTAAAACAGTGTAATATTATATCAGTGTAAAACAGCTGTTTTCTGTGTGAATATATAGTAAAGTGTCATTTATTCCTGTGATTAAAGCTGAATTTATTAGATGATTAATACAGTAAAACAGTGTAATATTATATCAGTGTAAAACAGCTGTTTTCTATGTGAATATATAGTAAAGTGTCGTTTATTCCTGTGATTAAAGCTGAATTTATTAGATGATAAATACAGTAAACAGTGTAATATTATATCAGTGTAAAACAGCTGTTTTCTATGTGAATATATAGTAAAGTGTCGTTTATTCCTGTGATTAAAGCTGAATTTATTAGATGATAAATACAGTAAAACAGTGTAATATTATATCAGTGTAAAACAGCTGTTTTCTATGTGAATATATAGTAAAGTGTCGTTTATTCCTGTGATTAAAGCTGATTTTATTAGATGATAAATACAGTAAAACAGTGTAATATTATATCAGTGTAAAACAGCTGTTTTCTATGTGAATATATAGTAAAGTGTAATTTATTCCTGTGATTAAAAATGAATTTATTACATGATAAATACAGTAAAACAGTGTAATATTAAATCAGTGTAAAACAGCTGTTTTCTATGTGAAAATATAGTAAAGTGTCATTTATTCCTGTGATTAAAGCTGAATTTATTAGATGATAAATACAGTAAAACGGTGTAATATTAGTAAATTGATTAGTCTTCAGTGTCACATGGTCTTCACAAATTATTCTGATATGATCATTTTTAATTATGTTGAAAACAAATTTTGAATTAAAAGTTATTATGGACGTTTTTTGTACCATTAATTTCACTTTTAATAAAAACAAATTCTGATTAATTAAAAAAGAAAAACATACTGCTGTAGGTCAAAAATTCTCTGCAATTGACAATAAACAGATGAAGGAAAGTCAACCAGTAATATGCTTCATACAATTGATTTTATTTTAAATAATACTTAAATAGCATCTCAAATACAAAACATATGAAACTAATTTTAAAGGTTGATGGTGCACGAAGGAAAAATACAAACACGTATCATATATTTACTAAATCTGAGGCACAGAGAAGGGCAGGAGTTACAGACGTCCCGTAAAGCTCAGCGAAACACAACTTCAACACAACCGCCATTCAACGGCTATCGGAATATAATATTCATCAACACTTCAACAAACCACAGGCGGAAAATTAAACGTGAAGAATCTGCTATACGTGAAAAAATACGTTTGACATTTTAATTTACACGCACACCTTTCCGATTGATGAATCCCAACGGTTTTGACATGAGGCCAAATAATGGATGGATTTATGAATCATCCTGCCATCGCTTTTAAAATGCAGACTTAATATCTGTCCGTTCCGGGTCTGAATCTTTAAACGAAGAGCACATGACACTTACAATCCCGGTGAAGTCGTATTATCAAGGCGCATGGAAACGCAGCTTTCAGGACAATAAAGCATCGAATTCCTGTCTCTTACTCTTCATTTCTCAAACTTAAATTAACCAACTGAAAAATAAGCTTTTTTAATGCTAAATGTATTTTTTCACTCATATAATGACATATTCACAAACTATTTGAGTGCATAACTTGCTCGATCTGGTTTGAGTCTATAGTGTAAACGGCTGATGTTTGGCTATTAGGCAGACCCTCCCGGACCGGACCGGATCGGATCTCCGGGACTGACAGGCATCGAGGCGTTGGAATGATACGGTGCATAAATTATAAAAACTTCAATATGTTTACATAGCAGTGAGTGCTGCGACTCCTGTGGACACATTCAGTACAAACTGGTTTTCTTCATGATGCGCAGAAACTCCTGCTGGTTCACTTCTCCGTCGCCATCCCTGTCCGCTTCATCGATCATTTCCTACGGACATGGGGAAAGTGAGTATTTCCCGACTCAGAGGGACACATGTATCAGGTGTGTGTGGCTGTTCCCGTACCTGCAGCTCCTCATCCGTCAGGTTTTCCCCGAGTTCCTTGGCCACTCGCTTTAGATTCCGGAAAGATATTTTCCCAGTCTCGTCGTCGTCAAACAGCCGGAAGGCCTTGAGGATTTCTTCCTTAGAGTCCTTTTCAGCCTAGAGATTCACAAGCAGCGATACGAGTTTTCTTTCTTTGTTCTAGAGTATTTGTGTTTATTTTGAATGACCTCACCATTTTCTGGTTCATCACGGCCATGAAGTCGTTGAAGGAGATCTTTCCGGTTGCATCCTTATCAACCTCTGCAATCATTTTCTTGATTTCCTCCTTCTTGGGCTCGAACCCCAGCGCTCTCATGGCCACCTGGAGCACAATCCTCCATTACTCACGGAGAGATGGACGTTTACACGGCACAGAGAGATACGGCACCGGCCAAAGTCTGGAATTATGCGGTTTTTGTATTCGTAACATTAAACTTTTCTTCAAAAAAGTTTATTTTTTATGGAATAATTGATCTCATCATCACTACGCTTGTTAAATTCATGTTCCTGTCATCTTGGATGAGAATAAGAGCATCTCTTCTCTGATGAAGAGGGCGGGACAACAACCTGTCAATCACATGAGATCCACCAATTGCAAAACCCAACCAATCACAATCAAGCCCCGCCCACATTTGTTTGTGTTCCTGAACTGTAAAAGGTGATCGTCATGTGTCGGATCTCAGGTTTGCATGGCATTATATCTGACCTTTAACTCCTTGACCTCGATGAATCCAGACGCGTCCGTGTCGAAGAGCTCGAAGGCCTCGCGGATCTCCTGCCGCTGCTCCTCCGTCAGCTCAGGCTTTGGGTTGCCCTTCTTACGAGGAGCCACTGCCACTGCACTCAAAGAGGGGCGCTTGGGACTGGTGGCCTGTGTTTACAGAGCAGAATACAATAGAATTGAGCAGAAAATAATAGAATAGACCCCAATATAATAGAGCAGAATAGAAAAGAATGATAGAAAAGAACAGAATAAACCAGAACAGAAAATAATAGAGCAGAATAAAAAATAATAGAATAGAGCAGAATACAATACAATACAATACAAAATAATAAAACAGAATTGAATAGAGCAAAATAGAACAGAGAAGAATATAATAGAGAAAACAAACAATTCAGCAGAATGGAGAATAATACAATACAAAACAAAACATCAGAGCAGAATGGAATAGAACATAATAGATTAGCAAGGAAGAGAATAGGACAGTAGATATTACATAAAATAGAATAGAGTGAAAATATTATAATATAATAGAACAGAAAAGAATAGAGTAGAATAGATTAGATTAGAGTAGAATAGAGTAGAATATAACAGAGTAGAATAGATTAGAATAAAGCAGAATAGAATAGAGTATGATAGAGTAGAATAGATTGTAATAGAACAGAAAATAATAGAGCAGAATATAATACAGTAGAATAGAATAGAGCAGAATAGATTAGAATAGATCAGAGTAGAATAGAACAGAATATAGCAGAATAGAATAGATCAGAATAGAGTAGAACATAATAGAGCAGAATAGAATAGCGTAGAATAGAAGAGAATAGAATAGAGCAGAATAAAATAGTGTAGAATAGAGCAGAATAGAATAGATCAGAGTAGAATAGAACAGAATAGAGGAGAATAGAATAGAGTAGAATAGATCAGAGTAGAATAGAATAGATCAGAGTAGAATAGAATAGAGTAGAATAGAGCAGAATAGAATAGAACAGAATAGAGCAGAATAGAATAGAGTAGAATAGAGCAGAATAGATCAGAGTAGAATAGAACAGAATAGAGGAGAATAGAATAGAGTAGAATAGAGCAGAATAGAATAGAACAGAATAGAGCAGAATAGAATAGAGTAGAATAGAGCAGAATAGAATAGAATAGATCAGAGAAGAATAGAACAGAATAGAGTAGAATAGAACAGAATAGATCAGAGTAGAATAGAACAGAATAGAGGAGACTAGAATAGAGTAGAATAGAGCAGAATAGAATAGAACAGAATAGAGCAGAATAGAATAGAGCAGAATAGAATAGAATAGATCAGAGTAGAATAGAATAGAATAGAGTAGAATAGAGCAGAATAGAACAGAATAGAGAAGAATAGAATAGAGTAGAAGAGAAGAGAAGAGAATATGAAAGAATAGAATAGTGCAGAATAGAATAGAGCAGAATAAAGTAGAATAGAATAGAGTATGATAGAGTATGATAGAGTAGAATAGATTATAATAGAAAAGAAAAGAATAGAGCAGAATATAATACAGTAGAATATAATAGATCAGACTAAATTAGAAGTAGAATAGAGTAGATCAGAGTAGAATAGAGAAGATTAGAATAGCATAGATCAGAGTAGAATAGAACAGAATAGAACAGAATAGAGTAGAGTAGAATAGAGCAGAATAGAGTAGAATAGAACAGAATAGAGCAGAATAGAATAGAGCAGAATAGAACAGAATAGAGTAGAATAGAATAGAGAAGAATACAATAGAGTAGAATAGAACAGAATAGAGCATAATAGAGCAGAATAGAATACAATAGAGAAGAATACAATAGAGCAGAATAGATCAGAGTAGAATAGAACAGAATAGAGCAGAATAGAATAGATTAGAATATCAGAGTAGAATAGAACAGAATAGATTAGCAAGGAAGAGAATAGGACAGTAGATATTACATAAAATAGAATAGAGTGAAAATATTATAATATAATAGAACAGAAAAGAATAGAGTAGAATAGATTAGATTAGAGTAGAATAGAGTAGAATATAACAGAGTAGAATAGAGCAGAATATAACAGAACAGAATAGATTAGAATAAAGCAGAATAGAATAGAGCAGAATAAAGTAGAATAGAATAGAGTATGATAGAGTAGAATAGATTGTAATAGAACAGAAAATAATAGAGCAGAATATAATACAGTAGAATAGAAAAGAGCAGAATAGATTAGAATAGATCAGAGTAGAATAGAACAGAATATAGCAGAATAGAATAGATCAGAATAGAGTAGAACATAATAGAGCAGAATAGAATAGCGTAGAATAGAAGAGAATAGAATAGAGCAGAATAAAATAGTGTAGAATAGAGCAGAATAGAATAGATCAGAGTAGAATAGAACGAATAGAGGAGAATAGAATAGAGTATAATAGATCAGAGTAGAATAGAATAGATCAGAGTAGAATAGAATAGAGTAGAATAGAGCAGAATAGAATAGAACAGAATAGAGAAGAATACAATAGAGCAGAATAGAATAGAGCAGATCCTCTATTAGAACTGGAGTAATGCATTGAATGAATATAAGACTGTAAACATAAATCATTGCACATAAGAGATTATACAGGAGAGATAATATCCTCTGCGTTTAGTATTTAACTAGCCATGTTTGTGCATTGATTCCCAGTAGCGTTAATAAGCAGCGCAGACCTGAGGAAGGACATGTTTACATGAAGCGGGAGCTCTGATTAATGGAGGAAAGCGCAACTCACCATCTTCTGCGAGGACGCCCGGCACGAGCGCGAGCACAGCGCACGCACGACGGCGAAGAGTCGCCTCATACATATTCATCACGCCTCGTGACGTCCAGCCAGCACTCAGCCCGCTGAATGGCTGAGAGGATGACGTTTGACAAGTGGGCGGTCTGAGGGCACGGACGCATAAATGTGAGCTCATTAATATTAATCAGCACAGCCGCATTAATTTCGGGTTTCTGATTGACTCAGATTGGTCATTTTATTTATATTTACATCGCCTATATGTGTTATTTCTGTTTTATTGTTTGCATATCTCATAAAGTATTGTGTAAACAAACGCGCTATATTACCTCATAAAATATATAAACTCTAGAAGCACACGTAGAGCTGGATCGGTGACGTCACGGAAAGATCAAGGTGTTGATTGGCCAGTGCAGTGGCGCTCTTTGACGTAACCCTTCTCTCATTGGTTGGATTGAGATGTCAGGTTGATTCCTGATGGTTGGCTTGACCAATCAGATGTGTCTGCGCTCTCGGGCCATGCGGCTCTCGGCTCTGATTTGATTCACATAGATGAGCGCTGATAAACGAAATCGCGCAGAACAGCCATTAAACTGAGCAAAAGTTTTCATTGATCTGCTGATCTGAGAGAGAAGCACACATGGCGACTCGCATCAGGCCGGTGAGTAGAGCTCATGTAACGCCTTTAGTGCCAAACACCTTTTCTCTGTTACCTGCGCACGTGACGCGTCACCGGCAGCTTTTTAATATTTTAATATGTTTTAATGTATATACAATTATAACACTCTGCTTTGAATTATATAACCTTTGCATCACATTAAAAAAAGAAAGAAAAAAAGAAGTTAAATCTGCTGGGAGTGTATTAATATTTAAGCGGCTGATGGTAAAGTTGACATCTTTCTCTCTATTTTTTACTCTCTTTTTTCTTTTGCTATGGGAGCAAATGTAAACTCACAGTAAATATATATTTAATCCGGTCTCTCAGTTTACCCACCTATGACGACTTCCGTTTCTGAGAAACCCAGAAGTGTGAATGGCATGTGGAATTAGAATTTGTCTTTAATTTCTGTTCATATATGCCGTGCATCCTGCTCGATTACACTTGTCTAATTATTTGGCACAACGACCATCATGCACTTCAAATTATGTTTGTCTGGTTGTGCTAATTGTTCAACATTTGTGGTTTGTTGATATTTCGTCTTCTCTAAGGGATGAACCGCCACAAATCCAGCTCTTGTTGAGAGTGTGCCCCTTTTCCCCCCCAGGGTAACAAGCGCTGTGCTGTCATCGGGGGCTCAGGGTTTCTGGGAAAGCACCTCGTGGAGCGTTTAGTGGAGCGAGGATACACCGTCAGCGTGTTTGACATCAGACAGGCCTACGAACTTACGGGAGTGATGTTTCACCAAGGGGACTTGTGTGACAAACAGGTGAGCGTTGAGTTTAAAGTCAAGTCACCTTTATTTATAATTTTACAATGAAGATCGTTTCAAAGCAGCTTTACAGAGATAACAGGAAAACAATAAAAGCAAAGTTTTTTTTTAGCTATACAGCAGCTTTAGAAGAACCAATCAATAATATTGATGAATATTAAGTGTTAAGTTTCTCCAACTAATTATGCCAGAGGCGTCAGTGACAAGATCCAAAACTCCAGCAGGTGACCGAATGAATGGAGAAAAAAACCTTGGGAGAAACCAGACTCAGTCGGGAGAACCAGTTCTCCTCTGGCCAACAAACAAACAATGCATAATTATTATATTGACAACATTTCAGGCCAAATTATTAAATCCAGTTCCATCTGGTTGGAGAGCCAGCAGTTGACTTTATATTCTAGGTATTATAAGCTGGTCAGTATTTTGGGATCGCAATAGACGTGAAGGACTATAATGTGTTAAGAGATCGCTCAAGTACTGTGGAGCTAAACCATTTAATGCTTTGTAAGTAATTAGCAAGATTTTAAAATGTATTCAGTGATTAATAGGAAGCCAGTGCAGGTTTATGCTCATACTTCTTGGTTCTATTAAGAACTTGGGCTTGTTTGTTTATTAAGCGTGCAGGGCAACCACCTAGTAGAGCGTTACAATAATCCAACCTTGAAGTCATGAACGCATGAACTAACCTTTCCACATTTGTCATTGAGAGCATATGTTGTAATTTAGATATATTGTTAAGATGGAATCAGCGAGAGTATGTCTGTATGCTCTTATACGCTCTCCTCGTTTGTGTTTAGGCTCTGCTGGGGGCGTTGAAAGACGTGTCTGTGGTGTTTCACTGCGCTTCTCCGGCTCCGGGTAGCGATGACCGTGCTCTGTTTCAGAGGGTCAACATTGATGGGACACGGACGGTCATTCAGGCCTGCCATGAGGCTGGAGTTCAGGTGTGTATTACACTCACAAATCATGTGTGTTCACCGATGGCTTTCAGATACTGCAGAAAATAATTGCATTCGTTCCTCATTTCGATAACATTTTCTCCATGTAAAACCTGTGCCTTGTGGACAGACGTTATAGGCTTTTTTCTGTCTCTAACAGTAGAGTGTGGTGCTTGCAACTTCAAGGTCATGGGTTTGATTCCCAGGGAAACTGGGAACTGATTAGAATGTCAATGTGTTTCTTCAATGCAATGCAAGTCGATTTCTATAAAAGCATCTGACAAATGTAGATATGTTACACAAATGCATAATATTTTATTGATGTCTACCAAAGCTAAAGAAAAGAAGCTAAACTAAATGTTTCCTTGGTCCTGCCATGTTAAAATGTGTTCAATGGAAAATAAATGTAAATGTAAGCATGAAAAGCACGGATTCAGTTTCAGAAGTACAGGTAAGAATGAACAAAAACGCATTTCTAATCCAAGAACACTAGGTGTTGCTGTTAACGCTTCTCAGGTTCCTTCAGGACATGCTGATGATGATGCCTTCATAATTTTGTTCCAATGTGACAAAAGGGTTTTCGAGAGATTACAATTTACGATACATTTCAGATGGTTCTTCCAAAACTGACAGTAAATACACTCAAGAGCTCATATTCTCTATGCCAGTAGAGACATTTCTAATATACTTTAAATTCAGCTTTAATCACAGGAATAAATGACACTTTACTATATATTCACATAGAAAACAGCTGTTTTACACTGATATAATATTACACTGTTTTACTGTATCATCTAATAAATTCAGCTTTAATCACAGGAATAAATGACACTTTACTATATATTCACATAGAAAACAGCTGTTTTACACTGATATAATATTACACTGTTTTACTGTATCATCTAATAAATTCAGCTTTAATCACAGGAATAAATGACACTTTACTATATATTCACATAGAAAACAGCTGTTTTACACTGATATAATATTACACTGTTTTACTGTATTTATCATCTAATAAAATCAGCTTTGGTGAGCAGAAGAGACTATTTAAAAAAAATCGTACCATCCCCAAGCATAAAGTACATGATTCACTCTTATACATCAAATCATAATTTTAATAGTTTTGCAATATAAGCAGATTCATGCTAAAGTTTGTGCGTGTACTCGTTTGGTACATTAAACACTGTTATGATTTCATACAGTGGCTCCATCTCTGTCCACCAAGGGATTTAGTATCATTTTCTGTGGTGTTTGACAGCATTGTCTTTATTTAATCCGTAATATTCTTTTCAATGATGTTATCGGCACTCATGGTGTTTTACAGAAATTAATATTGACCAGCAGTGCTAGTGTGGTGTTTGAAGGAACGGACATCAAGAATGGGAAAGAGGATTTGCCTTATGCAAAAAAGCCAATTGATTATTATACAGCGACCAAAATCCAGCAGGAGAAGGTATGAATGAATCATATCTGTCAAATAATTTCTGTTGTTGTTAGTTGATGCGCTTGAATCCTCCATGTCTCTAAAGCATTATGATCTGTAATCTCTCTCTTCATCTGTTCAGCTGGTGTTGGAGGCCTGCAGTAAAGAGAGAGGTTTCCTGACTGTCGCTATTCGTCCCCATGGCATCTTTGGCCCCCGGGACCCTCAGTTAGTGCCCATCCTGGTAGATTCAGCCCGCAGAGGAAAGATGAAGTTCATCATCGGGTGAGAATTGGTGACATTTCACTCAAGCTCCTTTAAATCCACTAGGTGGCAGAATCGTGACTCTCTCAGCACTCGTTTTAACCAGAAAGATCATGTTATATTAGTAAACGGATATTAGAAACAAGTTTTCCCGTCTCAAACTGTAGAGTGTGGTGCTTGCAACACCAAGGTCATGGGTTTGATTCCCAGGGAAAACAAGAAGTGATTAGAATGTCAATGTGTGTTAAAAATGTCTAGTAAATGCATGAATGTAAATATATTAGTAACGTAACTGAAAACAATATTCTTTACTAATATTGTTAGAGCAAAAAGATGTCCACTGCACCTGTACCAATTACCCAGTGATATCGCACAGCAGATTCATTCATTCATAGTTGAGATAATTGGCCCGCATTTTACATTTTGAGTTCCTAAATCAGACGGCCTTTGTTAAAACAAGGAAGAATAGCTTTAAGAGGTTGTTTACCGGGAACTAAACAACAAAAAAACTAACACATCCTTCTTCCTCTCTTTGGCTTAACACAATATTTCAGTTATTTTATTCTAATTAGGAATATTTGAAAAGTACCTTGGATTATGCATTGATAATGCAGTTGGTCCGCAGTCTTCTTGATTCAAGGCACTATTTGCACTATTGTAAGGCGTTTTGAAGAAGTGATATCAACACTTAAAGAAGTCCTGACATGAGAACTCAGATTTGCCTGCTGACATGAGATCTTTGACCGTTTCAGAGCATTTACTTCATCTCTCAAAACGGCTTGTGTTGATTATTGGGTGATGTCACACGGACAAATACATTTGCATATGCCCGCCTCCAGAGCAAGACATTGGCCAATAGTTAGGTGTCATTGCGGCATAAGCCCCGCCCACTGCGATCAGTGGATGTGATGCACTGGGAGAACCATCGCTTTGGTCGTCCAGTTTAAACGGCTGCTTTGAGTCTCTGTACAGACTTTCAGAAGGATCCCAGCGTCGGAAACCAGTGGATGGTGTGTTTTAATGGCGTTCCTAAGCATGTGTATGTTTGTTCAGAGCATTTGACTGCAAAGTGCAATGGAGAGTTTTCAAAGAAACTCTTGATTTACAAATGAAACAGTCTGATCTCACAGCAGTTGCATCATAATGCTTTGTATGTAAATTATGGTTTTATATGCATAATGTTTTTAAAACATGTAGTCGCATGTAACAGCGAGTGGGCGTTGATACGGTTTCCTGTGCAATGATGTTAACCAGTTGTAACAGGGGCCGTTTACTGACAATCCTTGAAGGAGCCGAGCCTTAAAAACTGAACCGGTCATAATTTTGTATCATGTTTTGTTTATTACTTTAAGACACAGTCAATTAATCACTGTTTCAACCAAAGATATATCTCCCTTATTAGTGCTAATAACAATGGGAAAAAACATGTTTTTAATTGCTATATTACAAATACTCACACATACAAAAAATTATAGTATATAATGATTCCTGTGATATAAAATAAAATGACGTTTTAATTATGAGTTCTTACCTACAGATAATACAGTAGCGACTAATACCGGCATGTGTGCAGGAGGAGGGGTAACGTAGATAATGCAAACACAATACAGAAGTGTAGTGTTTGTTCACGTGTTGTGTATTGGATAGACTCAGAAGCTCATATTTATTATTATTGAACACTCATAACTCGTGCTGCTCCCAGCTTAATACTGGTGAATCACTCGTCGCCCCCGGTAACCCCCGCTGTAAAACCAAGCTGCCTCTAGTGGAGATCATATGCAATTACCCATAAATGAGGAGCTTGAGCTGCTGCGAGTGCTGAACACCTCTAGCGTCTGGAAGCTGCTCGTATCTCAAATATTTACTCGTATCTCAAAGCAAAAAATGTGCTTGAAGGCTTGCTCGTATCTCGAAACACTTGTATGTCAAGGTATTAACCTAAGTTTCCTGTATATTTTACAGTATCAGTCGAGAATATTTTTCTTTAAGGAAATTTGCCACACCTGATATAATTTAACCCAATTAATTCATATTAAATCACAAAGTTGATTTTGATTTACAACCTAAATTGTGAAAGTTGTATCAATGCCCAGGCCTTCGTCCACAAAGGGTTTTTTCCTGAAAAAAAAGAAGTGTCCTTCTTTTGCTTTAATGACATCATTCACGAGCAAAACCTGATGAGCATGTTCTCCGGCGTGAGTTGAGAAGGATCTCGAAAGGATCTGGATGAATCGGTTTTAGTTTTTATGATCATTGATCTATTGCAGAATTTCAAATCTATTATTCATAATAATCCCACCCTCTTTAAAAAAACTAATTTCTTTTAGCTTCAAGTCCTGCTTTGAAGTAGAAACTGAATGTTTTGGATGTTTCTGTCTGACTCTGGTTTGCTCTTCGTGTGCAGAGACGGATCCAATCTCGTGGACTTCACCTATGTGGAGAATGTAGTTCATGGGCATATTTTAGCAGCCGAGCACCTCAAGGCGGATTCCCCGCTCTGCGCTCAGGTATGTGCATGAGAGAGTAAGAGTGCTTCTAGGTATAGTCCCGTGTGTGTGTGTGTGTGTGTGTGTGTAAACATCCCACATTAATGATGCATCAAGTTATGACTCTCCGTTTCTAGAGAAATGCATTAATAACAAAAAACACACTGATAGGGGTTTTCAATCACATTTTATATGCAGTTCTAGACAGGTTTTTTTGCATAACCTGAGACCTTTAATTTTGTTGTGGAATTGTCCAGTAATGGTAATTTTGAAAGATGCAAAAATATGCTAAAATATCCATTTCATTATCTGACTTTAAGCAGTAAGAACGTGAGGTCAGAACCTGTCTGTAATCATTGACCATCGCTGGACTGAATGAGAGAGTGTTTGTTGTTATTGGAAATTCAATGTTTACACACCACACACACACACACACACACACACACACACACACACACACGTGTGGGATTAGATCTATGAATGGTGAATGAACTGCTAGCTGCGTGTTATTTTGTCATAAATGCTCTTTTACCTGTTGCAGCTGATATGAGCCGTTTCTTTAAATCCCTGCAGCTGAAACATTCATGAGCATTACTGCAACACTTCCTCTCTGTGAAGGGTTTAATTATTACAGTGATGGTCTTGGAGAAAGTGTCTTAGACCCTCACAAAAGCTTTTGCTTGTGGCAAATTTATTCTGAAGAATGTTAGTAATATTGAATTTTCCCACTAATGGCATAATGTATAGCAGTCCATCACCTTTTAACTTGGTGTAAAATTTAATTTAGGGCTTTGTGATGATGTGAAGAAAAAAATGCTGTAAGTCTATAATGCGATATCCTTCAAGTGTGTAAAATCTATTAAATTGGATCTAAAAAGTGAAAATGATATAACCAATATACATTTCTCACATTTTACATTATTAATTCACCAGTATCAGAAAATTGAATAGCTTTTACTTATTTTTACAACATTAAATGCTTTAATTTCTATAATCCTAAATTGAGTACTAATATAGAATTTATCTTTTTTCATTATTCATGAATTAACTAAATTATTTAGGTAAACATAAGACTTATATAATTATGATTTTCCTGTAGTATTTACTTCACCACAGAATACTTATTTCTCATGTGCGCCTGTTTAGACTTTTTCCTAATTTAACATCTATTAGATGCAACGAAGTGTTCATTTGATTTTAAGACATAAAATGACATTTATAAACGCATAATAAGACCTAATAAAGATAGTTTTAAGTACAGACAATTAGTTGGACCGCACATTTGCCAGTAAAACTCTGAAATGCTTTTTTAAGCATTTGAAAATGTTTCAGTGACCAGTATATGTTTCTTGTGAAAGTAAGTTGAAATCTATTAAATTAGATTTAAAAAGTGAAAATGATATAACCAATATACATTTTCTCATTCTGTCTGGAAAAAGAAAGCATCGCTTCAACTTCTGAGAGCGAGCAGGAGTGTTTTAGCATCGCATGAAAACCAATTTTCACGTCCGTGCAAAACGTTTGCATAGGCATTACATGAATTAAATATTATAACATTCAGCCCTAATTTCAAGCCAGATCTGCATCTCATCCAATGCCAATGTTCTGGTTCTAACAGGCTTACCACATAACCAACGACGAGCCGGTGCGCTTCTGGGACTTCATGTCTCAGGTTTTGGTGGGTCTGGGCTACGCCGCCCCTCGGTACCACCTGCCCTACGCACTGGTGTATGGGATAGCCCTTCTGCTGTGGCTGATGGCTTTAGTGCTGCGGCCGCTCGTCCAGCTCAAACCCACCTTCACGCCCATGCGAGTGGCTCTGGCGGGCACACACCACTACTACAGCTGTGCCCGTGCCAAGCAGGACATGGGCTACCGGCCCCTGGTGCCCTTACAGGAAGCAATCGTGCGCACCGTGCAGAGCTACCCGCATCTCCGGAAGGGAGCGTAACTCTGAAGCTGGACTGCAATACGAGGACCTGTGTTTATTAACAATGCACTGAATCATTCCTATGCTAAATGTGCCTTTTCACCAGGCTGTAACTGCTTGTAGGTCAGCAGTGATGTTGGGTTCAGATGGCAGATGTGGATGTTTGTCTCTTCTGACTTTTGGTTCAAAAGAATTCAGACATTATGTAAAGGCTGTTCAGATTTTCTAAACTTGGAAGTATAAATTTCAAATCAAGTTTCTAGTTGTTACGTTCCTTTTTCAATGCAATATGAAATGGCAATCACTTCCCATTTTTCTTCTGTAATGTGTCATTTTTTTAAGGGATAGTTCACCCCAGAATAATCCATAAGAGTTTCCTTCATCTTCTGAAGAAATTGATGAGATTTACTTGAGAGGTTTCCGTCTCTCCATTGAAAGTTAATTGCACCAAAGCTCAACTCCTCAAGCTGTTAAGATATTAAGAGTGAATGAATGCAATCCAGGGCAAGCAAATGCACAGTTATGCTGCTTATGATGAACAGATTAAAGCAGTCTTTGCACAGCACTGGTTTTAACTAAAAATAGAAATGTTTTACACAACAACAGTGTTTTGGGGGCCTGAAAAAAGGAGATTTTGGCTGACCTGGCATAAATAATACAGCGTTTTTAGTTGTTTTTGCGGATGTGTGTGAATGGGGATGTTGTGTAAATGTACCCTTAATTTAGGTTTTATTCATTATTTAGTGATCAACACACATCGAATATGGTATTAAGCAGAATTTCAAATGTGCTCCTTGGCACAAGAACCAATGCGTTGAGGTCATGCGAGTATGGTTGGACTTTGATGTGTAGTGATTAGGGTTTATGTAGATAAAAGCATACATTAAATATGCTCATGCAAATCTCTGTTCGTGATCTTTCTTTGAAAATGATGAGAGAATATTATATCTTGTGTGATTTTTAAAGATGAATGAAATGGTTTAATTCTTTATGGTTTCATTTGTGAAATGAAAATATGAACTGAGACAAGGCAAGTTTTATATATATATATATAGCACAGTTGATACACAATGGTGAAGTGCTTTTCATTAAGAATAATAAAATCAACAGATGCTTAAGAAATAAAAATAATAAAGAAAAGGGTTATAAAAGAGAAGGATATGTAGATATTGAACAGTGCCATCAGTCAGATCTGCATCAGTGCTCATTCAGTAAATGCACAGCTAAACTGATGTGTTTTGAGTGGATTTGAATGTGGAGCTGATCTGATCACTTCTGAAAGTTGGCTGGAATAATGGCTAAAAGGTATGAACTGGCCAGAATTTTGGGATCCCATTAGACGTGAAGGACTATAATGTGTTAAGCGGTTGCTCTGGGGGAAGTACTGGGAGCTAAACTATTTAATGCTTTGTAAGTAATTAGTAAGAACTTGAGCTTCTGCATTTTGGACCAGCTGGAATTTGTTTACTAAGCGGCCAGTAGAGCATTACAATAATCTTGCCTTGAGCTAGATTAAACTTTGAACTTTTCCACATTCGTCATTGACAGCATGTCATAATTTAGATATATTTTTAGAAGAATGCGGTTTTACAACTGCTAGAAACGTGGCTTTCAAATGAAAGATGACATCAGAGCTTTTTGGTCCAATGATTAGAATCTGATTTTTCAGATATTTTTTTATATCAGTTATGCTTTCCATTTATTTAGTGAGTTGATATGTTTCATCAGGAACTCCATACTGAACCCGTGATCGATATGACATCTCCTCATTTACTGCTACAAACTGATAACGCTCAGATAAGTATGACTTGAACCAGGCTAATGCAACTCCACTACAACTCAAAAGAAGAAAAAGCCCAGTCACCCATACAGCGTAAACTTGTTGGAGGAACAATTAAAAAAACAGAATTAGATGAACGGAGATTGCGTCTTCGGGTGTATGCATTTAAAAGTTCAGTCAAATATTGTGGTGCTAAACCATGCAAGGCCTTATAGGCGAGCATTAGAATTTTAAAATCAATGCGAAACCTGACCGGGAGCCAGTGCAATGACTCCGAGATGGGAGTGATGTGTTCACTTGTCCTGAACCTTGTCAAGATTCTGGCTGCTGAGTTCTGAACATACTGCAGTTTGTTTACTGTAGTTTTAGAAACCCCAACAAGCAGAGCATTGCAATAGTCGATACGAGAAAAGACAAATGAATTGATCAATTTCACAGAGAGAGATAACATCGCAATCGTGCAATGTTTCTGAGATGATTTTTTTTTTTTACCACATTCTATACATGCGGATCGAATGTTATATTTGCATCGAATATCACCCCCAGATTTTTACATTTTGTTTGAAATTCCAAAGCAGAGCCATCCACCATTAAGGTTACAGCATCAGTTTGCGAATTTGTTGGGGTGACCCGATGAGCATGACCTCAGTTTTGTCACTATTGAGACAGAGAAAATTATGTGACATCCATATTTTTATCTCAGAGATACAATGTTCTAAAAAGCTGACAGCCGTATTATCTCCAGGTTTTGAAATAATATAAATTTGTGTGTCGTCTGCATAAAAATGAAAATTAAGACTCAAAGATATGAGAAATTGGCCGAGGCGAAAAATGTACATACTAAAAAGCAAGGGACTCAAAACAGATCCCTGGGGAACTCCAAATTGCACTGCCCCAACTTTGGATCTACATCCACCCAGTGACACAAACTGCCTTCAATCTGAGAGGAAAGATTTAAACCAGTTTAAAACTGTGTCAGTAACACCAAAAAAAGATTCCAAACGACTGAGTAAAGTAAAGTGATCCACTGTATCAAAAGCTGTGCTAAGATCGAGGAGAATGAAAATTGAGGACAGCCAGAGTCTGCCGCGATCAACAGGTCATTTGTGACCTTAACTAATGCTGTTTCTGTGCTGTGTAGTTTGTGGAAGCCTGATTGGAGGGGCTCAAAAAGCTTATTGACAGAGAGGTGAGCATTTAATTGAGAAGCCACAATTCGATTGATTCCATGCGTTCATCTACGGGATGATTATGACAATGAGTGGGTCCTGACACATTGTCTAACTCTATAGAACAATAGTGTTTAAAATGTCTCTAAATGCCAATCCCAATGTGTCTGTTTCATTTAATTCTTTGATAAAGTCTGAAGAATTATATTTCAAATTAGACCTTTGAGCAGTACTGATCGTGTTACTATAAATTACAGCAACACCTCCTCCTTTACCTTTCAGACGAGGCTCATGTTTATAACAGTAATCTTGAGGGGTGGACTCATTTAAAGTAATGTAATCATCTGGTTTTAGCCAGATTTCTGTCAAACACAACACATCTAGTTTATGATCTATAATCATATCATTTACAATTAGTACAATTGAGGAATTTATAACCAATAGTACTGTAAAATCAATACGAATGTAACTGAAGCCAGTGTAAAGAGCTGAGGAGTGGTGTAATATTATTCAGACTGATGCCAGAAGGTCTGGACTTCATCTCAGCATTTATTGGTCAAGGAAAAAAAGTTTTGAAAAGAATTTACAGCGATATCATTCATCTGTGTAGTTATCGTTATAGTTGTAGTCATTTTCATGCATTGTATTTTTTAGAGCTTGCCTTTTTATGGGCTGAAATTACAACATGGTTGTAAGGTGTAATTTAAGCTGTGAAAATTTCAATTCAAAACATTTCATATTTTCACAAATAAAAAATTAAATAATCCATATTCACTTTTCAGATTTTGCATCCAAAATATTTGGTTTGTATAAGAATACAATGTGGGGACAATTTGGATATCCTTTGCCTCATATATATATATTATTTTCTATTTGTATGTGATTTATAAATCAAGTTAGGGGTTTTTAATTTACGTACACTTTAGTCTAGTCTATGTAAACAATTATTAGCAAAAGTCTTTGCTTTTCTGTATTTTTCCATTGAGTAAGGATGAATATTGTTTGCACTTCTCGCCAGATAGAACATGTTATCAGAATGTTTTGAGAGTCTTTCTGTTGATAGTTGAAGCCTGAGCCGAGTTCAGCCTTAGCAAAACTACAGCTTTCCTGTATCTCAATCAGTAAAGCATTGGTGCTTACAATGCCAAGGTCATGGGTTTGGTCCCAGGGAAAGCAAGAACTGATTAAATTGCAATCCTTGAATTGAACATTGCATTCAAGTCGCTTTGGATAAAAGCGTTTGCCAAATGCATAAATTTGAGAAGCTGTGTGTGTGTGTGTGTGTTTGTGTGTGTTAATATGGTCTATATTGGTGAGGTGATTAACTGGCACCATAAGGAGACGGAATGACTTGTTGATCTCGACAAGCCACGTGGAAGGTCACTCAACAAAGATATGCTTCAGACTGTCCGCTCTTGTGTGGAAAATTATTAGTTTATCTTTCTTTCTTTCTTTCTTTCTTTCTTTCTTTCTTTCTTTCTTTCTTTCTTTCTTTCTTTCTTTCTTTCTTAGCCAATCAGAATCATTTAAACGTCATCATTGATGTAGTTAGCATCCTCTGTTAGACTATAATTGCTGTAACAATGTTATTGTGTGTGGGGCGGCCTACGAACTCCTGTGAGACCTGAAGCTTCTGCTGATGAAACTGCAAACTAAACTTCACTAAAATTTCTTCTATTGACTGCACTTCTGACTCCTGCTCTTCATTCAACATATCTGGTCCTCAGGTCTTAAATGTAATTCTCCTACAACAACCTATATTCAACTGGGAATTGTCAGTCCATTTTATTTCACTTTACAAATTCACTTCCACGGAGTGAGTGGTTTATAGCTTTCCTGTTGCTCAATCAGAAGAATGTGGTGCTTGCAACATCAAGGTCATGGGTTTGATTCCCAGGGAAAGCAAGAACTGATCAGAATGTCAGTGTTTCTTGAATGCAATGCAAGTCACTGAATAAAAGCGTCTGATAAATGCAGAAATGTGAATGGTTCAAATTCAACAGGAAATTGAACATGGCACACCTGGACCTGCAGGAAAAGCAGTAGAGTATCGATGCATGATCTCCATCTGCTGTCAGTCACTCACCAACAGATGCTGATGACGAAGACCAGAGCAACAGGTAGAGAGAGCCATTCATTCTTTCACAAAAACTAATTTACAGTGGTAAGTGGTAGGTGTGTGTGAGATTGTTATCAATACAGTTACACTACACATCTCCAATCAACAGCTTCAATGAATGTAACTATTATTTTATGCTAGCCTTTCTTCAGCGATGCGTATTAGGAAACAGTGTTTCACCAAAGATGCGTTTTTGTAATTCCTCCAGCAGGCGTTGGATGGGAGGTGGGGGGTGTTGTTCAGATAGCTGACATTCCCCACTCACAGATATGAATCGCTATCACTGTGACTCACAGCCGTCAAACCTGTTCCTGTCCCATAGCAGAAGGTGTGACCCACAGTGAAACCGCAGCAGTGCTGAACGCACGACCGCGTCTGATATGCAGCCGAACGCTGGTCATTGGGTTAGTGAGTATCCTAGAGACCGTACACACATCACTTGAGCTATACACTTCATTTAGTGCCACTGACTCAGCACTTCACCTCCACTGAACTTCCAGCTGACATTGACAAGTTTATGTAAGCGGCTCTTTTAAGGCAGGCTTTACTTTAGGAAGTCTAAGTTGGTTTGATTCCGTACAATGCTCATTTTTGAGGAATTATCAAGAGATAAACATATTCTTATTTACAATAACCTGAATACATTTTTATGACTGTTTACATAAAAACAATTTTTTTTAAGTGGGGATGCAAAGTAAAATTTCACAAAATCTCTGTTCTCATACTAGTGATGATAAATGATATGATGGCAATTTTGTTTTAAAACATTATTAGTTATTTCTTGTCCATCAGCTTGATTTCCTCTGAAGTCAGTGTTGTGTAGCCGAGCTGGTTTGTTGTCATATGTTAAGCCAACCACAAAACAGACGGATAATTTACTGGAATGTCATTTCAGGTTCACACCAAAAATGCTATAAATCTCTGTTATTTATTTTCTCTTTCGACCCCTTTAGTTCCTGTTTCCCTGGTTTGTTTCATTTCACTTTCATTGGTTACTGATCATGTCCTCATACACTCCTGTTTCAGTCCACTTCTTTATGGTTGGACTGGATCTCCACGTGGGATATATCTGATTTCAAACCCTTGCCAGAAGAGATGTTTTCTCTGGTGTCTAAAACCAGGAAAGCTCTGGCCCTCAAAGCTCTGTGAACAGCCTTCCATCAGTCTGACAGGAGACGAGGTGATGATGATAATAAAAGAGCAGAGTTATTGAATAGTCTTAGTTGCGTATGATCATCTGTATCTCTTACAAACCACACAATCATAAGATTAAATGACAATAGCAAGCAAATTAGTAAAGTAATATAAAATGTAAAACATAGAATGACATAAGTGATAATGGCAATATTAAAACTACATAAATAACTGATGATAAGTTATTGAGAATAAAGAGCTTTTGATTTGTTAGGTTCGCAACTCAACAGGGTCATTAAATCAGGCATTTTTCTGAAAGCTGTGAGGCATTTTTAAGAATTGGCACTTTACAAATTCATCTTTCTTTCAAGAATATGTGAGCAGAACAACAGTTTTTCTGCTTTTTGACCCTCTTCAGTTGTTCTGGGAGGAAGACTTTGGATTATGGGTTATCTGTCTCTTCCGGCGTCGTCTTTAGAGCCGCTTCAATTTTAAATCATGAGCAAAACTTTGAGGACTTTGAGATCAGTTCATCTTGAAAAGAAGATGGGGTTTCCCCTAAAGTTTCCCAACTGTGGGTCGAGTGTGATCTTGGTACCGTGATGCATGCGTTTAGAAGCTGATCTGATGAAGACTGACTGGAAAGAGATGCATACAAATGTTCAGAAGATTATTGGTAAATCTTAATTTCCATCTTGACCAGAGCCTTGAATGTGTGTTGCATTTTTCAACCTACAGGGAGTGCAGAATTATTAGGCAAATGAGTATTGTGACCACATCATCCTCGTTATGCATGTTGTCTTACTCCAAGCTGTATAGGCTGGAAAGCCTACTACCAATTAAGCATATTAGGTGATGTGCATCTCTGTAATGAGAAGGGGTGTGGTCTAATGACATCAACACCCTATATCAGGTGTGCATAAATATTAGGCAACTTCCTTTCCTTTGGCAAAATGGGTCAAAAGAAGGACTTGACAGGCTCAGAAAAGTCAAAAATAGTGAGATATATTGCAGAGGGATGCAGCAGTCTTAAAATAGCCAAGCTTCTGAAGCGTGATCATCGAACAATCAAGCGTTTCATTCAAAATAGTCAACAGGGTCGCAAGAAGCGTGCGGAAAAACCAAGGCGCAAAATAACTGCCCGTGAACTGAGAAAAGTCAAGCGTGCAGCTGCCAAGATGCCACTTGCCACCAGTTTGGCCATATTTCAGAGCTGCAACATCACTGGAGTGCCCAAAAGCACAAGGTGTGCAATACTCAGAGACATGGCCAAGGTAAGAAAGGCAGAAAGTCGACCACCACTGAACACGACACACAAGCTGAAACGTCAAGACTGGGCCAAGAAATATCTCAAGACTGATTTTTCTAAGGTTTTATGGACTGATGAAATGAGAGTGAGTCTTGATGGGCCCGTGGCTGGATTGGTAAAGGGCAGAGAGCTCCAGTCCGACTCAGACGCCAGCAAGGTGGAGGTGGAGTACTGGTTTGGGCTGGTATCATCAAAGATGAGCTTGTGGGGCCTTTTCGGGTTGAGGATGGAGTCAAGCTCAACTCCCAGTCCTACTGCCAGTTTCTGGAAGACACCTTCAAGCAGTGGTACAGGAAGAAGTCTGCATCCTTCAAGAAAACCATGATTTTCATGCAGGACAATGCTCCATCACACGCGTCCAAGTACTCCACAGCGTGGCTGGCAAGAAAGGGTATAAAAGAAGAAAATCTAATGACATGGCCTCCTTGTTCACCTGATCTGAACCCCATTGAGAACCTGTGGTCCATCATCAAATGTGCGATTTACAAGGAGGGAAAACAGTACACCTCTCTGAACAGTGTCTGGGAGGCTGTGGTTGCTGCTGCACGCAATGTTGATGGTGAACAGATCAAAACACTGACAGAATCCATGGATGGCAGGCTTTTGAGTGTCCTTGCAAAGAAAGGTGGCTATATTGGTCACTGATTTGTTTTTGTTTGGTTTTTGAATGTCAGAAATGTATATTTGTGAATGTTGAGATGTTATATTCGTTTCACTGGTAAAAATAAATAATTGAAATGGGTATAGATTTGTTTTTTGTTAAGTTGCCTAATAATTATGCACAGTAATAGTCACCTGCACACACAGATATCCCCCTAAAATAGCTAAAACTAAAAACTACTTAAAATATTGATACAAAAAAATATTCAGCTTTGATATTAATGAGTTTTTTGTGTTCAGTGAGAACATGGTTGTTGTTCAATAATAAAATTAATCCTCAAAAATACAACTGGCCTAATAATTCTGCACTTCCTGTATTTAATGAGAAAATGGATACTTCTGTTACGGCCCACTCTTCATTTCCCTCCCGGGGTTGAGTCAAGTTCCCTCCCATTAGAAAAAGTAACTTATGATTCACAGCATAAGTCTGATTCTTGGCATATTTGGTCTTCTCTTGAATGTTTGTTGAATGTCCTTTTCTGTTCATGTTGGCTCTCCACTATACCCTTGGACTGTTAGCCATTGAATGATTGTATATGTTGCTTTCAGATGCCTGTACCACCGTTAGTGTAAAACTAGATTTTCTTTTTTTTTTCATTTAAATGAATCCTGATTTACCACGGACCTCAACCCCTCAACCCCTCCCAGTTATTTTTGGGACACATTATGGTCTCGATGTGGCACTCAATGCTGCGGATCTGTCTCAGTTTGTTCTGTGTTTGTAATGAAACAGAAATATAACAGAATTCAACAAATAAAGGTGGGAGAGTATCACACCTTCCATTGCAGCCTAAACATGAAGTACACAAACACACACACACACACACATGCAGGTACACACCTATAGGTTTGGTTGACGGGACTGACCCGACTGGCTGGGCAGGTCTGTGCCCACACCCGTACCTGCGAGCTGTCAGGGAACACCTCCCTCTCTCCCTCTGTGTGTGTGTGTGTGTGTGTATTGACTGAGCTCACTGTCAGTCGGCTGAAATCACCAGCACTGCTCAGTGCATCTCCCATCAACCGCAGCTAAACTCATATCGATCCGGTAGGTCATCTGCTGCTTTTCATAAAGCTCCACAAACTGTTTCGAATGTGACTTTTTGGGATTGATTGATTTTTTTCCGGATCTGAAGCGTTGCAATCTTGATCACATTTCTGTTTCAGTTTCTTGTGTATCTGCTGGTTTCATCTGTACTGTGATCTGTGGCACAGAGAAAGTTTTTGCCTTCATATCGATGATCTGAATTTCACACGGACACAGTCACTATTCAAACATGTTTCATCTTGCACAAGCTGTGTTGACTCACGAAGGTCGTTCTGTGTCACTATGGTGCAACGAGGACTGTTTGAGAGACTTTGGCTTTATGGACACAAAGGGTGGTTGATTTTGAAGTCAGTTCTTCAAGAAATTCTGATAATAACGTAACAATAATACAATTTTTAGTGAATGACAAACTAGACAAGTTACCATTCAGGATATAATGTAACGGACATAAGGAAATAAGTACAATCAGGCATTGAGAGAGTGTGTGTATGCGTGTTGCCTGGATGGACTGGCTCTTCGACAAGGTTTAGAATAGAAAGTCAGGAATTGTATATAATGGTTCAGTGTTACAGATCCCTATAGATGTGCAGCTGTCTATCTTCTGGTCAAATAACTCGTATTTAACTGATCAGAGGTATTTATGATATGTGGATTATGTGGTGAGGAATGAATCATTCTGACTTATGTATCTGAAACCTGTTGAGAATGCCATTAACACGGCTCCTCAATGCATGCTTTCTGTTCAGTGAAGTGAAGCTGTCAGTTTCTTGGTAAATTTGCTCAATTTCAAAGTTTGTGGGAATTTCTAGAAGAAAAGATGTGTAACTTTTCTGGACACTCCCACAGTGAGAATTTCTTTTGGTTTGATGGTTGTTTAACCTGATAACAACTCTCCTTTTATTTAATAAATAGTATGCCTACATTATTTACAAAATATGCTGTGCTTCCAGTAATAAGACTCAATAATAATAATATTTTGTATTATATATATATATATATATAAAATCAGTATATATTTATATATATATATATATTTGGATTACCGTTCAAAGGTCTGGGGTCAGTTATGACATTTTACAATCTTTTAAAATGTAATTTATTCTTATGATGTCAAGGCTGTCACATTAAAATTATTTTGTCTTTATACATATCTTTAAGCTTCAGTTATGTGGTCAATTCATTCTGTTTTGACAAAGCAGGTTTTACTACATAAAAAAATGTAATAATAATAATATATTTTTTGTCTGTCTTTCTAATGTCCAGGTGTCTTTTGAAGAAGGTTTTTCACTTGATTGCCACTAACAATGTCTAAAGGTAGGTTTCAGTGACAGTGTTTCATATCTTATTGAATCTCACGTTAGTCATGCTGTCAGTATTTGTTCATGAGCTGCATCTATTAATTTATGGCATTCCACTCTTACAACCAAAACAATGATGCTCTGCGTCACAGCATCAAATCCTGTCATTCCACATGTCACACATTGCTTAACACACTCTTCTTTAAAAAATATTACCACTGAGGCAATTGACTTTTGACTCGTTATAGTCTTGTGATCTCAAAAGATGTGTTTGTCTGTTTCTGTTGATTGCAGAGGGGGACCGACAGTCAGTTTTACGGAACATAAAGGTCCGCACGGCTCTGAAAGGAGACGGCAGCTGGATACAGAGACAACAGCAAGAAAACCAAGAGGGAGAGGAGGAGAAACCATGGTGAAAAAGACATAACAAAGAAAGCTTGAAGATGCTTAAACATGCACAGTACAATATTTCTAACACTTTCTCCCTTATAGGATCGCTGAGGTGCGAGCAAACCGCTCGAGTGGTGTGTTTGAAGAACCAAATTCTGAGTCTTCACCCACAGTCAATGCGTCCCAGCCCCTGTCTGATACAGACAAGTATGTATTGTTACTCTACAATTAGATGTATTCAATTAGCAGGCCAAAGAGACAAGTAGTATTTTTAATAATTTTTGCTAGAGATAACAAGAGTTGTGTGGTCTATAAAGTTTAGATGGTGGTCACACACTTCCCTCAAGTTCATGGCAGATGTGGATGGTGTTTATGAGTATGAAAATCAATGCAATAAGATAATGGGCCACAAGAATATTGTGTATTTCAAGAAGTGGAAGGGGCCAATAATCGAACCCTGAGGTACACCCGCAGTTAATTGACACTAAGACAATGAAGAAACTGTCTGTTGAGTAATACTCAAACCAGCAGTGCAAATCTTAAAACTATAAGGTGTGCTGAAGGATCTGGTGATTTACTGTGTCGAATATCACAGCAGAATGAGGATGAATGAATGAGAAGAAGCTCTTGCCAACTTTGTTGATTGATCGCAAGGTTTCTATTGAATCTCTGCTTGGCTGATAATTGTCTAGCTGATTGCTATGAGAGGAAAGAAGACAAAAAAGTGTTTTTGCATTGGATTTGAAATGTCCTATAAGTGTAAGTTTGTGTGCTTTTTAAGTAATGGGGATACCTGGTATTAGGAGATATGGCTTATAGAAAATGCAAGGGTAGGGTCAATGAATCTGTAATGTATAAATGTTCTGTAAAGCCTAAAATTGTCTGTTTACATGTTAAAATATCAATATTTAATTTTCAACTTCACAGACCAAAGCCCCCTACGTCTGGATACTTAATCAGGTAATGAGAATATTCATTCAATCAAGTGATTTTTTGTTAACACCGCCTTTGTATCGCTTTCCAATCATGTGTGATAATTTACTTTTTCAGAGGGGTATTCAGAAAAACCGAGTCCAAGCCAACATCAACTCCATCCACCAATGGATATGCGTAAGTAAAAAACATTCAGTGTCATAAACCATGCTAGTTCTATTGACTTTAGAACATCATCAACTAAATTCCATTAAACTAATGTAGATGTAGTTTATTTGCAAATAAACTGCATTGCTTCATATAAGATTTGGTCTAGCGAATGAATTTTAATAGCATGCCATTTGTTTCTCCTCCCTTAGCGGAGTAAATAGCTTCACCAAAAAGCCATCTGAGGCTTACAAGAAAATGTAAGTAAGCCGAAAACACTCAAGTGTTTGAGCTCATTTCAGCACATCTAAATTTCATTTATTTCCATAAATATTAATTTCCCAGAGCCCCTCACACAATTCGGACCAGCAATGAGAAGACTGTGCTCTCTGAACCAACTCTGAGTCCAGAGGAAATGGATAAGAGGTGAGAGACCACACACTGCAGATGGAGTAATCATTCTCCCTCTTCATAAAAGAAACTTTACGCTGTATGTGTTTGTGTAGGTCAGAGGCTGCCCTCACTGTGCTGAAAGGCTCGGCAACAAATCGCCGTTCATATGTAATGTCTGCTGCAAAGAAATATGGGTAAGTGCCTTTCAGAGAAGTCTCTGAAATATTGAGTTAGTGTTTTGGAAATCATGGTAATCTCAGGATTTTTGGACATGTAACATGGTAGTGCCATGCACTTTAGGTACTAATATGCACCCTTTAGTGCTAAATAAAGCAAATATGTAAGAGAATGAAGTATCTATCTCTTCAGTAACAGCTGTTGTACCTCTCGCCAGGTTTTTTTGTTTGTCTTGATAAGTAAACGCCATTAGTATTTGGTGAAATGCATTAGGCTGAATGCATATCCCATCCCTCACTGCATGTTCACGTCTGATATTTCCAGATCTCTAGAAAAACCAGACTCTGATGAGACGAGCGCATCCTTTGTTGCAAAAAGGTACTTGGGAAATGTCTGGGTTAAACAGGACAAACTGACTAAACTAAATAGGGTTGAAAGACGTGAAGTGGTACAGCTGATGATATGGCAGAAATTAAGTTTAATCATCTATCATTATGTGTATGATTCCAGTCAACAATAAGTTCAAGTGTCCCACTGTACAACACCTATGTTTTATCACGATTGCCCTCATCCTCATTCTTTGTGGATGTATGTGTTTTGTAGGGTAGTTATCAACGATGATGATGACACTACAGCATCTGTTCAGTCTTTGCCTCAGCAAAGGTAAACCACACAACATCTGTCAGATATACAACTTCAGTCTCTCATTTCAATTGTCTAAATTGCAATTTTATTGTGTTTACAGTGTTAAATCGAGCATTGTTGAACCCCCTGCTCCAGTGGTGAAGGAGGTCAAGCCAGCAGCACCTGAAACTAAATCTGAACCTAAACCAGCTCTTGACACAAAAACAGCTTCTGAACCGAAACCAGTGACTGAAGCTAAACCTACAACACAAACTAAGATAACAACTGAAGCTAAACCCACATCAGAATCTAAACTAGTGCTGGAAAATTCAACGCAGCCTAAAACAGCATCTGAACCTACAACACAAAATAAAACCATCGCTGAACCTAAACCAATTGAAACTAAACCTACCACTCAACTTGCAACAGCAGCTGAAACTAAACTAGCAGCTGAAACTAAACCTACAACACAAACTAAGACTATCGCTGAACCTAAGCCAATTGAAACTAAACCTACCACTCAACTTGCAACAGCATCTGAAACTAAACTAGCGGCTGAAACTAAACTAGCGGCTGAAACTAAACCTACAACAGAAACTAAGACTGTCATTGAAACTAAACCAGCAGTTGATACTAAACCTGCAACAGAAACTAAGACTGTCGTTGAAACTAAACCAGCAGTTGAAACTAAACCTGCAACAGAAACTAAGACTGTCGTTGAAACTAAACCAGCAGTTGAAACTAAACCTGCAACAGAAACTAAGACTGTCGTTGAAACTAAACCAGCAGTTGAAACTAAACCTGCAACAGAAACTAAGACTGTCGTTGAAACTAAACCAGCAGTTGAAACTAAACCTGCAACAGAAACTAAGACTGTCGTTGAAACTAAACCAGCAGTTGAAACTAAACCTGCAACAGAAACTAAGACTGTCGTTGAAACTAAACCAGCAGTTGAAACTAAACCTACCACTCAACTTACAACAACAGCTGAAACTAAACTAGCAGTTGAAACTAAACCTACAACACAAACTAAGACCGTTATTGAGCCTAAACCCACATCTGAACCTAAACCAGTGGCTGAAACTAAACCTACCACTCAACTTACAACAGCAGCTGAAACTAAACTAGCAGTTGAAACTAAACCGAAAGCACCAACTACGATAGCAACTGATCCTAAACCCACATCTGATCCTAAACCAGTTGAAACTAAACCTACAACAAAAACTGAACCTAAACCAGTGGCTGAAACTAAACTCACAACAGAAACTAAAACAGCAACTGAACCTAAACCAGTGCTTGAAACTAAATCAACAACTCAAGCTACAACTGATCCTAAGCTAGTGCCTGAAACAAAACCTACAACAGTAACTGATCCTAAACCCAAAGCAGAACCTAAACCAGTTGAAACTAAACCTCCAACAACAACCGAACCAAAACCTCCAACTGAAACTAAACCAACAACACAAACTAAAACAGCTACTGATCCTAAACCCACATTAGAACCTAAACCAGTGACGGAAACAAAACCAGCATCTCAATCCAAGCCTGAGCCGGTTCCAGAGAAAAGGTTTGCTCTATTAATATACATATTTAAGTCATTGCATATCTAATGTTAAATATATAGCCTCTGTGTGTCTTTATATAAAACATTTAACACTAAATGTTCTAAAAGTTCTGTTGATGCATTTTCTTAATTTTCTTTTAACCTCTTCGCAGTGAGAAAAGCCTGATTGAGCTGTCCGACACCCTGATATCCTTCAACACAGAACCTGCCAGGTACAAGATGATCCGATTAATACATAACAGCCCTGTCATAGAAAGACTATGTTCATTAATCTCAGTGTCATTCATGTGTGAAGGGGTTTCATACACCATACACTTTTAATGAGCTGAGAGCAGAGAGTGAATACGCTGATATCTGGCCTCGCTGTCATGCCGATTTATTGCAATATGATGGTACAATGCAGTCAGATTCACACACAAACTCACTGTGAATATGGATACACACGGTCCATGAGCAGCATCAATTATAATTGTAGAAATATTTATTTAGTCAAGTACATTCATACGCACAAATGAATGAACATATTCAAAGAAAATAGGCTAGCGCCTTAGTTTGTACAGCTATAGTACAAACAACAGGTTTGTTGTGATGCTTTAAATGGTTTTACATTTCTTTTGTTAAGGAAAAGATATATTCAACCAAACATGAAAGTTTAGTCATTATTTACTCACCCTGGTGTTGTACGAAACCCGTATGACCTTCTTTCTTTCGAAATACAAAAAGAGAGTTTATTTATGTATAAATTGCCCTGCTTGTGCGTGTTCATGTGTGGTGACCCACTATAAAGGGTGAAAGGGATCATAAAACCATCCCATGCGGCTCTTACTATCAGACGCTCGATTATCATTTATTATTTAGCGAAAATCCAAAATGATATGATAGAATGACTTTATAAGTAAAGAAAAAGAATGTGCAGTTTTTATAGAGGACGTCCCAAACTATATACACACCTCATATGAAACCATTTCACTGCAGTATTTTGAAGATATGTCACATTATTACACTTCAAATACCTATAACGATATCTTCAACAAGAAATTATTGAAAAATAGTCGTCTCAATTGTAATAATGTCATGTATCTCCAAAATACTTCCGTGAAATGGTTTCATATGAGGTGTGTTTATAGTTTGGGACGTCCTCTATAAGAACTGGACATTAGTTTTACTACTTGTCAGAAAATAGCTGTTTATAGGTGTATAAAGTGTAAAAATGTGACATAACCAAAAAAAAACTGGACATTAGTTTTCCTAATTATCCTAAACTTGTCTGCGACTGCTCATTCATGAGACTGCAGAAGTTCACGCCGACTTCATTTCAAACAGCCTATGCATATTTTTTTGGCTAATTGTGTAGCAAATGATGCTGCGCCTTGGGTTGCCAGGTCTGCTTTACAACAGTAGCCCAATGTCCATTTCCTGAACATCCAAAGATGCCACTCCCATTCCTGAAATACATATTTTACAGTTACTGTTACGCAAAATGAAAACCGCTATATTGTACTGATCATAAAAACAGCTCAAATGCTGTTGCCCTACTTGACAAAACCTAACTTCTAACACAGTTTAACATTGGTAGAATATACAATATTTAAATACAACCATTTAAATTAAATATAATTATGCAATATATCAAACCTTTAACCTCCTGGGGAAAAACACGTGTACAACAGTTTAAATGTAACCCAGCTGTTAACCAAATGACAAGCCTGAAATTTCAACTCTGTTATGTGAAGAATCACAGTGAGAAATGTCATGGGTTAATGTAATCTTAGTGTCCGTTATCACTTCAAATTATAAATATATAAACTGAACCGTGAGATTATTGTAGTTCACTGTGAATAAAGAGCATTTTAAACCGTGCTGTTCTGTAATAAACCACAAGAGGACTCAAGAGCTCTATCACAGACTTCAGCCGCCAAATACAATTCTGACTCATTATGTGATCATTACTGTATTTCTTGTTCCTGCAGTTCTGGCCATGTGAATCCAGGAGCAGATCTGCTCAGTCTGGACAACAGGTGAGAGCGAATGCATGCATTTATGATTATTATTTACATTATATTTTACATCTCAGAGGAGTGCAATACAAAACATGTGTGTACAAAATAACTTGAATCATGAAGGCTGAGGATACATTTTGTTATAGACCTTCTAAACACATCAACAAAATAATACAGATTTTGAATTTTCTTTATTTCTCTGTCTCTCTCTCACACTCTCTCTCTCTGTTTTTTGAGACTATTTAGTTAAAAAAATATAATTTGGTAAATATTTGTTGAAATACAGCATCTTTTTTTCTTTTTTTTTAAATACACGCTCTTCCATTCACAACCTTGAGCACAATGTTCTCTTGCTAAATCTCTCACGGTCTATTTATGTGTTCATTGTGCTTGGCATAATGCAGCTTATTAACACACACTCATTATTTACATGGATAGAATCTTTCAAACTAGCAATGGATGTGGTTTTATAGGATGAGTTGTTGATTGATCTGGATGTTTCTCCTCCAGTCCTCTGCCTCAGACGAAGACCACGCAGAAAAGCCTGGACCTGCTTGCAGATGATCTTATCCCCTCCAACACTAGTGCCAGCAGGTGATTCTTCCACTCATCTGACTTTTGCTTCATTTGTTTAATAGTTTAATTATTTATAAAAGAAGCTCTCCAATGCATTGAACTATTGACGGATAGTAATTTCATATTCTCTCTCCCAGAACCAGTACTGACTACACTTATCGCCGGAAAACTCAGATTGGGGATTTTATGAGGTACAGCTTGCTTTCTTTTTTCTTTTTGACAATTTACATGGATATCATGTTTTTGTTGTTGTTTTTAAATAGCTTCTAGCTTTTTTCACTCATTGGTTCTCATGCTTCAAGCGCATTTAAGCTTTTTTTAACAAATATTTGATGTGCTCTATCCTTTTAAGTATTATTTAAGTACAAAAATATCCCATGCAATTGCTTAAGGTACACTATGATCCTCCAGCGGTTAAAATTCAAAACTGCATGGATTCTGCAGAAGAACTTTTTTTTTGTGTGTGTATGTGCTTCGGCTCTGTGTGACTGTGAGGATGAATATGATTCTTTCTCATAACTAAAGAAAGAGAGAGATTATCATTCAGCTCATAAAACATTCAGTACTAGGATGAAGAGATAAAAGCAGTTGAGATGGAGAGGAACTCAAGCTGACTCTCTGAAGACGTTACTGTATCTTTACCCATTAATAGAATAAACTCCAGCACAACAACCATCCTGAAATGATCTTCACAATAGATATTGCTTTACTCTGAACTCTGTTAGAGACACATATGAGTTTATCTGTTCAATGAAACACTGGAAACACCATCACCTCCACATTTCAAATCCCTCAGTCTCTCCATCTCTGAAAAGCTGATGTTGATTCTTGTTTTATGACGAGCTCCGTCTTGTTCTCTTTTCTCCAGCAGACTCTCAGCATTTGTTTTAAACGGTTTTAGTCCAACGTTTAAGTGGTTATTCAATGAAAGTCTTTACCAATAGTCATCTTTTAAAGACGATGCACTAGTAATACGCATGAGAATGTGTTATTCATATAAAAACAGTTAGCGTGAGTGAATTCGACACCATATCAGCAGAAGGACAAGTTTGAGATGAAAACCACCCAAAAATACATGAATTCTCATGATCTATGTGCTTTATTCATAGTGTCCACCACAGCCTCAGCACAATCAACCCCTTTAACATTCACTTTGCATGTTTTTCTGAGCTCCGTGTGAAATCTGTGTGAAATTGTTTATTTTTCAGCTCGGCTGATCTATTGGATCCTCTGCCCACAGAGGGTGAGCCCACAAAGAGGTAATGACTGTGACATGACACTGATTCTCATCATTCTCATGATCTGTGCTGACTGACACCTCTCTCTCTCTCTCTGTCTGCTTGTGTCCCTCACAGTCCTGAGTGGTACCGTCCACCCGCACACGACCCAAGGTGATTCTGCAGCTCTGTTTGCTAACTTAATCTTAATCATGATCGTGATACGGTTCGCCATAATAGTGTCTATTTTAATGTTCAGCTCCACAGATACAATCAATCATTTTCAGAGTCCTGTGGACTTGGTTGATGAGTGAGTATATAAATCACTTCACATGGACTATTTTTCATTTCATTTATAACCAGGGCTTGACATTAACACCTGCCAAATGTGTGTGTATTTCATCAGTGGCGAGTAACAGTCACTCCTTTATATTATTATTTTATATATAAATTTATATATAATATACAAGCCACTTTTTTCAGTTGTAGTCTTTTAAAAATGCATCTGAAATAATAAACTAAGTGCGATGTAGTGTTGTCAGAAATATTGATTTTGATGGATACTGAAATATCTGAAACTCTTCCAATGCTGCCCAACATTCCTGATATTAAAAATATCTATATAACAGGTTTTCTCCATGGTATTGATGCCAAAATTGTGGCCGGTGAAAATGCTTTGATGACAGCTGAGCAAGAACCGTCATGTCAAGCCCTGAATATAATATTAAAGTTGTTGCAAAAAGTTAAGAATGTCATTTTGCACAACACATTTGCTCAAGCCAACCGTAATCAAGATGTTCTGTTTTCTTGATAGTATGCCAGCAGATGTTTTGGTTTCCTTGGCTGAAGATGTCATTTCATTTGACTCGAACAGGTAATTCATCATCTTTATTAGCACAAATCATTTCTTGAGAACACTTGATCCTGTCTGTGTTGATTCATATGAAAAGTCAATAGACTAATGGGTTAAAGTGCTGGAGGTGGAAGTAAAACCCCACCCTAAAACCACCTGAGCGGCAGAGAAACTCTCACACTCGTTCACTCTCTGGGATTAAAACTCGCCTCACGACATCTGCTTTCTCCACAGGAGAGACTGGAGCACCGCCATGGACAGGTAAAGTGCTCTTATACACACATCGCTTTATTACCAAGCAAGCAAATCCCATTATTCATATGGGTTATTGAAGAAAACATACATTTTAAAAGTTACCAATGTGTAACATCATTCTTTGATACTTCTATCGTAATTATATCAATGCTATTTAACTTCAAACTTTGTTATCAACATAAACTGGAGGTGTTAATAAATTAAACATGATTCATTTTTTGATTCTGGTTCATGTTTTACAAAAAAAAAAAAAGTTATTAGGGGGAAAAAACGGTATTTTAAATGTTATGTAATATTATATATCATTTTTGCATTGTCATACTTTTGGGGGCTCTTTGAAGTCTTAATATGCCCTTCATAGGGCATTATTTCCAAAAAGTAAATACACGAAGAGGAATTATAATGTCAGACATGTTTAAAATAGGCATTGACCCATCTGTTCTGGCCAATCCATCATATAATACTCATATATTCCTCACAAAAGCTAAACTAGCCTTTCCTGTTTAGCATTAAGAAACCGAGCGCTGCAGGAAGAATATATAGGGCAGGTTTACTAGGACAGATAGATATCATAGCTCTGTGTTATGTCTCGGGTTACTCATCTTGTTACTCAAAGATCTTACTAAAATTCTGCCTTGAAAGAGACCGATATCCAATATTCTCCATTCACATGGTATTACACAAGATTCATGTAAAAGTACAGAAGCGTCATCTGACAGTGCGCACACGTCGATAGTGAAAAAAGAAATATAACTAAATGTATTGAAATGCGTTTATTTTATTCTAAGATTACTAAATAACATTTGCCTATTTATGTGCTTCATATAAATATCCTGCAGTGGTATTTTTGGTACACTTAAAGTCTGCTATATAACAACTAATTTTAAACCTAATGCACTTTAGCTATCCGAAAATGTATTGTCTCTGTTTCAGTTGTGAATTGTGAGTTTATATCACGCAATTCTTGTTTTTTTCTCTGTGTTATAAAGTCAGAATTACGTGACATAAACTCACAATTCCCTTTTTTAATTTTTTATTAAACAAGTTTCCATAGGAAATAGTGCTGAGGTCCAACTTAAGTATGTTTGCTTGGGCTAAAGTGGAACTATTGCATCAGTACTTTAGGCACACTTTAAATATCTTGCATTTGCATTTAATCATTCACAGTTATTATATTACACAGAATTCTTATCTTATTATAGAGAGATCATGCAATCCTTACTAATGTACTGTTACAGCACATTTTACGCTTAATGTTATGAAATCTGCATTGTGCAATAAATAAGTACGCCAAATAAAGTTGAATCAACATATTTATATCCATAAGTCTCAAGCAATATGTGAGTGAATCTGTTAATGGGTAACATGTTTCCCCCTCGGGATGTCCTGCTGTCTGAGACGAGATCGCTCTCATTCTGACTCTTTTGTCTTGTAGCAGCAAAACCAGCAGCAAAACGTCCGAGAGTTCAGTCCAGGAGAAGCGACCAGAACCTGAAACTAAGAAGTATGTGTTATTCCAGTGAAAGCTGATAGTTTGACCTGGTGATGATGGTCCTGTTGAATGCCTGATCTCCTCTGTTCTCTGTTTTCTAGGGGGTTTGTGTTCGTTAAGCAATACGTGGATAATTCACAGCTTGATGGCAGGTGAGCTGGAGGCATTTTCTTAGAATAATTGTGGGTTTTGCCAGCAGTTCTCAATTGGTTTGCTTCAGGACCCAGATCTGAAACGCCACACACAATTCCTTGCATGAAATATTTAAAAATCTAAATGAAAATGTCCATGAACTGTATGTGTGAAGCGGAGAGGTGTGTATAAGGGATCCAGCCTGGGATCAGGACCCGGAGTACCGTATTTTCCTGCATATAACCTGCAGGGTACATCCGCACCCTCATATAGCCAGTGGGTTTTGGGGTTTCGTGTAAAAAATCATTGTCATAACCCGCACCTTTATATAACCCGCACCCATAGATTGAACTTTTTTGTGTGTAAATTCACATTTTGAATTTCGAATGTTGCTCGCATGACGTCAATTATCCATAACTGTTCAGGCTCGGTACACAGTGCTTGTGCGCGAAATTCAAACAATAAGAAAACAAACACAATTCAGAATCAGAAGAAGAAGCAGTGTCTCCCGCTGTGCAGCATCTCGTCCTTTAAGAAGCGATTCTACAGGTGTTGATCATCGGATGAGATGAGAAGAGCCCGCCCTCATGCAGCACAGCCAATCACGTCTTCCTGTATGATTGACAGGTCAGACAGCCTATCAGTGCAGCTGTCAGTGTGAAAGTACAAGTGCCAGAGACAACAACCCTCGCAAGAAAGAAAAACAAAGAAAATACTGCAAAAAAAACCTTATGTCCTTAGGGTCGTAACAAATATATTGAAATATTATTACATATAAAAAATATGCGATATAGCCCGCACCCTTATATAATCCGCACCCGCTGCGGGGTTTGTAAAATCTGGTATAACCTGCGGGTTATATGCAGGAAAATATGGTATATAATATAACTGTTATACAGCTTTCCTGTCACTCTAACAGTAGAGTGTGGCAAGGCCATGGGTTTGATTCCCAGGGAAAGCAAGAACTGATTAGAATGTAAATGTGTTTCTTGAATGCAATGCAAGTCACTTTGGATAACAGCGTCTGATAAACTGATAAAATAACTAGAGCAGGGCAGATGATTGAACAGTAATCTGTGGGTCAATACAACGTCATCAACCACAAACGTGTCTCGTCTTCCCTCGTATAGCAGCTCTGATTACGTGTCTTCAACATCGTCCAGCTACAACTACAGCAGTCCCAGCAGCTACTACTCCAGGTAACGTGTGTAACGACACGCACATACACATGCACATTCATGCCTTCTGTGGGAATTTTCTGTGGGATGAGTATATGCTTAGGGCTGATTTCACAATTCAATTTCATTTCAGTTCACACGCTTGCCGACTTAGTTTGTTTCAGTATCGATTAAACGGGATATATTATATCAGATGTAGAGCAAAGAAAGAAAAAACCCCTCTTAATTAATGCTGGGAACCAGTGTTTTCACCATACTGGAATCTCCAACTTTGATTTCACATTAAACATCGCTGTATTTAATAAGATGGAGAACGCCTGGATGACTTTCTCTCCCTAAAAAACTCCAGATCTGAGCAGTTACTGCTGATCTGCAAAACAATGAGGCCCAATATGTATTATTGGACAATAGAATGGACCCAATGTGAAAGAGCAGATGATTTTATATCAAACTAGCAAACACAAACCTCATTGTGATTTATTGATTGGGAGGCGCAACTAAAGATCTGTGCTTTCATCTCCTGAAAACAGCACGATTCCTGGGATTTAAGACTTGATATCGGTTCTTCAAAATGAGAATTGATTCAAATGAATGCACAAGCATTGGGAAGTTAAGGCAAGCAACAACTTTCCTGTTGCTCAAACAGTAGAGCGTGGCGCTTGCAACGCTAAGGTCATGGGTTCAGTTCCCAGGGAAAGCAAGAACTGATTAGAATGACAATGTGTTTCTTGAATGTAATGCAAGTTTTTTGGATAAAAGCCTCTGATGAATGCATGAATGGGAAGTTAGTCATACGAGGCCTAACAAATGACCTGCTTTTGTCTCTAAAGAGATGTGACTTCCTGCACGTACTGTGGAGAACCGGTGGGAAACGACGCCAAGATCACCATTGAGCACCTGAACATATCCTGCCACCCGTCCTGCTTTAAGGTACGATCAGTATCCGCTCACACAAAGCCCTGGGGTTTCCCACACACCTCTCGAACAATATGCTGTTTTATGTTGTTTGGGATACTCTACCCTTCTGCACTTGATATATGATGTATGGCATGCTGAAATGAAGATATACTGAATGTCTTTCCCCCCCACCCTAGTGCGGTATCTGCAGTAAACCGATGGGAGATTTGCTCTACAACATGTTTCTCCACCGCGGGACGGTTCACTGCGAGAGCTGCTATTCCAACGTGTTATAAGTCATCCCGAATGACTTTCCCACTCACTGATACAAGAGATAAGCATATTCTGTTACACTGCACCTTCTCGATGTGTTCACTGAAAGGTTTTCTAGTGCTAGAATAGTAGGAAGACTTGTTGCAGGGATTTGTGTAATGCTGTTCCTTTAAATGTTTAGCCATCAAGACATTATGAATGTAGTTGTGTTTGTTATATTTAATCATCAGAAATCACTTTGAAGAAATATTGCCTTTTCATTATGAAAACATGTATCCTGAATCACTATTCACAATCACTGTAAAGCAACAGTCTCATGAATAAAGTTGCATTCTCCTTTTATTGTTTCGTTACAAGACTGTGCATTAGAAAATATAAATACTGCATGAAAAAATACTGAGGTATAAACAGGAGTTTTATCATTATGAATCATTCAATGGTCTTTTATCTGCCAAAAATGAACAGAAAAGTTACATTTTCCTTTTTGAGAGTGACATTTTATACAATCTCCCCCCAATTCACCACAAATTCCCATTAATGCTATGTTAAAATTTATATTTATATATATTTATACAGGGAAATTTAGCTTTTTCAAAAAACATCATTCAAAACAATCACCGCTTTTTAAAATATATAATGTGCTTGACTTTCATAAAAGCTCTTCACGTCTTTTCCTCTTGATTGTTGTCGTGAAATGTGACCTGACGTGTTTTTGTGATTCTAATAAAAGCGATCAAGCAAATAAATGTTTTTCATGAATCTGATGTCCTTCTGTGACGAGCGATTGAGAGACGCTCAACATCCGCTCTGAACGCACAACGCTGATGGGAAATATCAACGCAATCAGATTATTGTGATTGTTTCGGTTTCGTTAGATATATCACGAATGGTTCTTGTGCACAGACGGCTCGTGGGCCGTAAGCCAGAGCTCAATGGTCTGCGAGGCGTCACGGGCCTCGGGCTCTCCTCACAGCGATGCTCTGTATGTGCTGCCACAGCAGCGACGGCTCGGACGCGTTGTGTCTGATGAGCGACTCCAAGCCCTCGGCCTGATCCAGACTCTGCCAGTAATCCTGCGGCCACATCTGGAGCCAGCTGAGGACAAACACATGAAAACAACACTTTCCACCTGAAACGCGCTGGTCTTTTTAAGATGTTCTCACACGGCATGTTTGGTTGGATTAAAACAGAGTCTGGTTTGATTGATCCATCAGTGCGGTTCCTTTGAATGAGTGTGAACACTGCTCTCGAACACTAGTGAGCTCCAAACAAACGGACCGAGACCAATGAAAAGATGCGTAGCGCTCCACTTCCAAACCAACGCTGGTGTGATTATGAACCCAAAGACACCCAAACCAACCAAAAAAAGGGCAAGATGTCACAAGATGTGACCCTAAATAGGACAGAATGCTCTTTCTTTCTTATTTTAGGTCATAGTCATGATGTTACCCATCACAGTTCAGTTCAAGCGTCAGAATCATGTCTTCTCACGCAGATCTTTGGGTTTGTGTTTGATGGAGGGATTCCTGACGCTGTTTTTACTCGTTTACACATTTCATAAGCTCTTCACGGGTTCTCATCTGGTCAGAAGACCATCATATGCAGGTTAATCACACACAGCGAGTGCATTTAAACCAGAACACAGCATTATTCTGGATGTCCGGGAAGTTCAGTCTCAAATATGATGTGAAATATGTATGCCTTTAGCTTCGGTATCTTTAGGTTCAGTGTTAAAATGCTAATGTGAACACCAAGCAGACAAGGACTAAATGCTCATTTATTAATTTTGATCTGAAACAAAGTGAACCGAACTACAAGTGTGAACGCACAACCAAAAAGAAAGGAATACATTTAGTGCTGGTTTTCTTAGCTTTCACTATCAACACTGAACCCAAAGGTTAAAAAACAACAGCTTTTATGATGTATAATTTGTGACTAAACATCGCTGCTCGTTGAATGCACTTCCATGTGGTTTTTATGATGGTATTCTGACAGTTGAGAATGAAAGTGGTTATAAAATGTGTAAATGAGTCAAAACAGCGTCAGGAATCCCTCCGTCACAAACACAAACCAAGATCTGCTGAGAGGAGATGCGGTTCTGACGCCTGAACTGTGAAGGACAAACTCTGATGAGAAGACACAGGTGCGATTTGACCATTCTGCTCTTTTTAGGGTCTTGAAACATCAGTTTCTGGTTGCTCTACATGTCTGGTCCGTGTTGTGTTCATATTTCATCTGAATCGCACCAGAGATGGTTTGGATGTGGAGTGACACCCATCTTTTCATTGGTCTCGGTCCTCTTGTTTGGTGCTCTAAGGTTCACAATGAACGGCACTAACTGACAATCAAACCAAGTGTCAAGTGTGAACATCCATTGAGTGAAATGCACAGATTCATCAAATGGTGATGAATGAAAGCTGCGTTTACCTGTCACTGGGGTCGACACTTTCCACAGGTCCGTATCCAGGACTGGGCAGCGGGCAGCCCATGTGTGAGCTGTCGGCCATCTTTGGTTGAGGCGGCAGGTTCTGTTTTGGGTTCTTCCTGTGTGCCTTCACTGCTGCCAGACGCTCGTTCTCTCGGTCGCACACGAAGCACTCAAAGCCGTTCAGGTAGTTTGGTTTACTCATGTCATTGACGCCCCACTCTCTGCTCTCCAGCCCCTCCAGCAGACGCAGGTTCGTGATCCGGCTGGGCGTTTTGTACTCCAGATAACGCGAGTACTCCGCGTCGTCTCGATCCAGAGCCTTTATGAACTCCGCCAGCTCTCGCGGAGAGGGAAAGTCCTCAACGAGGATAGCAGAACGATTGTTTGGCAGCCAGTCGGCCACGGATGACGAGCCCCTGTAAATGGGCACGCAGCCCTGGTGCATGGGCCGCCACAGCTTCTCAGTCATGTAGTCCGGGCACAGGCCGTTCTCCAGCGCCAGGTGGAACTTATAACGGCCCACGAAGCTCATGAAGCGCCTGTCCTCGCCGGTGGCTGTGCTGGTGTCCTCCAGGTGTTCAGGGAGGGCTCTGTTGTTAAGGCACTTCCCATACGAGTCAATCTGAAGAGGCCACACAAGTTAAGAGTTTTAAAGCCAATCACAAAGTGTGTGCGAACTAAAGCTCTCGACACAAACTCAACAGAGCGTTTCATCCTTGTGCCGTGCCTGGATTTCTCTCCAGGAGTTATTTACTCTCTAACTGGTTTCAGACATGTCCCCTCACATAAACCTTCAGAGTATATTAGTCTACATTGAGTCTGTAGCTGTTTGGAAAGTCTGTTCTTCTTACGTGTAGTAGCATATTCAATCCTTTGAGTGCTCATGTGAATATACAGCTCTGATGTGTTTGTTATAGACATGACCTTGTTTTCCTCTCTGGAATTCCTCCACAACTTAAATACAAGCAATAAATACTTCATGAAGGCAAGACCAAGGTATTGAGATGTGTTTTCATCGATCAGGCTCAATACAGGCGTAAACGAATGTTACGAATTTATCTACTTTCCATCACTTCCAGAGATGATGAGAAACGCATTGTTTTCATAGTGTAATGCTCATGTGGTCAAATGCAGTGGAACAGCCACAAAAGACCATCTGCTCACCTAATGTGTGAACATTATGGGAAGCGCACTAGCCAGACGGGATTTGCATCTGAAGACTCAAGTTTGGTTTGAAGAGGAAAAATGTACTAAGCACACTGTTCTCATTGTTCCTGATTTCTAACACACACTCACAGCGGTCAGAGCAGAAACTAAAGCTGATCCGATCGTCCAAAACATCTCAACACCAGCTGGAAACAGAGCTGTACAGTACTATAGCCTGTTAATCATCATTAGAGCGCCACCCTCAGGCTGAATAATGCAACGATATTACACCTCTCCCAAAACTGTCTGATGTGTTCATAGAGCTCACAAAAAGCTTAACATAAACAAGCATGAAGAAAACGATATTGAGACCAGTATTTTAAACTATGGGCCAAGGCCTGGTTGCATGAAACCTCGTAAATGGGGGAAAAGAGGCAAGGGATTTATTTAAGAGCATTGCACAAACATCATAACCGTCATATCTAAATGTTTCTGGCAAAACATAGCAATGGAGAAGTGGAGAAGGCATCCAAGCCTGTCGTCTGATGAAAAGCTGGCATGAGATAATTCAAGTGCACAGTGGAAGTGATGAAAAAATATGAAAACTCTGGCGTTTATTCAATTTGTCAATACACACTTTAACATCATACTTTCAACAGGCTTATTGAGATTGCTGAAAATGCACATCAACACTTCCTCCTCCTCAACGAACATCCAATCATCCCGTGTTTGAGTTCAGCAGATGACGTAAGGGACCTGTTTTGATCCCCGTCATTTTTGGAGATTTAAATGGTTACTAAGGACTGTTGGAACGCACAACAGAACTTAAGGAAACTAATTAAGGGAAGGTACTTCATGACAGCCTTAAAGTTCCTTAAATGGACCCTTAGGTTAAGACCATTAAGGGTGACCTTAACCTCATAACCAAGGGTTTCTTAACTCGAGGGCTTTTCATGCAACCAGGCCCATTTTTACTAAACAGGGTGAGTTAACGTGAGAGAGCGCAAACCCATAAAGCGCAGACGGAAGTGGAAAGTTCAGTGCGTGATCTACTGACAATGCACAGATTAGAGAACAGGGGCATATTCTTCGTACGTCGCTTACTACATCCAAGATCAGTTGACACATCCGGGATGAGATAATCGCGCTAACTATGAGCTGGATGATTCGGTTCTTTAAACGCACCTGTTGTTGACGATTAGTATAGCTGGATTAAGTTATCTGAGATCATTGCGCGTTCATGTGCTGGCTTAAAAGGGGATATGTATCGATAGTAGAAACACTGATCAGCAACATTTTGATTGGTCAGCGAGCATGCTGAAAGAGCGCGCAAGTATTTCTCTGCGCGCACGTCGCTGAATATCAGTGTTTAATTAAAACACAAGGAAACACTAAAGCTGCAAAAGCCAGGAGAGAGGACTGGCAAAAAGTTGCTGACAAATTAAATTTGTGAGTAGCCTAGTGATTGTGTGTGTAATTATATTGACTCATATTAATTGTACTGTATTTCATAATCATCTTTTATATTAGAGCCACCACAGGACCCACTAGAACTTGGGAACAAGTAAAAGTAAAATGCAAAAATATTCTGCAAAATAGTATCTTTACTACTTGCGCTGTGCTGCAAAAAAAAAGAGTCAATTAATGAAATAGAATTGCAAAAACTAATAAAGCAAAAAGTCAGACTTGAGATTGAATTGCTTCAAGAGGAACTTCAAAGTTAATAAAATACACGAATAAACACACTGTACTATTGAGGACCTTACATGATTTATTTATTTCATTCCACAGGCAAGAGATGATCAGCTGGATTTTTTAAAATAAATAAAATAAACTGTAAACTAACTGTGTGCAAAGTTCCCTTTTTTCAAAAATGACTGCTTGAGTGCTGGTAACTTTGCGAATGGCACGACAGACAGCACTTTCACAATGTTCTCCAACAGTGTAAATGAACGTGCCGCTCGCAAAGTAGCGCAAGGTAATACACACAGTTTGAGCTGTAGTTAACGCCCGACTACGACTAATTGTATCTAAATTAACTAGATACATTATACCCTCACGTGAAAAACGAAATATAATATATATATATATGTGTGTGTGTGTGTGTGTGTGTGTGTGTGTTTTGTTAATATATATATATATTATAATTATTATAATTACATTAAATATATTATATTGCACCTTCAGCAACAGGTTTCTCTCGTAAAAACGGACAGGACATGTTGCGACAAACTTTCCATTTCACCTCCGCTTGCGTGAACTAATCCTGCTAACTTGAAGTAAGCCTGCTCCGAGCAGGTTCACTTCAGCGGACCTGTTACTATGCCAACAAGTCCCGGATGAGCGTCGAAGAACCGAACAATCCAAGATTATGCGAAATCGTCAACAATCTAATCCAGCTAAGTGAGTTAGCGAGGTACGAAGAATATGCCCCAGATACGGACTGATCCTTTCCATCATTACAAACACAATCTATCAAGAGCAGCTCAAATCAGTGAGCTGACCACTCATTTATTTGGGTGGTAAATAATGACGCAAATGACTAGCACAAACATTAGTAAATCACCTTGATTCATTTAAATACTCTCTTCCCATAAATACTGGATCTGAAAAGGAAACTCCTACAAATGCATGTCATTTATGTCTTAAGTGAACAGTTGAGAAAGTAAACGCAGAAGTGTATTGGATCTGTGCATTCGCTCTTAAAGTGACGGCAGCCTAATATTCCTGCTGTCGCTATTAATGCTAATCAAACAACAATAAAAGAGAAATCCCTCACTGCTCTTGACTGAATCCCTTTTGTAGCTTTAATAAGAATAGATGCATATTTAATTTACACAGTAAAGTCTACGCAGTGTTTTTAAAATAAATTTGAATACGTTTAGTTTGTGATTTGGTGAATTCCAATGGAGTCAAATTTTGATAAACCTGATTTAAAGCAAAACACAACATTATCGTGACATAAAAAGACTCATACATTACATATGCTCATATACGTACTGCCCACGCCTACAATAAAGTCAGCCGCAGAAATAACCCCGTGCACGCCTTTTCCTCGCATGACTCCTGACAGTAAACTGACGCAAACTATTAGTAAATCCGTCCTAAATCTCTATCGTTCTCATAGTTACCCTGCTTGATGTGAACTGGTTTGAAACAAACTCTATCCCTTTTGATGGGACGGAATCAAAGTCTGAAGCTAAAAATGTAAAGTCGACTGATTTGTAAAATTTGTAGATTGGCTCTGACTTTCCAAACTAATAAACTGGGGCTAAGGTGGTGTTCTTGAGCTAGAAGGTACTTGACCCTTTAAATGTTTAAACTAATTTTGAAGTCTCTTAACAGCTTTCACCTCTATGAACTTCATCAGCTCTTGGACGAAGCGGTCCCGGTCTGAAGGCACGTCGCAGTGGGACTGCATGTAGAGCACCGGGGCCAGACCGGCCCGTCGCCAGCGGTTCTTCTCCTGCAGCGGGACGGCCGTCGGCGTCAGAAGATAATCCAGCGAGGGCAACCACTGCAGTGTCAACGGATAGTCCGACTCCCTCCTGAACGTGGCAGTGTAGTTGAACAGCCTGATCCCAACGCTGTGCGACAGAAGGTAGTTGTTCATGGGAGACTCTTCGTGGAAAAGCGCCCAGGTTTGATGGGGCATCCGTGGCAGGGGAGCCTCGTACGCCCGGAAGTCCGTGCCGTAGAAGATAATGGATGCCGTACGACGATACAGCTGAACTTTACGGTTGCTGGTGACCAGGCAGGACGAGCGGGCACAGTCCACACGCTCCGTATCCCCTGGGAAGTGTGGGAAGAGATTGGCGCTCCACCACAGGAGGATGGGGAGCTCTTTGTTGGGCCGAGGGTCTGTGTTTCCGGGGCCGCGGTACGTGCTGACACTGGCAAACTCCATGTCACTGAGGGCACTCTGGGGCTGGAAAACCCCGCCGTCCCCCGCGTCCACCGGCCCCTGAGTCCTGCAGCACAGCGGGACCCCCACTATAAACCACAGGCGCAGCGCCATAGTCCTCCTGAGGAACAGGACATGGGATTCAAACTTCCTTTCAAACTGCATTTACATTAGACTATGAATGTTAGTAAACTCAGCGCAAGACAGAAGTTGCGCAAGTCTTTTCTTCCCTATATCCGAGTGAAACGCTTCAGGAACAAGAACAAATATGGGCGGGGCTTGAGGAGTTGATTGGATGGTTGTGGTTTGCTATTGGTGGATCTCATGTGAGTGACAGGTTGTTACCCCGCCCTCTTCATCAGAGAACACATGTCGAACTAAACTCATTTTTACTAAATCATGGGAAAAATTATTGCATTATGCACACGGTTTACTGAAAACAAGGGAAATAATTGTTAAAGGGATAGTTCACCCTAAAATGAAAATCAAGTCTTCATTTACTCACACTGGTGTTGTTCGAATGTCGTACACCCTTCTTTCTTTTTCAGACCATAAAAGAAGAGTTTTTCTAAAACATTTCACTCACACTCATCCATGTAGGACATTTTTAGGCCTGAAAGAGAAAGAAAAATCACACGGCATTAGAACAACATCAGGGTGAGTAAATGATGACTGGATTTTGTGAACCATTCCTTCACCAGTTCACTCTCTGGTTCTAGTCAGTTCATTTGTATCTTTCTTCTGTTGCATTTATTTTTCTATCTTGTCATTTACATATATGTTAGCATAGTCATTCTCACTCTCTCTCACACACACAGACAGACACACACACTCTCTCTCACTCACACACACTCTCACAGACAGACACACACTCTCTCTCTCTCACTCTCACACACACACACACTCTCACACACACACACACACACACACACACACAGACAGACTCACACTCTCTCTCACACACACACACACACAGACAGACTCACACTCTCTCTCACACACACACACACACAGACAGACTCACACTCTCTCTCACACACACACACACACAGACAGACTCACACTCTCTCTCACACACACACACACAGACAGACTCACACTCTCTCTCACACACACAGACAGACTCACACTCTCTCTCACACACACAGACAGACTCACACTCTCTCTCACACACACAGACAGACTCACACTCTCTCTCACACACACACACACACAGACAGACTCACACTCTCTCTCACACACACACACACACACACACAGACAGACTCACACACACACACACACACACACAGACAGACTCACACACACACACACACACACACACAGACAGACTCACACACACACACACTCTCTCACACACACACACACAGACTCACACACACACACACTCTCTCACACACACACACACACACACACACACACACACACACACACACACACACACAGACAGACAGACTCACACTCTCTCACACACACACACACACACACTCACACTCTCTCTCACACAAACACACAGACTCACACACACACACACACACACACACACACACACACACACACACACACACACACACACACACACACACACACACACACACACACACACACACACACACACACACACACACACACACACACACACACACACACACACACACACACACACACACACACACACACACACACACACACACACACACACACACACACACACACACACACACACACACACACACACACACACACACACACACACACACACACACACACACACACACACACACACACACACACACACACACACACACACACACACACACACACACACACACACACACACACACACACACACACACACACACACACACACACGGGTTCTCACTTCAGCTTGAGCTCAGGACAGACGCAGGAGGAGCCGCTGCTTCCCACTGATCCTGCAGCAGCAGCAGGAGCGGGATCCGGGAGAGATGGAGGGACGGAGGGGAGGAGGACGAGGATGTTCTTCCTGCTTGGAGGAGAGAGAGAGGGAAGAGCAGAGCATTACTGACACCTGGAGTTGTGGATGAGCATTACAAACAGAAGAGCTTTAATATTCTCTCATTTTAATCCAATTTGTGTAAAACTACATTCAATTATGCATTAAAATTCATTCAGATTAACATTTTATTATTATCTGTATTACAGGAATACAAAGTCGTCACAAATAAATCAATGAAAAAAAAATAATGCTTAAAATTCTGCATCTCTTAACAGAATTTTATCTCATATTAATTCTACTAATTCTACTTACTTATTTCTCAATATTAATCCAACAATTACATCAACTGATGCACGAACACTCATTTATAGATGTGAAGGCTGGTGTTGGTCTGATTCTATTTCTCTCAGGATTCATGCAGGAGTTGTGTCCCGTTCCTCACACTCATGGTTCAGGAGAGCGTGCACACAATGGCCGAATAAAATTTGTGTTGGTTGTTGATGGTGTTTGTCCAATGGGTGATAATCTGTGTGGGCCGAATGTGTGTGAGTGTATGTGTGAGAGTGTGTCTGAGTGTGTGTGTTCTGAGGCTGGTTTATCTCTGCAGGTGTGTATGAGTGTGTGCGCATGAGTGTGTTTGTGTGCGAGTGTGAGTGCGTTCTCATTCTGGCTTATCTCTGCAGGTGTGTGTTTGCGTGCAAGCATGTGTGTGAGTGTCCTGAGGCTGGCTGATCTGTGCGGGTGTGTGTGTGAGTGTGTGTGTGTGAGTGTGTTCTCAGGCTGGCTTATCTCTGCAGGTGTATGTGTGAGCGTGTGTGTTCTCAGCTGGCTGATCTGTGTCTGTGTGTGTGTGTGTGTGTGTCTGTGAGGTCAGTCTCAGCAGCAGTTGGCAAGGGACATTTGATTACGCTCAGCTCTTGGTGTTTTAGGGCTTTTTAATAACCATCATTATTATTGATTGGTTCTTCTAGAGCTGCTATTCAGCCAAAACACACTTTGTTGCATTTCTGTCCCGTCATCTCTGTAAATCTGCTCTGAAACAATCTGTGTTGTAAAAGTGCTGTATAAATAAAGGTGACTTGACTACTGTGTAATGACATGTGCTGGAGTCACTTGGTCTTGGTTTTTTTTGGAAGGTATTGCTTAATTCTGCCTTTGAGGATTCTTTTACAGAATTGTAAATGTAGAGTTTCAATTGGATGTTTTTCCCAGTTTAAGAAATCATATTTTATAGAAGGACCCCACACTTCACTGCCATATAAAACAATTGGTTCAGTTATTGATTTGAAAAGCTAAAGCTAGATTTGGACTGGGATGTCACTTTTAATGGATCATTTTATTATCTTTCTTTTCCCAGCCAATGTGAAGTCTCCTGTTGAGGATATTGTTAGGCTCAGGTAAGTGTGTGTTTCTGTGGTTTCAGTGGTTCTGTGTGTGAGTGTGTGTGCGGGTCCCCGCGATCTGGAGCGTCTCTGGAACATCAATACTCTGACAGTGATCCTCCAGCAGATTCAGGCTGTCCTGAAGCCCGTCTTTAGAGGGAGACAGCAGAAGCAGATCATCTGTGTACAGAAGACACTTGATCTCTGTGTCATACAGACTGAGACGTTGGAAGGGAGCAGGTTCTAATATATCGGCTGATGTAAATGTTGAAGAGTGTAAAACTGCATCCCTGTGTCACTCCACGCCACTGGGGGAAGGATTATTTGGTGGTGCAGTTGTGCTGGGGAGCCTGACAGGGGGCGCTGTGACATCTGTAAGCTGTCGCACTTAGGGGTGTGTGTGTGTGTGTGTGTTGACCTCTCCCTCACTCACTCACACTCTCTCTCTCTCTCTCTTTCACCCACACACACATACTCTCTCTCTCATCCCCCTCACCCACTCACTCACTCACACTCGCACTCTCTCCCTCACCCACACACTCACTCACTCTCTATCCCTCACCCACCCACACACACTCACCTGCTCACACTCACTCACTCTCTCTAGTCAAGTCAAGTCAAGTCACCTTTATTTATATAGCGCTTTTTACAATGTAGATTGTTTCAAAGCAGCTTCACAGGAAAAACAATATAAACAACGTTTGTTTGGCTGAACAGAAGCCCCAAAAGAGCAGGCGAATCAATACAATTGATGAATTTTAAGTGTAAAGTTTCCCCAACTGAGCAAGCCATAGGCGACAGCGGCAAGGAACCAAAACTCCGGCAGGTGACGTAACGAATGAAGAATAGAATGGAGAAAAAACCTTGGGAGAAACCAGGCTCAGTTGGGGGACCAGTTCTCCTCTGGCCAACAGCCAAACAGTGCATGATTATTATACAACAATTCAAGTCCAATATGAAGTCCAATTTGGTCCGGTTAGAGATGGGTTCATGATCGTCACAGGGGAGGGTCCAGTGGAGTCACGGTCTCCGCAGACACCCCAGGGCAGTGCTGTGCTCGTGTCCAGGTCCTTCATCTGATCTGGATACGGCCCGGATCCAGCTGACCGCGGTAACCTCGGAATAAACAGAGAATAATATCAGCGTAGATGCCATTCTTCTTCTGATGTATCGAGTACATCAGGTGTTATGGGAATGTTCCCGGTTCCGGCTTATCTAAATTATGCAGCCAAACAATCATTTTACATGATTTGGATTAAAAATGTATGTATAATGTGTTATGTGTATGCCAGGTTGAAAAAATTTGTTTTTAGTCTACATTTAAACTGACAGAGTGTGTCTGCTTCCCGAACTGTATTAGGAAGACTGTTCCAGAGTTTAGGAGCTAAATAGGAAAAGGATCGACCGCCAGCAGTTGACTTTGATATTCTAGGTATTATAAGCTGGTCAGTATTTTGGGATCGCAATAGACGTGAAGGACTATAATGTGTTAAGAGATCGCTCAAGTACTGTGGAGCTAAACCATTTAATGCTTTGTAAGTAATTAGCAAGATTTTAAAATGTATTCGGTGTTTAATAGGAAGCCAGTGCAGGTTTGACAGAACTGGGCTAATATGCTCATACTTCCTGGTTCTAGTAAGAACTGGAGCTGCTGCATTTTGGACCAGCTGGAATTTGTTTATTAAGCGTGCAGGGCAAACACCTAGTAAAGCATTACAATAATCTAGCCTTGAACTCATGAACGCATGAACTAACTTTTCCGCATTTGTCTTAGATAGCATATGTCGCAATTTAGATATATTTTTAAGATGGAAGAATGCCGTTTTACAGATGCTAGAGACGTGGCTTTCAAATGAAAGATTGGTATCAAAGAGCACACCTAGGTTTCTAACTGACGACGAAGACTTGACAGAGCAGCCATTGAGTGTTAGGCAGTAGTCTAGATTATTACGTGCTGAACTTTTTGGTCTAATAATTAGAATCTCTGTTTTTTCAGTCATCCAATTTTTTATATCAGTTATGTATTCTGTTAATTTAGTGAATTGTTCGTTTCATCAGGATGAGAAGAAATATAGAGCTGAGTATCATAAGCGTATGAAAGCTAATGCCATGCTTCCTAATAACTGCACCCAAAGGAAGCATGTACAGGGTGAAAAGCAATGGTCCTAGTACTGAACCTTGAGGAACTCCATACTGAACCCGTGACCGATATGACATCTCCTCATTTACTGCTACAAACTGATAACGCTCAGATAAGTATGACTTGAACCAGGCTAATGCAACTCCACTAATGCCAACATAATTTTCAAGTCTATTCAGAAGGATTTTGTGGTCAATTGTATCAAATGCAGCACTAAGGTCCAGTAACACTAACAGAGAGATACAACCACGATCGGATGATAAGAGCAAATCATTTGTAACTCTAATGAGAGCAGTCTCAGTACTATGATATGGTCTAAATCCTGACTGGAAATCCTCGTAGATGCTGTTTCTTTCTAGAAAGGAACATAGTTGTAAAGATATTGCCTTTTCTAGAATCTTTGACAAGAAAGGTAGATTCGATATCGGCCTGTAATTAACTAATTCTGTAGGATCAAGTTGTGGTTTTTTAATAAGCGGTTTAATTACAGCCAGCTTAAAGGTTTTTGGTACGTATCCTAATGACAAAGAAGAATTAATAATATTAAGAAGAGGATCTATGATTTCTGGAAGCATCTCTTTCAGTAGCTTAGTTGGTATTGGGTCTAGCATACATGTTGTTGATTTTGATGATTTAACGAGTTTAGACAATTCTTCCTCCCCAATAGCAATGAAGGAGTGGAATTTTTCTTCAGGGACACTAAAATTTACTGTATTTTGTGATATTGTAGTAGACGGTTGCATGGTTATAATTTTCTCTCTAAAATTATGAATTTTGCAAGTAAAGAAGTCCATGAAGTCATTAGTGCTGTGCTGATTTAAAGCATCTGGGGTTGAGGCTTTATTTCTTGTTAGTTTAGTCATTTTATCAAATAAATACCTAGGGTTGTATTTGTTTTCTTCTAAGAGGGTAGAAAAGTAAGTAGATCTAGCTGATCTTAAGGCCTTTCTGAATGCAATAGAGCTGTCTTTCCATGAAATGCGAAAGACCTCTAGCTTAGTTTTTTTCCAGCTCCGCTCCATTTTTCTGGCTGCTCTCTTGAGGGCCCGGGTGTGCTCGTTGTACCACGGTGTTGGACTATTTTCTTTAATCTTCTTTAAGCGTAACGGAGCAACAGTGTCTAAAGTGCTGGAAAAGAGAGAGTTTATAGTTTCTGTTGCAACATCAAGTTCTTCTAGGCTATCTGGGATGTTAAGTAGATGAAATTGATCAGGAAGATTATTTATAAAGCTATTTTTTGTGTTAGAAGTGATAGATCTATATTTATAACAGGGAGTTAGTTTTTCGACTTTGGCTAATGGTAATCTACACGCAACTAAGTAATGATCTGAGATGTCATCGCTCTGCTGCAGAATTTGAACAGTATCAACATTGATCCCATGCGACAATATTAGATCTAAAGTATGATTACGAGAATGAGTGGGTCCTGATACATGTTGTGTAACTCCAATAGAGTTTAAAATGTCTCTAAATGCCAATCCCAATGCGTCTTTTTCATTATCTACATGGATATTAAAATCACCGACAATTATGACTTTATCTGCAGACATTACTAATTCTGAGAGAAAATCAGCAAATTCTTTGATAAAGTCTGTATGGTGCCCTGGTGGCCTGTATAGAATAGCCAGCACAAAAGTTAAACAGGAATTATTACTTGCACTAGATCATTTTACATTGAGGACCATCACTTCAAAATAATTATATTTCAAATTAGACCTTTGAGCAGTACTGATCGTGTTACTATAAATTACAGCAACACCTCCTCCTTTACCTTTCAGACGAGGCTCATGTTTATAACAGTAATCTTGAGGGGTGGACTCATTTAAAGTAATATAATCGTCTGGTTTTAGCCAAGTTTCTGTCAAACACAGCACATCTAGTTTATGATCTGTAATCATATCATTTACAATAAGTGCTTTTGAGGAAAGGGATCGTATATTCAGCAACCCAAGCTTTATCATTTGTTCATTTGTGTTATAACCGTTCTTAGTTGTTTGTAAATCAATTAAATTTTTACTCTTAAACGGTTTTGAGAGATTTTTGTATTTGCTAATTCGGGGAACAGACACAATCTCTATAGGATGATATCTAGGTGAAAGAGTCTCTATGTGTTGGAATTTATCTGACTTCTATCACCCACACTCACACTCTCTCTAACCTGCTCACTCACTCACTCTTTCTCTCCCTCTCCCACACACACTCACTCTCTCTCACCCACACACACACACTCACTCTCTCACCCACACACACTCACTCTCTCTCACCCACACACACACACACTCTCTCTCACCTCCTCACACGTACACACTCACTCTCTCTCTTTCACCCACACACACTCCCTCCCTCACTCTCTCTCACCTGTTCACACACACTCACTCTCTCACCACACTCACTCTCTCTCTTTCACCCACACACACTCCCTCCCTCACTCTCTCTCACCTGTTCACACACACTCACTCTCTCACCACACTCTCTCTCTCACCTCCTCATACTCTCTCTCTCCCTCCCTCACACTCTCTCACGCACACACTCACTCTCACTCTCTCCCCCACCTGCTCACACTCACTCACTCTCTCTCCCCCTCACACACAAAGACACACACACTCACTCCCCCACAAAATCACTCCCTCTCTCTCCTTACGCACACTCTCTCTCTCTACTACACACACACACCCTCCCTCTCTCAGCGCGTGAATCTCAGCAGCCATCAGCACTGCTCGCGGTACAATGAGGTAATTCAGAGAGTGTTTTTACATGATTGAAGACTTTTCAAACAAGAGTGATTGTTTTCCGCAGTGTCTGATTTCTCAGTGTGTGAGTGCAAGTGTGTGTTACAGTGCTGCAGTTTATCCAATAAAGCGTTTAAAGCTGTGCTAGTCATGGATCTGCGCAGAGCTAGCGGGTCTGAGGAGACGCAGAGACACCGCAGGCGCACACACACATCTCAGCTGTGTTCATTACTCATAGCACGAGCCGACAGGCGTCATAACAAAGAGAGTAATAAAGATAAACCTTAGCTTGAGCGCTCGTATGCTAAAACACAGCTGTCATGCCCGTGTGCGCATGCGCAGGGAGCGACCATCTGTTTCCTGCTCTGGATGCATTTAAAGGGATAGTGTTAGATTGTTTTGTATAAATACTGTACGTATTTATATATTAACTTACGTACTGACACTATCCCAAATGTTTCCAGTCATGTTTAAATCGAGAGCTATTTTATCCAGTGGTAAATTAGGTCTCTATCCTCTAGCAATTAATGATTATACTAAATACATGAGAAATATATTAATTTAAAATATGTATAGCTTAATATATAGTGCATAAAACAAAACCTAACGTCATGTCTTTCATCTGAGTAACTGTAATTACTAATAATAAATAGCTAAGCTGTGAGTCTGATCAGGTATTTGTATGCAATGCTATACATAACATAACTAATACAGACATTAATGGTCATAACGTAGCATTGTGTTTATTGTAACATGATTTTGTAGGAATTGTAATCAGGAGCTAAAAAGAGATTACATGGTGTGATACTCGATCCGTACATGTGCGAAAACGCAAGCTTTATTCTGTGCATGTGTGAAACTGCTGCCACTTCCTGTTATTTTTACCACAATACGTCATTGTCACGATTTGTACTGCGCATGTGGGTGATTTATAGTGATGGCATGTGGTGTATAGCAACATTTTATGCTTGAAAATGAAGAAATCTTTGCTCTATAATCATTATTTTTCAGTTAAAGTACAATGCAAACAGTACAAGGCAAATATAAAGCATTGTATTACAATTCAGATATTAAATATTAAACAAAGAGCAAAATTAAAATATAAAATGAACATGCATATATAAAGTAAAAACAATGATTAAAAAATAAAATAAATTAAAAGAGTTATGTAATATTAGGGCAGTAAAATTTGTATTATTTTTATAAGCTTTGTTGTTGTGAAAGTGTTTCATTATATATTGTGAGTTCGGTCTATTAAGTTCTATTAAAGTTCATAAATTAGTTTTTTTGTTTGTTATTTTTGTCTTATAAATATAAAACTTATAAAACTACAACATAATTTTGTTTTTCAGAATAATTTGTTTATTTTTTATATTTACTATTTTAAACTCAGTCCAAAAGGAAATAGAAAAAGGGCAATAAAAAAAAAAGTTCAATATCTTCAAACGATGTGTTACAAAAAAGACATTTATTTTAAAAGTTGAGGTAAGGTAAAGTTTTGTAAGGTTGTATTAATATCTAAATCCGAATAGATAAATAAATAAACAAGTAACTTTATCTTGTGTTTCTTAAATGCAGACATTTGTTAAAATATACTGAAATAAGTAAAAGATATCTTTAGAAAATCAAATATTACATGTAAACTAATACACAAAGTCTTATAAACACAGCTGTTTTTCCCAAATGGCGTGTAACAAATGTAAACTGTTTAATTTGCTTTAACTTTTCCATTTATTTTATTTAAACAAATTAATTTATGCCACATATTAACCTTGATATATTTGACCAAAAAGTGTTTTTATATGAAGAGAAAGTGTAGAATATTTCCGGTACGGATCCAGTATTGACAGTGATTGTTGACTCCATCCGTAACATCTGGCAGAAACTGTTTCGGCAAACTTCACACAGGAAGTATACACGTTTTTGTACATGCGCGGCACCAACCGTGTTTCCGGTGGTGAAGTAGTGTTTAAAAAAATAAATAATAATAATAATAATAATTTATTTGTAGGAACTTTTGTGAAAAATATAAATGTAAAATAAAAAGCCCTCGCAAAAATTTTTTTTTTATTGCACAAAAAAGAGAATATATAATTAACAGTAAAGAGAACATAACAATAGGATCTAGTAGTCACACGTGTTAACAGTAATTTGAGCCAGTGGGATCGCTCGGGGATAATAACACAACGTGTCATTGCGTCGCATGTCAATTACATTGTTTCCACGTAGCCCTTGATTTCTGTGGAAACCATGGAAACAACAAATATGCTTTAATACGTCACGTGTGTGATTTATCTGACAGTTGAGCAACTGTGTGATGCTTTTATCAGAAACGAATCATTGTTCTACATCTCAACATGGTTAAAGCCGTTTAGCAGCACAAGCAGCTTTTATTGATATGATATTCTTAATGCATCCGCTGGGGAAACACACTGTAACGTTATAACTTTCACTTGCTCTTTGTGTCTGTCGTGTGATTGATTTGACTGAGTAAAGCAATGCCGCATTATAATGAAATAATGTGCATTGAAGTGATCAAACATCACTTTAAGAAAGCACAAGTTCAGGGAAGCAGGTGGACATTAATCGAAACGTTAATCATAAAATCAAGCTCCACTTTTATTGATTTGACTACAGTTGACTTCTAGCTGTCAAATGTACGTACTGTGCCTTTAAATAGTAAACATTTAAAATGAACTGAAGTAATGCATTGGATGCTGCCTGTGTTGAGTATGTCATCTGGCAGGTTTTGGACATATAAAATTCCCATTTATTTTTTATGTTTGTGTGACGAGCCGCCTGTTTCCTGGCAAGTTTTGGACTGTCATGTTTGTTTTGTCTGTGTGCTTCTTTCACAAAACTTCAAAGTTCCCGCTGAAATCACAACTAGCAAAAAAGTGTTGAAATGACAGTCTTGCTCGGTTTGAAGGAGATCCCTGATTGATTTCTCATTTTAGATGGTTTTATGGGTCATTTATCACCCATTTTTGTCAGGCTTGTGCTTGATAGAAATGCTGCACCTAAAGCAACCAAGAGTTGCTGTGATATAAGACTCAAACTTCAGAAATCTGCGACTGCATTCAATAAATGTGAGCGTTGCAGATTTCAGCATCAGAAGGGTTCAACACTTGCACATTCAACATGTTTCAGGGCAGTTGTCGATCTGTCAATATCACAAGCGACTGCTCTTGATGCACTTTTGATGAACTGACAATGTTTACGCTAAGGTTGTTATATGATCATCTGTTAAATGGTTGCAAGAGTGCACAGTTTATTTGATATCTCCTTTTCAATGAGCAGCTGAGAGCAGGAAAGCTCATGCATTTCAAAATAAGCGTCCTGGTATATTTCAGGCTTGTTCACGATTAAAAGTATCTCATTTTGCATAAAATATTTAAAGCAAAAAAGAAAGACTAAGAACATTTGACTATATTTGGTATATCGATTTTATTAGTATCACCATAATCTTTTTATTGCTGTTTTTAAACATCAGTAAAATCAAATACATCAATGCAGCTCAACTACATGTGGATTGATAAACTATAAGAACATAAAGCAATTTCAATCCTAAGACATGTGTTGAGTATTTAAGAGTTGAATGAGCATCCCAGCCTGTTTAATGGACTCAAACAATTTAAGATATATCCGATTTATCAATATTTAGACTTTATGGGGTTGTTCTGTAACGGCATGCGGGATTACATTTATTTGTGCTGCTCTTAAAAGTCCTAATAAATCTCACATTTGATTTAAAAAACGGGTTGTGATCTCCAGATTCTTCTGACGCTATTATGCACTAATTCATCCTTGCACAAAAAGAAACATGTCCTAATGAAATCAAAGAGGTGAGATTTCAATCCTTTGTTGAACCAATCCGTGTGCCGTTAGAGAAGGTGTTTCCTGGCCAAAGTCTCGGGCATCTGACCCTCACCAGCCATTATCTGCTCTGAGAGGGTCAGAGTTCATCCGCTGTCAAATCACTGTCTGTTTAACCTGGAACGCCATACAAGTCTTTCTAAATTACTGGTAGATTGCAGTTTAAAGATCATCTGTGGACAGGACCTTTACAAACACACAGGTAAATCAGAGCTGGAAAGAGAACCTGGAAACCAGAAATGCCTCCATTACAAGTCAATAAATTCCAGTACGACTGGTCTAAGAGTATTTGATTTCAACATGAGTCACTGTTGCTCAAAGATCAACGTTAGTCTTCAGCATCTAAGCCACATGCAGTGAAACACAAGAAACCGTTGGTTTGTGAGGAGAGCAATCACATGCGTATTTTCTAAAACTGAACACCTCAATATTGCAATAAATCAAAGTCAACAGCCTCTTTAACGTCTGTAAACACACAAGTCTCAGTTACGCTCAAGAGCTCAAAAACAGCTGAGAAAACCAATATCCTTCAAAAAGGGCTTCTTCAATATAACGGATACAATAATTCAGTCACACTTTAGATTAGGGTCCAATTATTACTATTAACTACGACTTTTGCCTCAATAAACTCCAATTACTGCTTATTAATAGTCATTAAGGTAGTTGTTAAGTTTAGGTGTTGGGTAGGATTAGGAACGTAGAATATGGCATTAATAAGTGCTTTATAAGTATTAATAAACAGACAATATCCTAGTAATATGCATGATAATAAACAACTAGTGAATAGTGTTTATGTGTGTGTGTGTGTGTGTGTGTGTGTGTGAGAGAGAGAGAGAGAGTGATGCTCAGTCCCTTCTGTGCCTGTAGATGGCCATATCACTTCACTCCAATAACGATAACTATTACGATAAAGATATTGTTAGATTTGTTTCCTGGCTTGCTTCATTCCAGTCCTCTTTTTATTAACGGCTGAAGAAGAAATAAGAAATATTTTCTTTATTCTTTACTCTTGCCAGACGGACGTCTCACACTCCAGACTCAGTCATGTTCTCCGTTCATCAGCGCTGTGGCTCTGCATGTGCTGTTGTGTGCTTTAGTAACCGCAGCACTGAATAACCAGTAACCAGTGCTGGACAATGCTGTCACACTTTAATTCGGGTTAACATTTATATATAATAAATAGGCCACATTTTTCAATTGTAGTCTTTTAAAAAAGCCGCTGAAATAATAAACTAAGTGCAATGTAGTTTTGTCAGAAATACAGATTTTTTTGATAAATATCAATGCTGAAATATCTGAAACTCTTTCAATACTGAATAGATTTACCTGTGTGCACATAAAGCTGCATCTCAGTTCATTTCCAATGCTTATTGGAACATAATGTCAGTATGTCGATCTTGCTGAGTATTTCCATACATACAGTCATTTCTGTTGTAAGTGAATAGTTGTGTATCAGTTTAATAGATCCGTGTGTCAGTTCTTAAAGTGACAGCAGCCTAATAATATTCAAATTATGAGATGATATTAAAAATATCTATGTAACAGGTTTTTTTCCATGCTATTGATGTCAAAATTGTGGTCAGTGAAACTGCTGAGTGTCTAATGACTTTGGAAAACCGCTAGCAACAGCAACAGCTGAGCAAAATCATTCGTGTCAAGCCCTGATAATAAGTATTGTGCATCTGGTGTGACCTTATTCTATTCTGATAATAACTACTGTGCATCCCTTATTCAGAAGTGAAAAAAAAGATTGGACAGAGGGTGAAACTTAAGCGCTTCCCCTCATCCAGGTGTCATTTCCGATGACTGACATCACAGAGTTGGCGGTATTTTGGTGCTGATGTGGGAAAGGAATCTTACCAGTAAAAAGGCCGAGTCCATTTCTTGTTAATCAGTGCATTTGTGTATTTAAGGGAGCACTCATTTTACCCCAGGGCTGCCCAAAGTTCAGCTCCAACCCTGATCAAACACAGCTGAACCCGCTGAACAAGCTCTTCAGGAGCTCCTGATCATCACAGACAGGCGTGTTTGATCGGCGTTGGATCTGAACTCATCAGGAAGGATCAGGATTGGGCAGCCGTGCTTTACCAGGATGAATGTGTGCTGATGTTGTGTCATTGTGCTTGTCCTTCATGTAGTTTGTGCGTGTGTTTGTCAGGCTGCACTGAAGGCGTGTGGTACCGGGGGCCGTGATGAGTGGGAAGAGCCTCTTGCTGAAGGTCATTCTCTTGGGGGACGGCGGCGTGGGCAAGAGCTCCCTCATGAACCGCTACGTGACCGACCGCTTTGACTCGCAGTCCTTCCATACCATCGGCGTGGAGTTCCTCAACCGCGACCTGGAGATCGACGGCCGGCTCGTCACCCTGCAGATCTGGGACACGGCCGGCCAGGAGCGCTTCAAGAGCCTGCGCACGCCCTTCTACCGCGGCGCCGACTGCTGCCTGCTCACCTTCGCCGTGGACGATCTCCAGAGCTTCCAGAACCTGGGCTGCTGGAAGAAGGAGTTCATGTACTACTCCGACGTACGAGACCCGGAGCGCTTCCCCTTCGTGGTGCTGGGAAACAAGGTGGACAAGGAGGAGCGGGAGGTTGGGGAGGATGAGGCCAGGGCATGGTGTGAGGAAAACGGTTGCTGTCCGTACTTCGAGACCAGCGCCAAGGACGACATGAACGTGGGGGCTGCTTTCGAGGCTGCGGTTCGGGAAGTGCTCGCCAGCGAGGACCCCATTGACCACGCCCTGCTCAGCAGCTCCATTGATCTTCATGGAAACCGGAAAGTGGCTCGCTCGTCCTGCTGCTGAGCGTGGACTTCTGCTCTCCGGCTGATGCGCTCGAGAGCGATCTGTGTAGGTACAGGCCACAGACGTGTCTTACGCAGCGGTAAAGGTATTTTACACACACTCATCTCTCCACACACTGGCACAATCGATCTATCCCATGACCCTTTCCCAGTCGAAGGCTTGCCTGCTTGTGATGGACCGCAGATCCTGCCGCTCTTCAACAATCTGCTGGTTTTAATGGACCGTCCTACTTTGTTGTGGTACTGATTTTATAACGCATAACCCCAGAGAGTGGTGCATCGCTGACCAAGCGCTCTGTGAGAAGGGCATTTATGTGGTGTGGTATCGAAAGAAATCATTTTTTATTTATTTTCTCATAACTTATTCTTTGGTTGAAGTCTGACAAGAATATGTTTGGGTCATATTTCAGCACAAATTCAAAATCGAGGAAAGCCTCTTTTTTATGTTGTGACTGTTTTCATGACGCATTTATCATTACCGTAATGTGATCTCATGACAAAAAGATTCATAACATTGCTTAAACTGTAAATTATTTAAACCTTATTGTTGCATTTGTTGTATTGCTTCAATTTGGGCTGGTTTCAGTAATTATTAAAAATAATACAGATGGGGTGAAGCAATTGTTGTAAGAAAAACCTTAATGTTTGATTTTGGGATGAAATATGACCATTTGTTCATTTGATCCGCCCTTTTATGGTACGTGTGGTAAAACGCATAACCTCAGATTAGCATATTGCTAACAAATCGTCTGAGATTGCAATTACATTTGCAAATACAAATGTAATTGCAATTACATTTGTAGACAGGAGGGAGCTTCTTCCTCTAAAATCAAATGATTTTCCATTTGCTTTCAATTTCTTTTGATCTAAGTGATCTTTTTTGTGTGATGTAAAGGTACAGAGATTTGGTGTTACATTTTTGTTTTATTTGAATGATTTTGTTACAACTGTCGGCCTGTATTGTGTATATTTCAGCAATTTCACATATGTCTAATTGCATGTTGAATCTCGGAGGCTGTGCTGTAGAGAGAAAGTCACTTGTGTGAGGAGTGTGTGTGTGTGTGTGTGCTTGAGGTTAAAGCCCAAAGTATACTTCAGTTTTTAAATGTGCGGGAGGGTAAAGGGCACAGGACACATATTTCATTACCAGAATATTATGCAGGCCGAAAGGTTTTTGTAACCGTTCAGGTTGCACTTTCAGTAATCAGTTGTTTGGTGGCGATACGTTTGCTTTCATTGTAGAAAACGAAACAAACAAAATGCTGGAGACAAAATTATATGGTAAAAAAAAGCACGTTTTCAGCACGTTTTTACATTGCTTTACCTCATTAGAATAAGTTAAGCAATTACATAAAAAAAAAAAAAATTCAACTAAATTTTTTTTGTCAGTTTAATGGAATTTAAGTTGCAATGACTTAAAAATCCAAGTTGATTGTACTAAAAACTTTTTCACAGTGTAGGCTCAATGATTTTCACAATGGTTAAAACACTAATGGAATCCAGTAAAAATTGAATTTACTGTATAACAAAAGCTCAAAATTTGTTAATATTTTAAAATAAGGACTAACTAAAATATAGATAAGTACACTTAAATCTAATCATGACAGACAAGTGTCTGTGAATATTAAACCAAAAAAAAGACAAAACAAAAAATCTCCATGACACACACACACACACACACACACACTCACTAAAGCACACTCACTCTCTCTCTCACACACACACACACACACACACACACACACACACACACACACACACACACACACACACACACACACACACACACACTCACACTCACTAAAGCACACTCACACTCACACACACACTCAACACTCACTCACTAAAGCACACTCACTCTCTCACACACACACACACACACACACACACACACACACACACACACTCACTCTCTCTCACACTCACACACACACACACACACACACACACTCACTCACTAAAGCACACTCTCTCTCTCTCTCTCTCTCTCACACACACACACACACACACTCAACACACACTCACTAAAGCACACTCACTCTCTCTCTCACACACACACACACACACACACACACACTAAAGCACACTCACTCTCTCTCTCACACACACACACACACTCACTAAAGCACACTCACTCTCTCTCTCTCTCACACACACACACACACACTCACTAAAGCACACTCACTCTCTCTCTCACACACACACTCACTAAAGCACACTCACTCTCTCTCTCTCTCTCACACACACACACACACACACACACACACTCACTCACTCACTAAAGCACACTCACTCTCTCTCTCTCACACACACACACACACACACACACACACACACACACACACACTCACTAAAGCACACTCACTCTCTCTCTCACACACACACTCACTAAAGCACACTCACTCTCTCTCTCTCTCTCACACACACACACACACACACTCAACACTCACTCACTAAAGCACACTCACTCTCTCACACACACACACACACACACACACACACACACACACACACACACACACACACACACACACACACACACTCAACACTCACTCACTAAAGCACACTCACTCTCTCTCTCTCACACACACACACACACACCACTCACTCACTAAAGCACACTCACTCTCTCTCTCTCACACACACACACACACTCACTAAAGCACACTCTCTCTCTCTCACACACACACACACACCTTGATTTCTCTCACCATGAGGACAGGAGACATTACTTTTTTGAAAAAGTAACTCCGATATTTGCCAGTTACTTGAAATAAAGTAATCTGATTACATAACTCAAGTTACTTTAATGCGTTTCCACAACACTGCATATATATATATATAATCTCGATTTGGTGGTGAGATTGATCCTGGATGTTTCCCGTGAGATTCTCCTGAGCCGTTTCCGCTCGAGCCGGTGTTTTAGCATTCCTGACACAGTATTGATCATGTTACAGTTCACAGAAGTATTGCATTGCATTAACAATGCTGTATTTTATGTTCCTCCATCACTGTGACCAGTCTGAACACAGTAGCGCTGAAGTGTGGCGAGTCACGAGCGTTACGGACGGTCCCGTCTCACTGCTTGACTGGCGTGAGGTTGGCGGTTCGATCAATACTGTATTCACTGACGTCTTTCAATGGACTAAATGTGTGTTTGGAACGATATAATCCTTGAAACGGCTGGGCCACAAATGTCTACGGTCCAGTTTCACATCATCTCCAGTGCAATAAGGAGGTCAAGACTGCTTTAGTTTGCAAGAACCCAATGCGACGAATAAACAAACTGCAACAGCAATCGTGCAACGCGTGGTTTATGCTTTAACTCATGTACGGTCACAGCTTTAAACATGCTAAACAAAATGCTCTGGTTTAACCAGGTAACAATCTTTGTAACTCAAATATAGTGTTTGTGTGTAATATCAACTCCGTAAGTGCTGCTGTTGGTCTGCGGTCACACGTCAGGCGTGTGAAGGGCGTAGGGGGAACACAGACTTCCTCTGCGCTCGTTTGACCCCCGGCCGAAGAGCGCATGCGTCCTCCTCTCCTCCCGCTCTCGGCGCTCACGCTCTCTTAACACAAGCTGCCGTGCCGCGAGGTGCAGCGGACAGTGAATCTACGAATGACAGGAGAGCCATTAAAACATCTCTGGTGGAAACACTTTATTTCCTGCTGAACATCAACAAACTGCAGAAAACAGCAGGTGGAAACGAGAAACCTGAGCCGAACAAAGCATTGAGTCTGAACACAAAACCTAGAAATACTGTTAGTGCTAACGATAAACACAGAGAAATCACTGATTAATGTACGTTTAGCAAAAGAAAGCGTTATACAATAACTACAATAATCTCCTGATAAATCAGAGTTACACAACAGAATAGTTCACAGTTCAGAGATCTGTCGCATCACATGTTGATTTAACTCAATTAATTCTGTATTATCATCATCAGATAAAGAGCAAAACTCATCATTCATAACGGATTGACGTTTGACAAACACACAAACAGGTTTTTCTACTCTTGCGTTGATTTTCAGTGCAAACACACATTATACAGATGTATTAAACCGTCGTTTGCAGATCACAGCGCTCAAGGTGAAATAAGCTCAACTTTTTCCTTCCACTGACCTCACGTTTTTAACTCTTTCCCCGAATGCATTTTCTTTAGTCTCGTCCCCCGCAGAATATTTTGTTGTATGAATTTGCAATACATCAAAAGAAAGAACAGAGTATTTGCTTTTATCCTGTTTTATTCAAGCTTAATGTGCTTCACTTAGATAGGTTTCATCAAAAATGCAACTTTGAGCAAAAAGCTGAGAAAAGCATGCAGATGTGTACATCCAGATGTGTTTTGATATATACCTAAAAAGTTATGTAAGGCCTTTTCACGCCGAAATTGAAATAATAATCCTCAGGCTGAAGGAAACGACGCGTGTTCAGACAAGCTTAAGCACATCTTTCAGCCGCTGTCAATCTAAATCAACACTTACTTCAATAAAACAAAACATTAAAGTCATTTCTGCTTGTGAAGTGAATCTTTGAAGGTCGGCAGCGAGTGCAACGGTCAAAGTGAGATTAAATACATAAACTTTTGTTTTTTAATTATCGTAGGTTTGCAGAAGATTTTGGTTTTGAATTTCAATGATTTTATTCATTTTGAGGAATAATTTGTTTTTGTGCGAGTGAGATTAAACGCTGACATTTAGTCTAGATTAGAAAAAAATCATCATGTTCTCTCTCTCTCTCCCTCTCTCTCACACACGCACGCACACACACATGCACGCACACACACACACACACACACACAACTTCTTTTAACATGAGGACAGGAGACTTGCATTACTCAGAAATTTTGTTGTAAATTTAAAAGCAATGGGTTACTAGTTACTTGAAAAAAGTGAATGTGTTTCCTTAACATTGCATGTTATATCGATTTAAAATAAAGAATAATTAATGAAAACCGGAAAAAAATTGTCTCATGAATGACGGAGGTTTCGGTCAATGCAAAGGAAAGAGTTAAGATGGACGTCAGCTTTTAAAATAAAGCGTATCTAGACCTTGTGCTTTTTGTGCAGCAAAAAAACAACAGCTCTAAAACTTATTTTCCTGTTTGTTCAACTGAAGCTACTTTAAAACAATCCTTATATAAAAGATCTAGACTAATAAATGTGACGACTTGGAAGACAAAAGGAGATATTTTGAAGAATGTCCATGCTGCTCTTTTTCACACAGCGAAAAACAGGCGAAATCTCAAGACAGAAAAGCATTGTTAAAAGTAATCCATATAATCTGTGCATGTCGACAGGTTTGTCACCAATGATCAAGTGAAGCACAAACTAACTGCATGTTTTCCAAAAAAAGCCATTATATATTTCAGTCATGTGACTTCAGTGGAATGTAATGCACAAGTCTGTACTTAAACTCTACTTGGTTATTGTGAAGCGATAAGGGTTTGAAACAACGTAACGACAGTTTTCATTTGTGAACTATTTCGGTGAACTGCTTTAAATCTACACTAAAATCCTGCTTTCACCAAACACTAGGGGGCGATCAAGCAGCCAACAACATATAGAAAACAAAAGGTCAAATAATGCAACCCTGAATTGGTTAACTTTTGTTATAAAAAAACTGTATCTACAGAAAATGAACAACATTAAGCTACGGCTGAGAGTGATTTTCCCATTGTTGCTTTCTCTTGCTCGGAGTTTGGAGTGAAATATCCCACCCGTGAAGCACGATTAGCAACAACACCGTCTGCAGAGAAATACCTGCACAAACATCATTAGCCCCATCTGTGCCCAGGCTTTCACTCAAGCAGTCCCAGAAGCCTCTTTGTCAGCGGGCCAGATCTTCTGACGCGTAAACTGACCCCTGGCGTGGGTTTGTGCCGGGGCTTTCCTCCAACAAAGAGGGGCTGGGCCATTGTTTAGGCTTTTCTCAGTGCTTTCAAGAGACTGTGAGAAAAAAAGTGCGGGGTCACAAGAAAACTGCACACATTGCTGTGTCTCGCTCCATGGCAACCAGATGAGAGGGATGGTCGCCATGGAAACCAGCCATTATCAGAAGAGGTTTTTTGAGGATCTTAAGTGCTGATGTTACGGCATTACTACCCAATGGTTTTGTTGGTAATACTTTATTTTAAGTATTATGTCCTTGTTACATGCAACTAACCCTAGACTGAGAGCATGCAGTTAATTAACTCTGTAACACTGACACCTTCAAATAAAGTGCAGCCATGTTGGTTGACAAGTATAAGTATAGATTTTATCCAATCAAGTCTTTTAAGCACAGATGGTCTCAAATGGACACGTAATAGCGGTAAACAAATATTTGATAAAGTAAACGTGTCGGTTTGTGTTTCCACAGCATGAAGGAAAGATGAAAAATCTTCCCGGTCTAAATGACTTTTGTTATGAGATCCGCAACACATGATAACTTCCATTAACTCTACAGTGAGTAAATCCACTTCACCAGCTAATAGACCTCCTTCGCCATGACGGGTCTGAAAGTTCACGGCTGTATTAAACTCTTAGATGACTTATAATTTTCCACAGCTCATTATAACTGGGGATTTGAAAGATATTTTTGCAGTATTTCATCTGCAGAACAATCCAAAAGCTCATGAAGTATCAATTCAACCCACTGAAGAGATGTACGTCTATTCCTCACAGCCTCGCTTTCATTTCCCGCTAAAAATCAAAGATGGCGCCGCTATAAACCTTGACTGCTCCAGAAACGCCATCAAGTCATCTCACGGTAAGAATCAATGATGCCACAACATCGCACAGCTTCTGGCTGTGAAACTGCAGAGATTTAAATGGGAAAGGATAACCTTTCACAGGTGAGAATCTGTTGGTTTGGGTTTTTACATGTATTAACCAAATTTATTTTTTACTTGGGTAACGTTTTAATATCTGCTAGCTGACACCTTCGTCTTGATGAATTGAGTTAGTTCAGCAAAAAAATGTGCTGAGCTTAAGTCTATTGCAGATATAGATATTCATACAGTAATGCCTCGGTTTATGAGTGACTGTGTACGAGCAATTCGGTGTAGGAGCATTGTATCGGAGTACGAGAAAAATATTCCCTCGCCCACGCGCATTTTTGTGAGGAAAAGATCTAACGCTCAGCATCTTTGTGCGCATTTTTACTGGAAATATCCTAATGACAGCCTCTCATAACACAGTCATGGTTCCAACCCCTTTATCACCCCTTCACTCGTTCATTCTCTCAGTGTCGCTCTGTTTGGCTGCATCATTCACCACAGTGATACTTTTAGAAGTGATTTACAGCGGTTTTACCTCTTGTTGTTAACATTAATTGTGATCGCTATTGTTCACGTAGTGAAATATACACGTACAGCATATAGAATGAAGGTAGGAAATCCCCCCTCTAAGCAGTAACACCCCCCCCCCCCCTCTCGTCTCCTTCACGCCAGCAGCGACGCTACTAAAAGCTGAAGTGCATTACAGTAAATTGTCAAATATTTTTAGAGTGTAATTGTCATTTATGAATTAATATTTATATGAGATCTTAATAGGGTAAAAATTAGTAGGGTAAAACCCAAAAAATATTTAAAATGGGCATTTATGTTCATGTGGAACGAATCGATTGATTTTTAGTGCATTCTTATGTGGAAAATTGTTTTGGTGTACGAGAATTTTGGGTTACGAGCTCTTGGAACGAATTAAACTCGTAAACTCGTAAATACTGATAGCAGCCTTCAAGTCGTGTTGGCATGATCGTCAGGGTTGCCAGGTCTGCGAACACAAAACTATCCCAATGGCCAATCAAAGCTAGCCTAAAAACTCAAGGACCCACTTACACAATTCAATAGGAAAACCACAGACTTGGCAACCCTGATGATCGCACTGGCGCTTGTTATAGGTTTCCATTGTGACTGTTGACTGTGCAGTTGAAGAATAATATTGGTAAAGCTGGCTTGAAAACACTCCTCCTTTGAGCCGGTTTATGAGGCGACTGTGACCAAACAACAACTGCTGTCATTCTTTATGGCAACCCAAGATGTTTTGCACATCCAATGCGGTCCATTTTGTTACATTAACACAATCATAACGACCCATAAGACTTGAAGGCAGGAATGCCTCCCCTGGTGGATGGGAGGGGTATTGGTGGAAAGAATTAGATGAAAGATAGGTGGGAGAGAAGATTCCAAAATCTAAACCTTCACGTCCAAAAAAGTAAAAGACAGCCAGGAAACGGTGTTGTGCAGAAGCGAGAGATGAGAAGTGCGGGAGGAGGAGACCGTGGACAGCAGGACAGAAGTTAACACCGCGGACTGATGCCTTTCCTCCCCAGATACCGAAGAACTGCATAGTTATAGGTGGTGGACACAGTGTATGTGAGCTGAAGAGAGGAAGACAGAAACACAAGATAATAAATATGAATATGACCCAGAGACAACAAGAGACTAAGCAGAAAAACACAACCCACAAATCCACAGGGAGTCATGGGTGGCTGCCACGCCGTTTCTTCTTAACCACACTGTTGCGTTTGCTTGCTATGTGGTGACTGCTTGTTTTCCCGCTGTGTCATTGCTAAAATGTTCGGAGTGGTTCTTAGTGGCGGTGTGATGAGATCTCGCGCCAGAGGATCTCACGATATTAAAACATAGATTTTCCCCTCAACGAGAAATATGGCTATCTTGTGAGTTGAGTTTGTGGCAACACCTTTTACAGTGCTTGCATTATATTTTTCTATATCTATACAGCTTTCCTGTGTCTCAAACAGTAGAGAGCAGCGCTTGCAACATCAAGGTCATGGGTTCGATTCCCAGGGAAAGCAAGAACTGATTAGAACAGGGGTGGGCAAACTATTTGTCTCGCGGGCCACATTGGTTTCTTAAAATTGACAGAGGGGCCGGGGTGAGCGCGGTTCGCGATTGTTGACGGGGAAGGGGTATGGCGGCAAATCCAGAGCTAAAAACAGAGCTACAAGTGTAAATACGCGTGACATCTAAGTGTCATGTACATTTTATTCTAAAAAATTTTTTTTTTTTAATTTAAACAGGGACAGTGTAAAATATACATTAACCTTGAAAAGGAGAGATGCATTTTACCAGGTTATAGCACGTGTGCTAATTTACACCTGCAGTCCCTGGGCAGGCTGATGTAAACAAAACAAGTTAATACATTTATCCTAAAAAAATAAAAATAATAATCACATCCTGCAATCATTCCTCAATATGCATTTACAAACACACTCTCACATACACACCAAATATAGTACTAAACATTATGTAAACAGGTTTGTTGTGAAAGAAGCCATTTTTTGACCTCATGTGAAAAAATGTTAAAATTCACACATGTGGTTAATTCTGTTGGCAAATTATTCCACCGTCTGATGGCCACACTTGAGAAGGCGGAGCTACCAAGTGCTGTTTTACACAAAGGAATTGTACACTCGCCCCGAACAGCCGACCGAGTGACTCGAGATTGATGTTCTGATCTCAGTAGAATAAACTTTTTTAAGGGAGGAGCTGCAGTACCATTTATTATCTTAAACAAAAGACATAGATTTGAATATATAATTGTACTTTCAAAACTTAATAAACTACGTTTTTTGAGAATATGACAATGATGAAATAACCGAGTTTTCTTATCAAGAACTTTAAGAGAACTTTTGTATAATGATTCCAGGGGCCTTAATGTTGTTTTACAGGCTTGTGACCAACTCGTCATGCAGTAGCGAATGTGCGAGAATATAAACGCATTTAAATATAAATTAGATGCATCTATGGTCAAAGAGTTCCTAATATATCTAAACTGTGCAATATTAAGCTTCAACGTATTAGTTACTTTTTTAATATGTTTTTTAAAATTTAAATTTGGGTGCAGAGTAACTCCTAAATATTTAAAATGGTCAACCCTTGATATTTCCTAACCTTCAATAATAATTTTTGATTCAGTTTTACATGATGAAAACTTACGTCGATTTGTGAAAAACATAGAAACTGTTTTGTCAACATTCAATGTTAAATGAGAGTTTTTCAACCAGTTGGAAATCTTTTTCATTTCCTCAGTTAACTTTTGGGAAACCTCCTTAACAGTTTTACCATGAATATACACCACTGTGTCATCAGCATACATGATCATTTTGTACATACATGATCATTAATGTACATTATATATTTTTATTTCCTATAATATACATTATATTTCCTCTACCTATATTTCCCTATTTTGCCCCTTGTATTTGCAGGTCATGTACTTGAATGCAGCAAATAACAACATAACGTTGACAGCATACAACTTCTTTTCAGAAGGTTGTACCTGTGCATTTACTTATAATAAATCCTATAAAACTTGTATAAAGTATAGTTTGGTCTTAAATCACTCGACTGGGACACGTGAAATTACAACAAAACAATATTAATACAATTTAAACGACAGAAAAACCATAATATGCAATGTGACTGAATCATATATTTGCCTCAGCTCTAGATTGACAATCACAGGCGTCCAATCACAACTGACCTCAAAGGGAAAAAAGGGAACTAACCAATGACATTTGATGTTACTATTACAAGAGCAAGTCCCGCCCCACGACTGACAAAAATAAAAATGCTCGCGCAAGCAAAAACAGCAGTCGAGAGCGGGCGAATGTTCGCGAGTGATTAAAATGAGCTCACGTATAGCGTCAATATCGTGCCAAAAAGAAACGAGCGCAGAACTGACGTTTGCGCGCGTGAAAATCACATCCGCGAGCGGAAAACAGATCTACACGCGTAAATACGGGTACCCGCGAGCTCATTTTAATCACTCGCGCGCGCGTGATATCTAATCTGCGCGCGCGCTCTCGATTTTCTCTCGACTGCTCGTTTTGCTCGCGCGAACATTTTGATTTTTGTCAGTCGTGGGGCGGGGCTTAGTAACCTCAAATGTCATTGGTTCATTTCATTTATTCCGAACGTCAGTTGTGATTGGACGCCAGTGATTGTCAATCTAGAGTTGAGGCGGATAACTTTGCTTTTTATACTTTATACAGGTTTTCAGATGGATAATCAAAGAGAGCTAAATAGTGATCCCCATGTTTTAAATTTATTTTGTTATATATGCTGTGTTTTGTATGCTTTCTTGTTTGAAAACTGTAAAGGTGGAGATAATATATTAGCTAGCTGTTTATCATTTGAGCTTTTTGAGAAAGATGGTCCTGGTGGAAACGCCCATAATACTTGCAATGTAATGCACAGGAAGGTTTGTCTGAGGCTTCTCTGCTAACTGTTCTCGTTCAAACACAAACCTTGGACAAAGCAACAGTTGATTCCAACACTGCATGTGGAGCTGCTGTGGAATATGGTGGTTTTCTAATCAGTTCAAACACTTCCTGCAGAGCCTGAATGATTTCTTGTGGTATTTCCACATATCTTGAGAGTGCTTGCAGGAGGTAGAGCTGCTGGCGACACACAAACTCCAGGTAATCAAGGTCAAGCGGAGATCTCAAAAGTGCCCTCTCAAACCTAGAGAGAAGTTCCTCCAAAAGATGCCTTTTAAGAATTTTCTGCAGAACATAAAGGAACAAAATGTGCTTAAACCCATTAGACAGCTTTAGCTTTCTAAACTGTTTTTGTGTACTCCTGCATCATCTGTTCCATGCGAGAGGATGTTCTCTAAAGCTGGCGAAATAGTAAAAAAGAAAAAAAGTCACAACTGACGTCCGGAATAAATGAAATGAACCAATGACATTTGAGTTTACTAAGCCCCGCCCCACGACTGACAAAAATCAAAATATTCGCGCGAGCAAAAAGAGCAGTCGAGAGAAAATCGAGAGCGCGCGCGCAGATTAGATATCACGCGCGCGCGAGTGATTAAAATGAGCTCGCGGGTACCCGTATTTACGCGTGTAGATCTGTTTTCCTCTCGTGGAAGGGGGTGGGGGTGTAGAGGGGTTTGCGACACACGCCTACTCTCCACCACACTTTCAGCGCCACTGCCGCTTTCAGCCGCGACAGAGTGACATTACAGGGAAATGTAAAATGAAGGAGGTTTAATACAGGTTCGGCAAGTTCGGCGGGCCGGATTAAAAAGCCCAACGGGCCGGATATGGCCCGCGGGCCGTAGTTTGCCCACCCCTGGATTAGAATGTCAAAGTGATTCTTGAAAGCAATGCAAGTCGCTTTGGATAAAAGCGTCTGACAAATGCACAAATGCAAATGTATGATATAATTAAATAAGTATATGTGCTGCTGGTTTCATAGTGAAGCGTGACGCTTTATTTACATGCCTTCTTGGAGCAGCTTCGTTCTGCTCCACATGAACCCTTTCTCGGGATGTTCCGGTTTCAAATAAAGAGCATTTTGGGAAGTTTTGCACGGTTATTATTTATATGTGTGGGGAGTCTCAGCATCTCTGCTAACAAACCTCTTCTCTCTGCATGTGCTGTGAGATTGGATTTCATCTGGGAACACAACGTGCGCCATTTCAATGGATTTGAAGCAAAAATCATTTATAAGCTCACGCCGACACAGGAGAATACATCAATGTTTCTAAACAGGCACACTGTTGTGCATCGCAGTAAAAGTTTAAACCTTTGCTGAAGCATTTCTATGGTAAAGAAGTGGCTAAATATTAAAGATTAAGAGCACTTTTGAATCATATGTTGTTTGGACGATATTTGGCCGCAACAACAGCCCCTTCTGCAAGCATTTCCTATAAAACATAATGTACTTAAATTGATTTTAATTATATTATGTATATTACATTATGTATTTTAACAGTGTTGTTCAATAAAACCGCATAATTACCTTTTGATACTTAATTTGAAACAATGTTTATTGTTATAACGCAAGTATTTTAGTTTTTAATTAAAGGCTATTATTGAACTTTTTGTTCACTTTTTTTATTGCCACAAAAAAAGTATCGGATTAATTGTCAAAATAAGCGTAGATTATTCAAAATAATTATTAGTCACAGCTCTAGATTAGTTAAAACGGTGCATGATCATAAACCTAGTTTTTAGCCATAGGTTTGTATACATAGAAGCCACATTCGATCATCTTGGATCAGTGTCGTCACTTGCAGTGAGAATTTGTGAGGATGCCACAGCATCGCACAGCTTCTGGTTGTAAAAACCCCCGTTATTTAAATTCCAGAAGAAATGATATAACTATGTGTGTTAGTTTGTGTTTTTATATGCATTAACTGAAGGTTTTTCATGTTAGCTAAAGCCCTTAACTTTGAACCTTGAGTTAATCATGATAAACAAAATCTTATGAATATCATCTGCTGAGGTCTATTGCAGACATAGATATTGATAGAAGCTTCTAACTGTGGCTGCGCTCACATACAACTTACTCTAAAGAGTTCACTGATCGGCTTTGACCTTTCCAATACTGTGGACGCTTGCTTACGGTAGTGCATTGAAACACTTAATGAGACATCTATGTATATGAATCTATGGCTTTTACCACAATGTTGCTTGGTAGTTGCTATAAGATTGTGGGAGTTAAATTTAGGTTATTTTAATATAATTTTTTTTGAAATTTTGTGCTCTTTAAAAAAAAGCCAATGCTGTTGCTCAAATTTCAGACACCTCGGAACGTCACGTGTGTGGTCGTGACATTTTCACAGTCCTCCCTACAAACGCAACAGAAGCTGAAAAACAGAGTTTCTCACAATCATGCAAGGCATTTCTTACCACATCTGAGAACAATAAATCACAGCCAGCCCTTTAATGAATGCAGGAACAGAATTCCTCGACACCTACGGGAATAGCGTCATGAAAACACACTGTGATTGTGTTCTGTTCTGCACACTTACCAGAGCCAGGACCGTCATCCCCGCTCCGGCGAAGGCAGCGATGTACAGGTCATAGGTCAGGAAAAACTGGAAAACAAGTCCGAAAACAAAGCATGACATCCTGATCACTTAGTGCGCAGTGCGATTGTTTGATCTTAGCCTCGACAAGGCTTTGAGGAGTGTCTTTTAAGGAGTTATGGGAAGACGTTGGGTCATGGCTCACCTCTCTCGTTTTGCACACATTGGACAGGGTCATCCCGCAAGCCTTTCCTGGCACTGCACTCCATGGAAGTAAACCTTAGAGAAACAGAGACACAAAACTCTGTGTAACTGATGTGTGTCAGAATACATAAAGGCACGTTAAGAGAACAGACACTCTGTTTTAAAGATTTCAAGGGTGCCATGATACACACAAGTGGGTCAATGACAAATAATAATGGACAAACCTTTAAAAAAAAATCTAGTGTACTTACATGCCAAGTTCTTAGAAATGTCTTCTGTGTGTTTGGTTTCTTATGGGGTACGATTTATTTAGTTTATATCTCACAATTCTGAGAAAAGTCGTCATAATTGCGAGAAAAATAACCAAACAAAAATTGTGGGTTATAAAGTCTGAATTTCAAAAATAATATGTCACAATTATCTTTTAAATGGTTTTATTCTGTGGCAGAAACGAGCTTCCATACGGCATTTTACAACTAAAATGAACCTCACCTTGTCAACAAAAGGTCAAATTATTATATTTTATCAAATAATTTAATTATTGACCTATGTTTCTAACTAACATTGCAAATATTTTTTTAAATATTAATAAGCAGTGAAATCGTTTTTTCAAGAAATAATAATAATAAAACATTATGCCAAGCTAAATAATTATTTTCAAGAACTGCCTTCTTTTAATGGGGTTTTATCAAGATTATGACAGTTGTAGTTTTGACTGCAAGATCCAAATTAATTTTACAGTAATACTTTGAGATTTCAACGTCCCGACATACCAGTATTCCGAGATACGAGCAAGCATTCGAGCAATCTTTTGCTTTTAGATACAAGTAACGATTTGAGATACGAGCAGCTTACAGACACTGATGCTAGAGGTGTTATGGTCTCATTTATGGGGTAATTGCATATGATCTCCACTAGAGGCAGCTTGGTTTTACAGCGGGAGGTTACCGAGGGCGACGAGTGATTCACGAGTATTAAGCTGGGAGCAGCACGAGTTATGAGTGTTCAATAATAATAAATATGAGCTTCTGAGTCTATCAATACACAACACGGGAAGAAACACTACACTTGCGTAATGTGTTTGTATTATCTACATTATCCCTCCTCCTCTGCCCATTAGCCGCTACTGTATCGTCTGTCTCGAAGGTAAGAACTCATAATTAATTAATTTTTCCATTGTTATTAGCACTAATAAGGGAGTTTTTTTAGATGGTCAGAAAGGATTATTTTTTTCCCCTGTTATTTCTTATTGGAAAAAAAATATTTGAGATGCGAGCATCCGTCCTGGAACGGATTACGCTCGTATCTCAAGGTATTACTGTATTTGAAAATTTAAAAGTATTCAACATCAAAAGGAGCACTCCAGTCACTATTTTATATGCATTTTAAATAAATATATAAGCATCATGTCTGACCCATGTAACATGGATTCTTGTTTTGAATCATCATGAGCTGATTGTATATCTTCATTTCTTACCCTTCATTCTGTACTCTCTTAAAGGATGCATTAAGTGCATTACAGAAAATTTCTTCATTAAGAAATGTAGGAAAAAAATGTTTCAGAGATGAAGGAATTCATGTTTTTCTTTTGATTTGTTGCAAATTAGCCACATAACACTGATGTAAACCAAAAACAATTGTTATTCACTGTAGCGTGTTGAGAGAAATTCAGTTAAGACATGCAGCCTTACATTTGAGCAACACCCACAGACATTCCTTGGCTAATGCACAAAACAACAACTAATGTGGCAATGCAATTGAATTAAAAGTCAAGTGTTTGTATTCATGCATTTCTTTCCAGAGAATATCTGAACATCAGGACACGTCAAAAGACTGTCACATCAACAGGACGTGAATCATTATTACCGAGTTGTGATATCGCATGTCAAAGCTGTTGAGAGACGGAACAGATGAACGGGTCATTACCGTACTGTCTGGCATCAATGCACAGCTGGTTGATGCTGGAGGGCGTTTCAGAGAGGAAGTTGATCGTACGACAGGTGTTTGCCATGTTGTAGAAGAAATACACAGGAATCGCAGAGAGGGAGAACACCAGCAACCAGATTACAACCAGGCCGTATGTGATCACGATGAACTGTGGGAGGAATGCATACAATGATTTATTTCAATTCAATACTTCGCACAAAATATGCATTTTCGCTTATCATAGTGCATTGGTTTATCACCAAAAAAATGAGGTGAAACTGAAAATTTTGCACCAATTATTAATATACTGAAATGCAAATGTGATTTGAAAGCTGAACTACAGGGGAAAATATTCAGTGAACATCAACCGTTGGGAATGGGACAGCCTCTGGAAGCTTTATAGGTTCATTGTATGGAAATCTTTAGTGCAAGAATCTTTCAAAATGTCTCATTTCGCAAGTAAAGAAGAAAGTAAAGCATGTGCGTAACAACACGAGGGTGTGACGTTTTAGAAAGTAGCCAACGCAAACAGAAACCTCCATTGGGAATCACTCACCGTTGTGCTGAGACAGCGACCACAAACTGTGCTACGAAATTCTCCAAATGACTGCCGAACTGCACTGGTGGTGTAAAAGCCTTCAGCCAGCAGGACTATACAGTACAGGAAGAAGAATGAGGCCAGACCGTAGATTATATACTGAAAATACTCAATTCTGCAGGAGAGAAAAAGAAAGACATGTTCACAAAAACATGACTGATCGTTCCAAATTGCACATGGTTACAAATTGCCTCTGGCACGCACAGGTAGGCCAGGGTGATGTAGTCCTGTTGGTCCCGGGTGAAGTACGTCTCAATGAGTCTCTCGCTCTCTGTCAGGGCCTGATGTCCACAGCCGCAGAACAGAGCAATGCCAGAGAAACACAGCAGAGTGGCCACCAGAGAGATGTATGGCACGCCTCCCAGACAGCGCATACAGCATTCATAACAACCTGAGGATTCAGAACAACCGTCAGTGTCTGATGATTTACCATATCAGACATTCAGACCGTCACACATCATATCTGTTCAAAAGAGGAAGCGTCTAATGTGTTGTGGTGTGCAGCAGGGCTCTGTGTTAGGCCCGCCGCTCTTTTCCTAGGAAATATTATTAGTAAACACAAGATTATTTCCATTGTGCTGATATATCATGTATTTCTTCTAGAAGTGTAAACATTGCCGAAGTTAACAGTGTGTTAAAGAGATTAAAGATGGGATGACCAGCTGGAAAAAAAACTAAGCTAGAGGTTTTTCGCATTTCATGGAAAGACAGCTCTATTGCATTCAGAAAAGCCTTAAAATCAGCTAGATCTGCTTACTTTTCCACCCTCTTAGAAGAAAACAAATACAACCCTAGGTATTTATTTGAGACAGTGACTAAATTAACAAGAAATAAAGCCTCAACCCCAGATGCTTTAAAACAGCACAGCAGTAATGACTTCATGGACTTCTTTACTTGCAAAATTCATAATATTAGAGAGAAAATTATAACCATGCAACCGTCTACTACAATATCACAAAATACAGTAAATTTTAGTGTCCCCGAAGAAAAATTCCACTCCTTCATTGCTATTGGGGAGGAAGAATTGTCTAAACTCGTTAAATCATCAAAATCAACAACATGTATGCTAGACCCAATACCAACTAAGCTACTGAAAGAGTTGCTTCCAGAGATCATAGATCCTCTCCTTAATATTATTAATTCTTCTTTGTCATTAGGATACGTACCAAAAACCTTTAAGCTGGCTGTAATTAAACCGCTTATTAAAAAACCACAACTTGATCCTACAGAATTAGTTAATTACAGGCCGATATCGAATCTACCTTTTTTGTCAAAGATTCTAGAAAAGGCAATATCTTCACAACTATGTTCCTTTCTAGAAAGAAACAGCATCTACGAGGATTTCCAGTCAGGATTTAGACCATATCATAGTACTGAGACTGCTCTTATTAGAGTTACTAATGATTTGCTCTTATCATCCGATCGTGGTTGTATCTCTCTGTTAGTGTTACTGGACCTTAGTGCTGCATTTGATACAATTGACCACAAAATCCTTCTGAATAGACTTGAAAATTATGTTGGCATTAGTGGAGTTGCATTAGCCTGGTTCAAATCATACTTATCTGACCGTTATCAGTTTGTAGCAGTAAATGAGGAGATGTCATATCGGTCACAAGTTCAGTATGGAGTTCCTCAAGGTTCAGTGTTAGGACCATTGCTTTTCACCCTGTACATGCTTCCTTTGGGTGCAGTTATTAGGAAGCATGGCATTAGCTTTCATTGTTACGCTGATGATACTCAGCTCTATATTTCTTCTCATCCGGATGAAACAAACAAATTCACTAAATTAACAGAATGCATAACCGATATAAAAAATTGGATGACTAATAACTTTCTACTGCTTAATTCTGAAAAAACAGAGATTCTAATTATTAGACCAAAAAGTTCAGCGCGTAATAATCTAGACTACTGCCTAACACTCAATGGCTGTTCTGTCAAGTCTTCGTCGTCAGTTAGAAACCTGGGTGTGCTCTTTGATACCAATCTTTCATTTGAAAGCCATGTTTCTAGCATCTGTAAAACGGCATTCTTCCATCTTAAAAATATATCTAAATTGCGACATATGCTCTCTAAGACAAATGCGGAAAAGTTAGTTCATGCGTTCATGAGTTCAAGGCTAGATTATTGTAATGCTCTACTAGGTGGTTGCCCTGCACGCTTAATAAACAAATTCCAGCTGGTCCAAAATGCAGCAGCTCGAGTTCTTACTAGAACCAGGAAATATGAGCATATTAGCCCAGTTCTGTCAAACCTGCACTGGCTTCCTATTAATCACCGAATACATTTTAAAATCTTGCTAATTACTTACAAAGCATTAAATGGTTTAGCTCCCCAGTACTTGAGCGATCTCTTAACACATTATAGTCCTTCACGTCTATTGCGATCCCAAAATACTGACCAGCTTATAATACCTAGAATATCAAAGTCAACTGCTGGCGGTTGATCCTTTTCCTATTTAGCTCCTAAACTCTGGAACAGTCTTCCTAATACAGTTCGGGAAGCAGACACACTCTGTCAGTTTAAATCTAGACTAAAAACACATCTTTTCAACCTGGCATACACATAACACATTATACATACATTTTTAATCCAAATCATGTAAAATGATTGTTAGGCTGCATAATTTAGATAAGCCGGAACCGAGAACATTCCCATAACACCTGATGTACTCGATACATCAGAAGAAGAATGGCATCTACGCTGATATTGTTCTCTGTTTATTCCGAGGTTACCGTGGTCAGCCGGATCCGGGCCGTATCCAGATCAGATGAAGGACCTGGACACGAGCACAGCACTGCCCTGAAGTGTCTGCGGAGACCGTGACTCTACTGGACCCTCCCCTGTGACGATCATGAACCCATCTCCAACCGGACCAAATTGGACTTGAATTGTTGTCAATATAATAATCATGTACTGTTTGGCTTTGGCCAGAGGAGAACTGGTCCCCCGACTGAGCCTGGTTTCTCCCAAGGTTTTTTCTCCATTCTATTCTTCATTCGTTATGTCACCTGCCGGAGTTTTGGTTCCTTGCCGCTGTCGCCTATGGCTTGCTCAGTTGGGGAAACTTAACACTTAAAGTTCATCAATTGTATTGATTCGCCTGCTCTTTTGGAGCTGCTGTTCAGCCAAACAAATTTTGTTTATATTGTCTTTTCTGTGACCACTGTAAAGCTGCTTTGAAACAATCTACATTGTAAAAAGCGCTATATAAATAAAGGTGACTTGACTTGACTTGACTTGACCAGCCATTTCCTTCAGTGTAAAAAAAAAATAGTAGAAACTGTCAAGCACTTTGCCGTAAAGTTCAGTAAACACAACTACAAAACATAAGTAATGGCTTTCCTGTGGTTCAAACTGTAGAGTGTGCCGCTTGCAACGGCAAGGTCAAGGGTTAAAATGCCAGGGAAAGCAAGAACTGACTAGAATGTCAATTTTTTTATTTTATTTTAGATAAAAGCATTTGCTAAATGCATGAATGCATGTACAAAACTTCTAACAAAAAACCCAAGGAGAAACAAATGTCAACAATTTAAAAAATTTCACCTATTTATTATTTTTTATATCCAAAAATGAAATGTAACAGTATTTTACTGAATTTTTTCTAGAAATTACATGAAATGTCCTGGTCGGTTTATTAAAGTTTTCTAGCAAATAAGGGAACTGACTGTTAACCAGTTAACAGTTCTCTCACAATTACAACTACAATCATTTGCTCATAGTCCATTAAATTCTGATAAAACAGAGACAATTATTCACTTGACCAAAAACCTGTACGCATAGTCTCTTACAATATAATTTACAGCTCTAGACAGCTTCAAAATGCAGTTTATAGGCCTGATTTCACAATCAAGCCAAATATAAGCATGTTTTAAACATCACTGCTGTGCATCTTGAGACAAAACACTGACACTGAAATATTTCAAGAGATGCTTTCAGTGAAAACGGCTCAAACATGCACTTTAGTCCGAGAACAGCTTAACCCTCGTCTGTGAAACTTGGATCTACAGCTCTAAATAACGACTTTCCTGTTGACTTTTTTTTGAACTCCATTTTAATGGTTAAATTTAAATTAAATTTGTAATAATCAAAAAGCATGTCCAATTACTTAAAATCATAAAACTTATACGATTTAACAACACTTTATTAAAATTCTTTCATGTTTAGGGCCTTATAAAATACATTTTATTTTATTTGTCTCATATTCCATTTTAATTTGATAAATCAGGTTTTGTGTTTTCTCATTTTAATGGTTTAATTAAATTTGAATACTCAAAAAGCATCTCTGATGAATTAATGAAAACAACAGGTTTATTATATTTTTTGTTAATAAATGCTGTGTATTTAAATTTTTCTGGCAACGAAGGCAGAAATGTATCCTTTAATCATATGAAATTAAACTTTATTTGTCAAAGTGCTGCACAACAGAGTTTTAGTGTTCAAATTAATACATATTAAAAATTTTGATTATTCCTTAAAATAAATGTTTATTTCATATAGAGAAATAATTAAACTACTGTTCAGCATTAATATATTTCTGTCACAATTTCTTCAAGCCAAACTTTTTTTGACGGGTTGCCTGAAGAGCTTTGAGTTTCTGTGTGTTTTATGATAAGATAGTTTTGGCTTTTTATGACTGGATTCTGTGACTCCATCTGCGTTTTCCGCATCGTGGAACTCATTGGGCCCTAAATATTGATACAGAGAATATCAAAGTCCACTTTTCACATTCGGCTCCTAAACTCTGGAATAGCCTCCCAGAAAATGCTCTCAGTTTGAATCCATATTAAAGATAAATCTGATGAAATCACATCCTTTACTGTCCATAGAAACTCCACCAGCCTCACCGTTTGACACTAACAATAGATGGACTGCCATAATATTACACTCAAATCGCAATCACTATGATCACAATCTGTTTTTACTGCTTCAGTAATGCGTTGAAAGATAGCACAATTTCAACCGTGTAACTGAACGCATCATTTAGAGCAAAATATTATGGTTAAATGACATTTACATTAATGCATTTATCAGACGCTTTTATCCAAAGTGACTTGCATTGCATTGAAGAAACACATTGACATTCTAATCAGTTCTTGCTTTCCCTGGGAATTAAACTCATGACCTTGACGTTGCAAGCGCTGCTCTCTACTGTTAGAGCCACAGGAAAGCCATGTGACAGAAGGAAAGATCTAGTTCCTTCCAAGGTTTTTCACCATCGATGAAGATCCAAATGACATTCATGCATTTTCAAAATCTGCTTTGAAACAATATGCATTATGAGAAGTGCTGCACAAATTCATTTCTGGAGCACTGCTGCTAGAAATATAGATTATTAGACTGTGTGAGGAGTGAAGCATCTCTACTGTTGCTGATTTGAACTAAGCCCCTGTGAATGCAACCTTGGTGTTGTAAATAATACACACTGCAAACAGTGTTCATTCAAATCCGAAACAACATAAGAAGCTCATACTGCCAAGGACGTCTATTCATAATCCATTCACATGTGACAAAGCAGCAGCTGCGGTGAGCAGAGCGAGTCTGTGTCTGTGGACGGGCCTTCCTCCTCCATCCGGATCATGTGCTGGTGAGGGGGTGGGGGTGCGACGGAGCGGCTCTGTACCACGGCATGAAGAGTGTGAGAAAATAAGGAGGACCAAGAACCAGAGTGTCTCTTTTTGTGGCTGCACTGACAATAGCCTTTGTCTCGGTGCCACACAAGGGCCAGCAATGACGAGCAAACAAAGAGACGCATGACGGACTGAAATGAGTTTAGAGGAGGAACAGAGCGAATACTGGGGGGGTTTGGGATGGTTAAATCCCACTTGCATGGAGTCAAGCTGCTTGATTTATTAGTAGAGGAATTTCTGGTTTATTTTTGGTTATTTTATGGTTTTATAATTGTGTGCAAGAATACATCAAATACGTTATGACAAGTCATCAAAAATCAGAAACTCAATTTTAAATTCCCTTTATCTGCACTTTAATGAGACTTTCAACCATTCAAGTGCAAGAAAACTTCTCTCAAAGTGTGCGCACAGGAATTAAAACAAATGAACTGCGTCCAGTTGCTTTCAGAACCAATCCAAGACACCAAACTCTCTTTTCCAGCTGACGGCGTGTTCTCCTCGCACATTTTCTGCTTTACAAGTAAAGAGGTTGACTGAGAAGCTTTTGTACACTCTTTCCTGGCATATATAGCTGCTCTTCCAGCTTTGAGATGAACGGTAGTGAACGCTTTCACTTCCCACTAGGGTCGGGAATTTAATACTTAAGGTCAGGAATCACCTTGACACTCTTATCAATTCCTTTGTTTGCATTTGAATGAGACTTCAAACTTTTCAAGTGCAAGAAGACCCGCATCCAAAGCATGCACACAAAAAAGTGATTTAAATGTGATTTTAAACTATCAAAGCTTGCGCACAGAAAGCGTCTCTCACTCTGAACACCATACTCAACTGAGGACAACTTCCTCAACTTGCGGCTTTATGCACTTGAACACACAATACACACATAAATATGTCAAAGTATCCTTGTAAAAACAGTGAGTTTAGCGTGAACAGCTGAGAAAGTAAACGCATGTGCGTTAGTGAATTTGACTGGATAATATTCCTGCTGCCTGTATTAGAATTTTAATCAAACAACAGAGAAAATTCCTTCATTGTTGTTGACTGGATAACTTTTGCAATTATATTTGTAATGTATATTTTATTCATAAAGTGAAGTGTTATTTTACATTTGATTACAGTTTGATTACTTTGTTTTCTTAACGGTTAATTTCAATCATATATTTGTTCTATTGTATTCATTTGTAAAATTGCTTACTTGTCTTTAATAATGCTTGAAATCTATATTAGTTTGGCTAGTTGTTTCGATGGTATCTTTAAAACCTTGTGTAAATGTTCTTTAACCTGTTGATTTTAGTTCATGGTATTCAGCTGCAATGAAATGTTGAAATGAAATGCAATACGACTTAGAAAAAATGTAAATGAGATCAAAGTTTTGTTTTTTCTTATTGGAATCTAATTTAGGAAATCAAAATTGTTAATTCAGATGATTCTGAGTAGAGAGACATTTAAGTCATTGTAATATGAAGCAGCACAACTGTTTTCAACACTCATAATAATCATAAATGTTTGTTGAGCATCAAATCATCATATTATAATGATTTGTGAAGGATCATGTGACACTTTAATCACAGGAATAAAATGACACTTTACTGTTTTTCACTAATATAATATTACACTGTTTTACTGCATTTATCATCTAATAAATTCAGCTTTAATCACAGGAATAAATGACACTTTACTATATATTCACATAGAAAACAGCTGTTTTACACTGATATAATATTACACTGTTTTACTGTATTTATCATCTAATAAATTCAGCTTTAATCACAGGAATAAATGACACTTTACTATATATTCACATAGAAAACAGCTGTTTTACACTGATATAATATTACACTGGTTTACTGTATTTATCATCTAATAAATTCAGCTTTAATCACAGGAATAAATGACACTTTACTATATATTCACATAGAAAACAGCTGTTTTACACTGATATAATATTACACTGGTTTACTGTATTTATCATCTAATAAATTCAGCTTTAATAACAGGAATAAATGACACTTTACTATATATTCACATAGAAAACAGCTGTTTTACATTGTTATAATATTACACTGTTTTACTGTATTTATCATCTAATAAATTCAGCTTTAATCACTGAATAAATTACATTTTATTTTATTAATAAATGCCTGGTGTGCTGAAGAGACTTCTTTTAAAAAAGAAAAAAATATTTCTTCTTACAGACCCCAAACTTTGTGAACAACAGTGCATGATAAATTCACAAAAAAGCTATTTCATTTTAATGATCAAAGAACAGACAAAAGAATCAAGAGAAATGTATATATGCTCTCATATCCAGCAGAGCTTTTCATAAACTGAACTATTAAATATATCCAAGTATCAAACAGTATTTTTGATATTTTTGAAACAAAGTGCCATTTAAGTTTCAGGAAAGACAGCACAAGCTCAATTTTTCACATTACTGGTGTTTGTGGATGATGTTCATAGTTAAAGTGATGATCTGCAGCTGTGAGGAACTGATTTCACACAACCACTAAAACACAAGTGGATCAAATAATACTGAGCTAAAATAAAGAGTAATTTAAGTTAAAAGTTAATTCTGAGCATTTCAGTGTGGGGATTTAGTATCAGTCACTTTCATATCTGCTGGATATACAAGTACAAACATTCCTTGCACTAGTTCATGAAGCTACAGAGAACATTTTTAATTCAAATCATATACAGACAAGCCCAAAACATCCCATAGAGAGCAGAAGAGCTGGACTTACCCATGTCTGTAGGCAGCAGAGCTTCAGTGTAATGCCACAGACTGAACACAGACCTTCAGGAACAATGTGTGTCTTCAGTGGACTGCCTCAGAGATCAGGGAGCACATTCACAGGGTCATGCTGCTGGACAAACACGCTCTCTTAAAACCTGCCTGTGATGTGCAGTATCTACAGCTTCACGTTTGATGAAGAATTACAGGCCGCTTTCAGCTCAGAGAATTGAGCTCATCGTTCTGTGATCGAATCTATGAGTGTTACATTTAAAGTTTGTGTTTATAATTGTTTTTACCCTTAATTAGAGTTCAACACAAGACTGTTTGTGAACTAAATAATTGTGTGTGGGGGGGGGGGGGGGGGGGGGGAGGTCCTGCCAATGAGCTAAGATCTTGCTCTGTCTGCGTGGATTTCCATGAGACTCGACTCTCTGATGACCTCCAGTGTTCACAGGAGAAAGGTCAGAGTAGAATCAGGGCTAATTATTGTCCATTACTGACTGCAAATTACATGACAAAATATGTAGTTTGTTACCCATTTCATTATACACGTAATACATTATACATTTCTATAATTCAAATCATGTAAAATTATTGTTAGGCTGCATGATTTAGGTCAGCCCCATAACATCTGATGTAAGAGGAATGATATGCTGATATTATTCTCTGTTTATCCTGAGGTTACCATAGTCAGCTGGATCCGGGCCCTAATCAGATCAGATGACCTGCACCTTGACAGACAGACAGACAGACAGACACACACACACACACACACACACACACACACACACACACACACACACACACACACACACACACACACACACACACACACACACACACACACACACAACCAGATGGAACTGGATTAAATATTCTGAATATCCCGATCTCAATCTGACTTCTTCTGAACTGAAATGTTGTCTGTATCATAATCATGTTTGTTTGTTGGCGAGAGGAGAACTGGTTCCCCGACTAAACCTGGTTTCTCCCAAGGTTTTTCCTCCATTCTGTTCTTCATTCATTCCGTCTCCTGCTGGAGTTTTGGGTTCTGGTCACTGTCGCCTCCAGACACTTAACATTCATCATTATTATTGATTGGTTCTTCTAGAGCTGCTGTTCAGCTAAAACACACTTTGTTGCATTATTGTCCTGTTATCTGTGTAAAGCTGCACTAAAACAATCTCTATTGTAAAAAGCGCTATAGAAATAAAGGTGACTTGACTGACATTACACATTTAAGGTAATGTAATCTGATTACTTTTGATCTAGCTCGTTTAGCACATGGATTTGAATAGATAATCTTGTATGAAAGAAAATATAATCCATTCTTTACCAACAACATGAAGTGCATTAAATATTATATTACACCAGGGTTTCTAAGACTGTGGTGAGTTTAATGAAAAGATGTGAAATAAATCATAACGATTTAAAATTGAAATAATTAAAAAGAAAAACAATCAAAACAATCACTTAATGATTAACAGACATCAGAGAACTGTGAACTTAATTTTATTATTTGGTGTTATTCTTATTGCTTAATAATATTATTGAGTTAACTTAATACAGTTTTTCTCGATTGCTACGACACATTTCTTGAAAGCTGCTCTCCTTTTCTCTGAACTGTGAACACAAAAATAAATGTTTATTGTTCACTGTAGGCTAAATGCATGTTGCAAAAAAACAAAAATCCTGTGCATTTAGCCCTTGTACAAAAAGACAAAATAGAAATCTTGTGCATTTACACGTAGCACAAAAAATCTTAAAGTATGCATTTCCACTTGTGTGCAGTGAGCCATGCAAAAATAAAGTACAAAAATATACATGAATACTAGACCTACAAACAGTTAGACCAACCCTCCGTTACAATACTACAGTACATTGGTACAGTGATGTACTGAAACATACATTTACTTACAGTATACTGTGGTAGAGTATATAATGTGTCATACACTGCCAACATTTACATTCTGTACTATAATGTCAAAAAAACATCAACTTCTCAACCTGGCACCGGAAAGTGTATGATCGCATACACAGGCAATGGAGGACGCATGGACAGGGATTCCTGGACTGGGACCCCACAAACACTTTACTGTATTTTACTGTAAAGAGAATATACTTTTGGTTTACATATTTATAGTTTTGTTGTACGCTAATGTACAACAATGTATACAACACTATTGTTTGGCCTAATAAATATTTTCTGTTTCTACATTGCATTGGAGTTTCCGGTGCACTTGTTACCCAGATTACTTTCACTGTAGAACATTGTATTGAAATGTAGATATAAGCGTATGAAAGAGCAAAGAGCTTTAGATTCAGAACAGCAGTGTTTACATGGTATATCCAAAAATGCATTATTATGAAAGAAGTGTTTGCCATTTGATGCAAATGCTTCTTTCTGACATGTGTTTATGAACGCAGTGCTGCATTTTGAAGATGTGAGGCATTTTGCATTTTATGTGTGCAGTTTTGAGAATTGTTTGTAGAGTTTTGAAAAAAGGAGACTTAGTTTTGAAAACGTGTGTAAGCAATTACACCATAATCGCCAAAAGAGTTACTGATTCAATCAGTGGGTTCAGGCAACTGAGCATTGGTTCAGACATTAGGGTTTAGTGTTTTAGCAATAGAGAAAAACTGTAACTTAGAATCTTCCCAGGTGATTCAAGTAAATATTTTAGGGCAAAGAGGTTCAGCTGACAAAAGATGCATTGCATGTAAATATGAAATGATGTGAATTTGTATACGTTAATTTGTTTGAAAGATAAGAGCCTTCCAGAGACATACATGACATACATGACAAATGAGTCACTGTGCGATAATTACGTAATGTGTTGGTGTGGAGTTTATTTGATAAGCATTGATACAATATTCAGAAAACGATTCTTGAGAAGTAAAATTATTTTTGTAAAGTTTTGCACAGTTTTCAGTTATAGTCACATGACTAGTTGTTGATTTGTGTGTGTATGTGTGTGTGTGTGTGTGTGTGTATGAGAGAGAGAGAGTAAGTGAAAGAGAGAGAGAGAGAGAGAGAGAGAGAGAAGAGAGTGTGTGTGTTTGTGTGAGAGAAAGAGAGAGTAATTGAGAGAGAGAGGATGTATGTGTGGTGTGTGTGTGTGAGAGAGAGAGAGATAGTGAGAGTGTGTGTGTATGAGAGAGAGAAAGAGAGAGATTAATTGAGAGAGAGAGAATGTGTGTGTGGTGTATGTGTGTGTGTGAGAGAGAGAGAGAGAGAGAGAGAGTGTGTGTGTGACTGCCATTGTGAGAATAAATCAATAGAAAAGTAACTGTAATATCATGAATATTTAATACAATTAAATTAAATGTAGATAATGTTTGGAATCTGATTTCATGATCCAGATGACATTTAATCATTAACTACAGCAGTGAATATATAACAAAAACCTTTTTCAATGCTAGTGAAATTCATGCATTCATTATTGAAGAGTTCATTCCATGGCCACAACATATTAACTTATGGGAATAAAAGTTCATTACTACCAAACATGCTGCTTTTCCCCCCCATGTAGCCCTTATATATCGTAGTCACAGTGTTTTTGAAATATTCAAATAGTAAAGACCTGAAATAAATAAACAGAAGACTAAATGATAATCATTCAGTTCTACGGTATTGCAATCTGATGCCAATCAGTCTGTGCCAGTCAACAGTCACAACACAACAGTCAACCTTTCAGTGAGTCACTGATATAGAAATGATAAACAAAGATGATTCATTGACACGTATAATATAACGTTGTCTCGAGCGCTCATTCCCAGCTAACAGAAATAGGTTCTTAGCATGTATTGCCAACATTCCCATTATGCCATGAAAAATTTTCGAATGTTTTAAGAACATTTTTCCTTGATAATGTGAAACACTACATCAGAATATTCGTCAGGTACAAATTGTAACGACGTTCTAAGAATGTTGTACTTATTATGAAAGCATTCAGCAAATTATAATAATTTTGTAAGAACATTCCAAGAATATTCTTCTTATACATTCAACAAATACAAATTACATCGCAAGGATGTTCCATGAACGTTTTCTTTCAGCATTACAAGAATGTATATTAACTATTATTTACAAAACTTTTAAAAGAACGTTAGTGAAAGTTATGGGAATGCTCCATGTTGTCACGATTATGACCACGAAGACGAAGAAAATGCAAAGGAAGTGTCTTTTAATGACAAAACTCGGGAAGAGGGAACATGTAACATTATGCAGACGTGTAATGACAACAACCGAGGGAAAACACAGGGATCACTTACACAGAGGATGATTAGGGAATAAGACACAGCTGACAAGACTAACAAGGAGATTGATGTCGAGACAGGTGACTTTGATGGCAATAGGAGAACACATGGAGAACCAGGAAGTAAAAAAGACAGGATGGATCTGTCAGACCTGTTAGCTGTGTCTGAACTATTACCACTTACTGAGGACAGATCAAATATCTACAAACAATACCAATAATTAACACACTGTTCAGCTCTGTGAGAGTATTTATTGTTCAGTGGCTGTAAGAAGTGGAGGAATCAAAAGCAGACTTGAGGCATAATGGAAGAGGAGCAGCAACGGATATTGATGCAATATGATCCCAAGTATCTTCCTAACCTGTATGCGGAAACATGACAGTAAACTGCATTACAGTGTTTTCTTACGAGATTAAGTTCTCATATCATCTTTGCTCTACAGGAATTTCTTTCCCATTCCACCTGCACTCAGCAGACCTGCCTGAACACACTTGTTGTTTGGTCGATGACAAAACCCTTTCATATTTGCTACACTTCTTGGAAACGATATGATTATAGTGGTATCGGTTTGTTTTCTTTCAAGATTGTTCTGGTAGTGCTTTGAAAAACGTATTTCTTACTCATATAAAAAAGCATGAGTAAAAGCCGAAATGTATATCTTTATTCATACAAAAAAAAAGTTCTAACAAGTTCTTTCATGCAGGCTGTTATCCAAATTACCAGCATTCAAAGGAGAATCGTTTATAATTTCCTCATTCCATGCGTGTTTCTCGCATGAGTCTCTCTTCCTCCTGAATGGGGTAAGAAAGGGACTATTGGTGAATGTATGAGATGAATGATGTCTGACAACCTCTACTCCAATTCCTTGAGATTTTCACAGCCATTCTCAAGAGGTTTCTAAAAAGCATTACCATCAAACGGTGTTTAAACATCGGAGGCATTAGAGGCTATCTGAACGTTCATAAATCTACTTTGACCTCTTGAAATTAGAATTTGGTTTTAAAATCAATCAACACGAAACCCATTTGGGGTGAAACATTAATCAGAAAAAGGTGCGGCACTTGATTATATCCTCCAGGAATTGATGGTTTGAAATGTTGTATTCATTCAGTTTGTTTAGAATATGTTTTATGCTTTAAAATATGAATAAAACATGCTACATTTGTTACCTGTTTGTTTACCTGATCAAAGTTTTTATTTAAAAAGACACTTTAGTTACAGAGCTCTTTTTGTTTGTTTTGGCACTCTTTCAAATTCCTGTGTGTTTCTCTTTCAGACTTCAGACAGACGTTTTATAAGAAGTGTGTTTTATATGCAAAGAGGGAGTGAAATTACAGAAATTACTGTTGAAAAAATGGGTAAATTAAGCAGATACACACTGGTTCTGTATATCTGTTATCAGCCACACAAACATGCAAATGATCTTTACCTGTAATAATATTTTTTTTTAAATCATATCAGCTGATCTCTAATTCTATCCTAATTTTATCATGAATTGATTGGAAAAGTGTGTTAGGCTTCATCAAGGATGAGGGTCAGGCTCACTGAACATCTCAACGGTAATGCTTCTTTATTCAGCCTCCCTTGTTTATTTTAGGGTTAGTGTAATCCAGGGCTGCCCAAGACATCGATCACGATCTTCCCGGTTGATCACATGGAATTAACTAAGTAGACGTCAGCTCATCATCTATCCTCCCTATGAAATGTGTCACTGGATTGACGTACAAGGCAGCAAGTCTGACCTCTGACCTTTTCTGACGCATGGATCACCGCGTATGTGCACAACGGCGTCAAGTGTTGCAAAACTCTAGCAAACTTGCAAGAAAGCCTCCAATTTTTTTCTTTTAAACGTAATAAAGGGTATAAAATGAGTGACAAAGCAATGAGTCAAGAACTGACCACTTCCGTACAGACTGGGAGCTGGACTTCTTTTTCGCTCTGTCATTTTGGAAGTGCGTTTGCCTCAATCTGCATCTGTCATCTCTATACTGAAAAAGGGAAATGTGGAGTGGCATTTTTATTGTTCATAAAAACTACGACACTGACTTCCCTCTTAAAAGCGAACTGAGAAGAAGAAGGTGTATGAATTAAAATCTCAGTTGTCTTGAGTTGTATTGAGCAATATGGGTTTATAAAGTTCTGCTACACCAACATATATTGTGCATTTAAAGAATTCTCAATATAGTCATAAATAAATATATGTTTTGCATTTTTATAGTAGGCAGATCATTTTGACTTGGTCATTTTATAAGTAGCTCACAGCCCAAAAAGTGTGAGCACTCCTGATCTAATCAATCAGCATTACTGCGCAGACATGAGAAAGCTGCTATGACTAGATCAATGCTTATGTTATTTGGCTTTTGACGAACATGAACTATTCACAGTAAGGACTAAACTTAGTACACAAAGGACTTTTTCGCTGTTAAAAAATAAACATGGTCATTCAAGGTTTTCATTTTCTTTCAATGCCTGAATCACTTTAAATCAGCATAGCAGATGAATAGATTTCTATTGTTCCGCAATCTAGATGATGGTGCCACTTTACAGCACAAAGTCTCGGAAACTCACGGCAGTGACACGACTCACGAACTACAAGAGGAGAAACATGAGAACAATCCAAACCAGTAAATTTTTCTTTTCGCAAGACTGCACATTATTTCACTTCGCTTCACTTCAATCAGTGCTGACAGAGAATGAACAAACACAGAACACAGCCCTTAAGTGCACTAATCTTCATATTATGCTGTACAATGTTAAGAGTTTATTTTATTATAACTAAACACATCATCATAGAAAAAGGAAGCAGGACTCTAAAATTAGGCCAAACTAATGCTAACATTTTATTTACATTTTAGTACTACTATGATATTACAATACTGTGGAAGCTTGTTTCTGCTACAGAATACAATAATTAAAAAGATAATTGCCTGACTTACGACAGAATTGCATGATATAAACTCAGAATCGAGAGTTATAAAGTCAGAATTGTTAGAAATCAACTGACTTTATAACATGCAATTACTGAACACAATATACTTAATATCAGGGGATTCTGAGAAAAAAGTCAGAATTGTGAGATAAAAAGTGAGAATTACCTTCTTTATTTTTTATTCTGTGGCGGAAACAAGCTTCCATACAATACCATACAAAACCAAAGTCAATAAACACTATTTGCAGGTTATCAAAAATGTCCAACTGTTTGTAATATTATTTTTTTACATATCCATTAAAGTGGTATAATCTCTTTTTAGTTTAGAGGGTTCAGTTCACAGGGATTCCCAGTGTCCCATGCATTATTTTTTCCCCCTTTCCTCTTTGTGTGTTTGTGCTTCATAAACAGCACTGCAACCACCAGAAGAACACAGCCGGAGATGAGCAGCATGACCAGGCCGCAGAGAAAAACGAGCCAGGCGTTTGAGTCGCCCCCGCAGTCTTTGACAGGCAGCAACTTTGGAGGCGGCAGTGTCGCGGGCAGGTATTCTGGTACGGCGCTCACGTGACATTTCTCCAGAGTCTCGTTGACCAGCAGGTTGACCCACACGGTTGTCTGCAGCGGGTCTGGCTGTCCTCCATCGCGAACGACTACGAAGAGGTGGTGCATGCCGTAGTCCTCGCCGCGCAGCCGCTGGACCAGCGTGATGTTTCCTGAGTGCTGGTCGATCTGGAAGGGGCTTTGGAGAGACGGTTTACTTCCAACAATTTGGTAGGTGATGTCCGAATTCATTCCTGAGTCCTCATCAATGGCGTAGATCTTCGTTATCATGCTCCCTTCTCGGGTAGCTGGAGATATGGTCAGACAGGACAGGTTGCTGTTAGGAAGAAGGACCCGGGGTTGATTATCATTCACATCCTCAACAAAAACGGTTATTCTCACTGTAGTGGAAAGCGCCGGTCTGCCACCATCGACAGCTACAGCCAGAAGCTCATAGCGGTCCTGCTTCTCACGATCGAGCTCATCGGTGCTGCGGAGTGATCCTTGCTCCAGGTCTATAGCAAAAGGGACATCTTCGTTTACAATACGCACATCCGCTATTCTTCCGTTGTCTGCGTCATCGCTATCGCTTACTGTGACTTTCCCAACTTGGGAAAGTCGTGGAAGGCTCTCAGACACAAAGAAATAGAAATGCGGGGTTGAAAAGGCCGGTGGATTGTCATTCAGATCCAGTATGTTTACATACACAAGAGCAAAGGCCTCCTGAGGAGGATCGCCACCGTCCTGGGCCAGAACATTCAGTTTGTATGTTTTCTGCTGTTCTCTATCCAATGACTCTGCAACCAAAATCACGCCAGTCTCTTCGTGAATTCTGAAAGGCCCCCTATCTGTAAGCCTGTACCTTACTTTGCCGAACTGATGGCTGTCTGCATCGGTCGCCTGAACTTTCAGCAGAAACACCCCAGGTGTGTTGTTCTCCTTGATGTCCTTTTCATAACGTGTTTGATTGAACTTAGGCGCATTATCATTCACATCTTTAACCAGCACTTTGATCACTTTCCTTCCATGCAGGCGTGTGCCGAGAGGATCAGAAATGACAACAGTAACATCATACTCCCTGCGCATCTCAAAATCTAGAGGTTTTGATGTTGAAAGCAAATAGCTGCCTGCTTGCAGTTTCAAAGAAAAAGGCATGCTGTCTGCTTCTAAGGACAGAGTGCCTTTATCACTGGAGGTGTCTTGTAACTCCAAGAGGGCCAAGACGGTGGGGGGCTCGTTCTCTTGTAACACAATCACTTGGTTTTTATGCTCTCCGACAAACCTGATCTTTATGCTCGGCTCCGGACTCGCCACAGGCTGAATGTATACGGTTACCTGAGTTTGAGCCGGGGGGCAAAGTAGGCTGTTTGCAAGGACTTTCAACGTGTGCTCCTCGGGACTGTCAACCTGCACGTCAACAGCTAAGCTGATCAGACCTGTGTGTCCGTCCATGTGAAAGAGCGTTTTGGCCCTGTCTGAGATCTGACGGCTGAAGGAGAAAGAGATCTGGGCATTTCGGCCGAGGTCTTTGTCTGAGGCTTTAAGCTGTGCCACCGCAGCGCCCTTGACTCCTAATCCTGACACAATGGCTGTGCTAGGGTTATCGGCGTCAAACTCTGGGCAGTTGTCATCAACATCGGTTACAGTTACATTGAGAATAGCTGTAGCGCTAAGTGGCACTGAACCGCCATCTACAGCTACAAGAACCAAGAAATGGTTTTCCTGAGATTCCCGGTCCAGTTCCCTTTGTACCACCAGCTCAAGTTCATGCCCGTCTTGTCTAATGCCAAAAAAGCCATCGGAGCTTCCCAAATGGTAATGTATCAAGCCATTGTTGCCAGTGTCTTTATCCTGGGCTTGGTCATCCAGTGGAAAACCTGTCCCACTTGACGCATCTTCAGGTATGCGTATATGAATCTCGTTCCTTTCAAAAACAGGAGCGTTGTCATTAACATCATCCACGACAATTGCTATCTCCACTAAATCGAAATCAAGACCCACGCCTGCAGTGTTTAAAAGAGTACAGTCCCCGTCCTGATGTGACGGACACAAGGTCTCTCTGTCGAATCGCTCTTTAGTGAACAGATCCCCTGTGCTTTTGTCCACCGTGATGTACGTCTCTCTGAGGAGCTGGTATGGAGGAGAGTAGTTCCTGCTCAGGCTTCCGATCTTAACGCCTGGTTCTTGCTCCTCCAGGACGGTGAAACGCAGTGCGTGGCTTCGGATTAGCCGTGCCAATGCCAAGAGAAGCACCCACTACAAAACAAGAGAAGGGACTTATACTTAGAGGAAAGCAACACCCTTCTTTCCATATGAAAGTTTAACCACACTGTGTAATCCTTAACCACCAAGCCAGCCTTTTTTCCTCCTCCTGTTGAATGTGTTTTTGCAAAGGCTTGAATTGTAGACTTACATGTTCCAGCAGCCAGAGATTTAACTTCCTAATGTGTAATCTAAACTAAGCTTGCAAATGCCTGTGTACTTTCCATGAAAAGGGCACAAAATATGTCTTGAGTTCTTAAAAATCCCCCAACAGCGCTTACATTTCAATTTAAACAGGTAAAACTTTATTTTAAAGTGACGTAGTTATAAATTACTATATGTAGTCCATTATGCATAATTATTAAAAGTTAATAACCCTAAACCAAACTGTAACTCTAAATACAAGTAGTTTTTGAATAATACAAAAGTATTTGAGTACGTACTATATAACTACGGCTCCTGCAAATAAAGGCATAATAAAAGCGTAAAAAAATTACACTTTATTTGAAAGTGTTCATGTTAAGATTTTAATAATATATATAATTACTAAGTAATAATAATTAACTACATGTACACTTAAAAAAAATGTTTAAGCCTTTTTAAAATAGAATTTACGCATTTCAATTAATACTAAAATTCCATCAAATTTAATTGAATAACTCCTACATAATTTAATTTAATAACTGAATAATCCTTAATCAGTTAAAATATGTAATGATTATTCAATTCAGTTTGATAGAATTTTACTATTAAATGCATATGTTTTAAAAAAAGACGTACTTTTTAATGTAATTGCCTGTAAACGCAATAATGTGATAGTGATTGCTCTAGTACATGTAACGCATGCCAAAGACAATAACAGAAAGTGTTAATAACCTTTAAGCATTACATTAAATCAAATCAATTATGTTTAATATAAAGTAATTATAAGGTTTGTCATTTCTGTTCCCCTTTTCTATGTGGTTTGCATGTATAGTTAATTTAAAAGTTTATGATTTCTTAATAAAAGTAAACACTGTAAAACAGTAATACAATCCAAGGTTAAAGGTCCTTATTGAAATAGCAGGACAACAGATAAGGGGATTCGCCAGCAAATGCATGTTAGATATATTAATTATGTATTTGATCGTTTTTATTATCAGAACTACTTAAAGGGTTGAACAATTAAGCTTGAAAATTGTATGATAAATCATAAATGCATAATATCCAACATAACTCTTTTAAACAAACAAAAACATTTCGGATTCATGTAAAATGCCAGCAAGACATTTTTGAGGCTAATTAGACTTTGTCCCTTCAAACTGTTAGACGTGTCTCTTCTCTTTCTTTGCATGCATGGATCTGTTTGAAAGCAGTGTGTTAATCCCCGTTGCCACAGTCCCCTGAAACAAACACCTGACAGACCTGGCCTTTACACTTTAATCTCTGAAACTATGAGAATAGTCCCGAGTAACAACAAAACACTGACCTGCAGTACAGTCCCGATCATCCTGAGGTGGCGGTGAGCTGTCCATTCTTCAGGAACATGTTGAGCTCTGTGGGAAGAGCAGAGAAGAGAAGAGCGCGCGCGTCGGGGGCGCGCCGCACCTGTGCCACAGGTAAGCAGATCGAGATTAAGTGAAAGGGAAAAATACTGGTCTGACGGGATGTTTTTCTGACAGAAAGCGTTTTAATGATAGATGGGCCGCGGTTAAGCATTTTCCCGTATTCGGCACTAAGCGCCCAGTTAAGCTTCATAATAACATATACACTCAAAACGATAATAAGGGAGATTATAGTAGTTATAGCTTTACTCTCCAGCTTCTGATATTCAGTTCTGCTTTCCTGAACCAAAACGAATGGAAACTATGGATTTAAAAACAAAATGAATAGTTATCTTTGAATGATTGAATTATGACAAATGTCTCAGTGACGCCATCATGAGGGCACCAGCGATACCACATTCTAGCCCACTTAGTTTAATATTCTCTTAATATTTATATTTATACATTTATTGGTGTATGGTGAACTTCTGAGAAAAGAAAAGCTACAAAAAGTGATATGCATAAACTACAGTCAGGTTATCAGTGATATGCATCAGTCAGGTTAATTATAGTTACACATAACAAATAATCTAGGGAAAGGAAGGTAAGATGACTGTTGCTCAATCCGGACACTATCAGTCCTAAATAGTGCTTGAAATTTGAATTAGTACGTGTCATATTGTAGTATGTTGAAATGCGTTTTCCAAAGATATCCTGATGATCTACTATTGGTGCCCTCACTAATAGCTAATATTACCCACAACCCATTGCGTGTTGGAGACGGATTTGATTAGAGCTACAAACATGAATAAAAAGTGTTAAAAACTACAAACGTGGCAAAAAGTTTATGTCATAAAGATTGTATTTATGAGTTGAACACACACAAGTACCACCACAAAGTACTACGTACAAAGTACGCATTGTAAAGATGAATGAGCTCTGAATTTTTTTGTAGCCCCAATTTTTTACATGTTGAGGTCGTGCCAGTGACAGATTACGACAATACTGGGAGTAAACAAATTCACTGCTCAAAATATATTAGCATTATAAAGTAACAATATAATTGTGGCGAGCAGGGCGGGGTCGAGGGACCGTGGGAGCATCATGAGGGCCGGTGTCATGATTGGTAATGAGCGTCATCTATGAGTATCTCATGGAGGAATGGAGGCATAAAAGGTGGAGCGACGACAGTGAAGGATGAGAGAGGACCAGGCCTGGATTTATGTTGTGTTTGTGTGGGCGGCAGTAATCCATCAGGGACTGCCGCCATTAAGTTTATTTTGTATTTATGTTTTATTTTCACATTAAAGTTTGTTAAATGTCTGCCGGTTCCCGCCTCCTTCCTCCCCGAATAAAGAACTGTGTTACATTGGTGCCGGAACCCGGGCGGTAGGAGGTCAAAGAGCCCTTACTGCTGGGAGGGATCGCGGTGCTGTGGTCAGGCAGTACGAGAGAAGACGTCAGGATTGTCAGAGGCTGCCTGCGGCGGTGGCACTGGAGCATCGTCGGATCAGGGGACGAAGAGCCCTCCCGTCGGATCGTGGGACGAAGAGCCCTCCCGTGATCCTGGGATGAGGTAGGAGGTTGCTGTACATGAGGGAGCGGAAGAGTTGCCCTATTCGCCAGAGCGCCAGAGAACTGCTGCCGTCTGCAGAGAACGGGAAGGAGCAGGGAACGAGGGACTTGCTGCTGGCTACCCTCGCGAGGAGTCATAATCGCCGGCTGCCAGGAGGTGGCAGAGTGCCAGCCCGTCCACAGAACAGTGTCCAGTGCCAGTCTCTCGGTTAGTCGAGGACCGAGAGTCAGCATGTCGGGGAACCGGACCAATAATTTTTTTAATTTTTCAAGAACTTTTTCCTCTCCCCTCTATCATCTCTCTCTCACTCCTCTTGCCTCCATTTCCTTTTCCCTCGCCTCGTCTTTCCTCACCCCCAGGTACCACGGCCTCCGTGATCGGGCCCCCCTGGAGGAGGGGGAGGAGGGCATAGATGTCTTGTGGGTACCCCCGGCCTGCGAAGGGCGTTGGGGGTATGTGGCGAGGAGGGCGTGGGAGCGTCACGAGAGCCGGTAACGTGATTGGTAATGAGCGTCACCTGTGAGCCACTGGTCTCGTATCTCATACCTCAGGCATAAAAGGAGGAGCGACGACAGTGAAGGATGAGAGAGGACCAGGCCTAGACTTTGTTGTGTTTTGTGTTTGTGTGGGCGGCAGTCATCCGTGAGGGCCATTACATTTATTTTGTATTTATGTTTTATTGTATATTAAAGTTTGTTAAATGTCTGCCGGTTCCCGCCTCCTTCCTCCCCGAACAAAGAACTGTGTTACAATAATATTTACATTGGCTTCATGAAATACATAAAAAAGCTAAACACACCTGATGCACATTTCTCTGTTCTTCATTTTCTATAAGTAGAGTAAAGCTGTATTTTTTTGTAGTTAATTAAGAAAAGGTACACCACCATCAACCTTCGATGAAAGGGACTTCAACTAGTTCCCAACTAGTAAGCATGATCTTCTAAACTCGTAAATACGATTTCCCAACTCATAAACACAACTTCCCAACTTGTGAACACAAACTTCCCAACTCATAAACACAATGTCCCAACTCTTTAATATGAACTTTTCAACCTTTAAAAACGACTTCCCAACTCGTAAACATAAACTTCCCAAATAAGTAAACATGATCTTCTAAATTTGTAAATATGATTTCCAAACCTTTAAACACGACTTCCCGACCCAATAAGCATGACTTCCTAATTCCTAAACATGAACTTCCCAACTCATATACATTTTCCCAACCCATTGTTATGATGACGAGCTCTGCACTTTCCACCTCTGGCCACTGGAGGGAGCTCTCACACGTACACTGACACACACACACACACACACACACACACACTACATTTCCCATGATGCCGTTCATTGGACAGATTATTGCACCAGCTGTGACCCATTACACAAACTCTAAAAGACTCTGTCAAATGCACTGTGATGGCGAAGTCTTGATTTGCTGCGGTGATCATTCTGAGCGGTTAGATCCCTGTCTGTTTTCCTGTTGCTGATTTTGCTGTTACCCGTTCTTGATTCTGATCTGCCTGCCCCCACCTGTGCCTGGATCATCGCTCGTGATTGTTATCTGCCTGTCCTGACTTCCCTGCCTGTATTATCGTTTATGTATGCTCTCTGCCTGTCCTGACTATCCCGACTTCCAAACCTATATACATGACTTCCCAACTCGTAACCACTATTTCCCAACTTGTCAACACGACTTCTGAACTCGGAAACACAACTTTCCAAACCATAAACATGACTTATCAACTTTTAAATAAAGTGGTTTGAGGGATCAAAAATCAGTATCTATCCTCATGAAAATATATTCATTCAATCTTATCCACATTATATTTCATCTGCAACAGCATTGTGAACTTTTGTAAAGATATGTTTTGTCATTATATTTTAAATGTATCAAATTGCAAACACATTTGGAGAGTCTCTGCATGAAAGACCCACGATTGGCAGATCAATGTTTCAATGTTTCTACATTTCTCCCTGAAACGGCAGGAAATTACATGAAATTGAATGTGGAGGATTTTAACTGTGACAAGATGATTGAGAGGGCAGTTTAAACTGTGCCAGGAAACACGTAACCAAGCGACAGAGTGTGTCCAAAAGATCGCCTACTCTTCTGCTACACACTCAAAAGGATGTACTTGTTCTTCACTAAAGCAGTGCATAGTTTTGGGGTGCAGTATAAGCAGGCGAACAGGGACCTGCAGCGTGGGACCTTAAACTGGGTCGGAAACGTTCTTTCTGTTGTTCCACATGTGACGTCAAGTGCAGGAGTCGGGGGAAATTTCCCCTGCCTGACAGGTCACTGACCACGGAGACCACACCATGCTCTGATTGGCCCACGCATTATATCCTGGGAGGAGTCAATGTGAACACCCATCACACATTAATGTGAGAATCAGTTTACAGGACTATTCATTCACAGGGACACAGGATGTCTACAGAAAACCATTTTGGTAAGCTTAGGCTTTTCTTGTATAAAATTCCACATGCCACATTATTACATATGAAGGAGAATAGATCTGTTCAAGTTTAATCGTGTTATTTATGTACATTCTTCATCTAGACAGCAGTTATAAATATTTTAAAAGGATTTCATGGCAATTCTAATGTGAGATGTGACTTGTGTTAGAGCTGGATGTGGAGCTGGGAGACTTGCTGCAGGAGTTTGATGATGTTGTGAAGGAGCTGAGCTCTGAACACGTGCTGAGAGATGTGAAGAGACACACAGGACTGGCTGATGGAGACGACTCGGACTACTGTAAGAGAGCCATGCCTCTTTCTGACACTTCAAATGTACATGATATTTCCTTATCAGTCGCTGTTACGCAAATTATTTTCATAATCTGGCATAAAAAAATCTCAACATTATTTAAAGCCCTTTTGTTTAATGCATTATAAAAGTATGTTATATAGTTATAAGTTATTTACTTATTTATTATAAGTATGCATAAATAATTGTAAGTCGTTTGCATTATAATATTTGCAGATTCTTATATTGGTTGTTTGTTATGTGTTTTAATGAACAGATTATGTTGTATTATGTATTATACGCATTATAACTGGTTAAAATGATCCAAATGATCATATTAGCTGCGTTACAAGGCATAATTACTGCATTAAAATACTTTTATGATCCATTATATGAAAAGGCTTCACCAAGGCTTCATTTTAATACAAAGAGTAAAAGGATTTTCTGCTTTTATCAAGCACTTACCCATGTTTAGTAATCTAAATTAGCACAAAGCATAGATTTAATAGCTAATTATAGTTAATACAGACTAGCTTTAACCATAAAAGAAAACAAACATTGTTTTTATTGTTCGATTCAGCAGTCTTGCCCCTTTCAAAGACCCGACCCACACTGACACGTCTAGAGCTTATGTGATTCATATCTCTCTGGGTTTTGATCATTTTGATCTCACCATCCTGATGCAAAAAAATAAAATGAAATAAGTGCATTCGTTAACCTTTGATGTTAAGAAAGCTTTATTCTTGTGATATCAATACCCTCGTGCAGCTCAACCACCCTCACATTCAGATGAACGAGCCACATCCTCTTGTGTGTTTTCAGGTAGTGAGGCTTCGCAGGTAAACAGTCTGAACGCCAGTCAAGAGGAGCTCAGCATCGCAAGCATGACCACGGCACCAAAAGGTATGAACCACTGCCAGAAGATAGTCATCACACTTTTCCTGAGCGCTCTTTCTGCTGATATCATTGAAGATTTTGTTTGCAGCTTGAACTGTGCGTTTTACTAGAGTGATTCTAGCTATTATTTTTATTACAAGGGCTTAGAATTTAGAAGGGATCCTGGGGACACGTCCCAACCAATATCTAGCAATATTTTTGATCAAACAATTGTAATTTATTTATATCAAACCATCGTTGTCCATCTGTGCCTTGTGGCTTTCATTAACTCTTTCCCCGCCAGCGTTTTTAATTTTGTTGTATGAATATCTCAGCATGCAATATATGAAAGAAAGGACACACCTTCTACTTTCATCCTGATGTTTTCAAGTTTCATAGTTTCAAAGAGTTAACCTTTATTGATCCAGTGTCTCACTGAGACTTCCCTTGATTCCCGCAAAACAATATTCATGTCATAGAAAGTCGGCTTCTAGTAAACAAGAAGATGCATTTCTATTGCTCTATGATTCTATGATTATAATTTTGTTCACACCTAAAATGGGTCACATCAAAACAGAAAGCGAGGGAAATATTCAACAAAATAACAATAACAATGAAAAAGTGCTTTTAATGCAATAACTGTCCCCACCAATGCCAAATTCAAACCCATGCCCTTGGTTTATTAAAACCGTTTGAATATGTGGCATTGTAAATGCACTGGGAATTTCAACTCTATTGTTTGGCCTTACGTAATTCAGAACGGCGCATTCTTTCTGGCTGGAATGTTCCACAGGAAATGCCATTTCCACAGAGTCTGGAGCGTTCCAGTGCGCTCACGTCTTCTCTCTCTCTCTGCTCTTTACAGCCAGGCTCGGGGACACCGACGACCTACAGAGCTATATTGAAAACCTGGACAGAGAGCTGGCAGGTATAAACTGAAAATTAAAACCGAAAATGCAACTCAGTCACTGTTTAGAAGAAAAGGTTCCATATAGAACCTCAAAGGGTTCCGTTAGCAGTTCATTCTATGCATTTAGTTTTAGTAATAGTTACATTTTCTGAATTAAAAAGCTCATAAACATAATTTATCAATAGAATAAATATTTTTTCTCCTTTACTAGAACGTTTTTGGTTGTTTAGAATCGAGTCAGGAAACCCCGAGTAAGAACCTCATTAGATATTATCTTCTCAAGGTGTATCTTCTGAAAGCATGATGTGACATGATAATATCTATAGAATCAGAATTATAATGAATCAGAATGTAGAATTGTATTAATCTAGATCAAAAAAGTTCAATCAACTTAGTTGTGTAAGTCATTTCAACTTAAATTACATTAAACTGAGATAAAGGAATTGAATCTTCTATAAATTGCTTAACATACTTTGAGTTACAGCAATGTAAAAGCATCATTTTTTAGAAGTTTTAGAAGTTCTTTTTATCATTTTTTCAAAAGCATTCTCTGTGTTCGGTATCTCAAGATAACAAACCTCAGTGCCCAAGGGGACTATAGAGTTACTCTCAGGTCTCTGCCATATAACTGGATACGTTACCTATTAGTAGATACTGGAACATTGTGTTCCAGTATCTACAATCTATTATAACGTCATATATAAATATAATGGCCAAGTTGTACAAAACCTGTATGAATTTCTAACACAAAAGAAGGTGATTTGAAGAATATGAGGAAGTTGTTGGACCCCACTGACTGTTTGTTTACTCATATTCCTTTGTTTTCAGCGGAAGTCAAGTCCCTTTTATTTATAAAGCGCTTTCTACAATACAGCTGTACAGTGATCATAGGAAATTAATGCAACAAAGAGTTTTGGCTGTACAGCAGCTCTAGAACAGTCATTGTTCTGGCTAAGTAAGCTTTTGATTGATTCATTATGGCTGTAAAAGTCATTAGTCATTAACTTTGGGGCTGCGTACATGACAAGAAATTCCCACCCAGAAGAAAGAAATTCACACAGGTTTGGAACAACTTGAGGCGTGAGTAAATGATGATAAATCTTTCATTTTCGGGTGAACTATCCCTTTAACAGCGCTCACACCCAATGGAGTGATAGTAATGAATCATAACTCCCCAGACCGCTAATCCATGATACCTCACTCCCCTGACCCACACTGTCACAATCTTATCTGTCTGACAGAGATGTGAGCCGACGGGGCGCGGCACCGGAGGAATCTCTGCTTCCACATGAGGAAGAATGCCTGAAGCCTTCTCCCATTCACTACGGAAAGAGAGCTCAGTGTCTGTCATTCGACACGACACTCCAAGTTTCTCAATCAATGTTTTATTTAAAAAAATAATTAAGTATTTTTATATGAAAAGGACAATTAAGATTTCTTGATAAATAGCTTTTTCACTTTTTTATATGTATATATAAAGATTGTAAAAATATCAGTGTTGCCATTTTTAACATAATGTGTAATAAGAATTTTTAAATAATAAAGGGTTTTGCATAAAACAATTATTAATGTTTTTTCTTTCTGCACCTAAAGACAACATGCATCTTTAATGACTTAATCCTGTTTCTACTCATTATATACACACAATATATATATATACACACATACACACACACACACACACACACACATATGGTGGCTGTCAAACATGATGGATTTATTTAAAACAGTTAAATATTAAAGAACAAACAATATCTTTCATCATTCTTCTGATGTTAATTCATATTTATTTGCTGCTGTAACTAGTAAAGAGGAAGAGTTGATTGACTCTACAGCGATCCGTCATCACGTTAAAGAGCGCTACAATTTCTGCTCTCTGTCACTTGCAACATCAAGGTGATGGGTTCGATTCCCAGGGAAAGCAAGAACTGATTATAATGTGTATCTTGAATGCAATGCAAGTCGCTTTTAATAAAAGTGTCTGTCAAATGCAGCAATTTAAATGTAAAATGGTATTTATGTCTTGAATTTTAGAATAAAATTAACAGCATTTGAAATCTGAGCCTTCTTTTTAAATCATAAAAACAAATCTCACAGCTTATTGCTTACACTTGTCCACGCATCAACTGAAAACAGCATAGACTGACAAATCGATTCATGGAATTTAAGAATTGAGATCAGTTCTTCAAATTGAAAATAGATTAAATGGGAGAAATAGATTTTTTTCCACCCAGCCCAACTATAAAATCCTATCATAAAGTGCTTTGCTTGTCCGTGTGCTGTATCTCAAATGCATTATAGATGTACTGTATCTTTAGCACTGCAGCTCTCGATACTAGTCATAAACTCTCTCAGTTCAGAAAAGGAAATGCACAGATATGTTCATCGAGACGCTCTGCAACTGACGAGAGAGGAAGTTGAAGTCGCTTTGCAAACGAAACCAGCCCTATTTTTTTCTATTTTGTGGTATTGCGTGTGGTATAGAATGTACTTGAAATGCATAAATGTCATTGCATTAGAAAAATATTCAGCCATGATGCATTTAATACTTGTTTTTTTAAATCTAATGGCTTGATATTCACGCTTTTTAATGTGTGAACCTGCGTGACTTTCCTTTTCTTGGGGAACAAAACAAATGACTATGATTTTTAGAAGAATGTTGGAACCAACAATTTTGGCTTCTTGCAACTTTTTGCAAAATCAACCGTCTTGCTCCTATGGTTTTCCACAGGATACTTCATTTTGTAACTTATTTGTAGCAGATTGTGAACATTATGTGTTTTATACATTACATAACGGAGCAGATGTTAGTCATTATGCCACGTTGCACGAGTGAAAGCGATACGTCTCATAGTCACGGTGGAAACTTTGCAGCAGTGCTGATGGAAAGAGGAAGTTTTTAGTCTCGGAGCTCTGAAATTTTGAGGAAGAATGCTGATGTCATCACTGCTCCAGACTCTTATTAGAACACATATTATTACAATAAATTCTCCAGACATGTGATTATGAAGTAACCAGTGAACTTAAAGAAACTGAATCAGCAAGTTTTAAAAGACGTTATTCTAGGTCAATGTCCAGATCAGAATAAAATATGTAATTGCGTGTTTCCCACAGTATTGTGGAAAGCTCTGTTTGCTGTCGTGACAGTTAAATGTTTTTCTGAAGACACTGTGTTCAGTTTGTGTTCTTTCTTGAGGAACCCATAATGCTCTTGGCAATAGACTCATGATCCAAACTGACCTGACTGTCCAAACTGCAGTGTGAGTGGATGTGTGAAGGGTCGTGAGAAACAGCAGTTTTCATCTCTCTCTCTCTCTCTCTCTCTCTCTTTTTCTCTCTCTCCCTCTCTCCCTCTCTCTTTTTGCTGACAGTGTCTATATCCTCCTGTGTTGGGTGTGTGAGCTGAGAAAAATAATGTTAAACAACACTTTGTCTTGTGAAGAAGAAAAGTGACATTAAAAAGACTGAATGTGAAAACGTCTCAGGTTACGTATGTAACCATAGTTCCCTGAGAGGGAACGAGACGCTGCGTCATAGCGCTTACAGGAACGCCCCGCGTAATCAACTCTTGAAACACAATAGAAAACACCTGTGAGAATGACGCGGATGACGTCATGAGCCAGGAACACAAAAGGCATGACGAAACCGGCACAGACAGCTTGCCCAGTGTCTGAAACAAGCAGGCATGCTGAGGAGCTAAGGCTAATGACGCAGCGTCTCGTTCCCTCTCAGGGAACTATGGTTACATACGTAACCTGAGACGTTCCCTTTCAAGGGAACTCGAGCTGCGTCATAGCGCTTATGGGAACGATATACCAACGCCACCTTAGCGACGAAGCATGCCCCAAAGTGCTCCAGTGGAGATGTTCTGGCACCCTCGGGAAGACCGGCCTCTCACGGCAAGATAGCCTCAGCTAGAAACTTGCCTCACTGAGTGATCTGCATGGCTCATCGGGCCTCAGCCCCGGGAGAGCCATACCCAGCTGCAGACCTCCTGAGCCATGACGAGAGGGGAAACCCCCGCAGAAAGTGGAACCGCAAAGCGGCCCAACACTCTTAGCCTCAGCCAGGGAGAGTAACCCTAAGATACTGCAGGAGACCCCCTCAGTGAGGAGACCGGACTCACGACCTCAGTTGTGAGCCGGAACTCCGCGGCTGCGGTAGCCACCCTCGGCCCAGTAGCGAACCTGGGGAAAGTCTACCAAAACATCTGAGATGTTAGCAGTAGAAACCAATCACAATCCGCACAGGCACCGCCCTTGAGCGCTGCCAGTGCATGCTCTACCCCCATGCATGACACACGTAAAGTGTGCGTATCCCCGCCAGTAATAAACGGGAGCAGGGAAACACGCAACTTTGAAACTTTCTGTCATACTGAAAACTCTTTCCGAGACATCCTATACAGACTTTCTAGTGCTTGTTGAAGACACAAAAGCTGTCGGTGCCGGTTTCGTCATGCCTTTTGTGTTCCTGGCTCATGACGTCATCTGCGTCATTCTCACAGGTGTTTTCTATTGTGCTTCAAGAGTTGATTACGCGGGGCGTTCCCATAAGCGCTATGACGCAGCTCGAGTTCCCTTGAAAGGGAACTGGGTTAGACCTTACTGAAAAATTAGAAACCATACTGTTTTCCTCACTATCCATGTTTTATATATATAAGGTTTCATATAAGGTACTTGACTCAATTTTAAAGAAACTTTAAAATGTCAAAAAGGTTAAATAAAGAGAAATGTCGTAAATTACTGCATAATACTTATGCTTAACATAATGTTAATGCTTAACAAACGATTTAAATTTTTTCAAGTGATAAAGTATATTTACAAGCTGTGTAAATTGTTAAATTTAAAATAAATTAAGGCGTAACAAATTAACAAAATAACGAATCAATACATCCTCAGTCTTTCATGTTTTTTCTTAGTGTGATTCACTACAGTAAGTCTGTTTTAAGTGTCTATATTTTAGACAGATGTTATGTACATGACATTCCCATAACATAACATCTGATGTACTCGTTACATCAGAAGAAGAATGGCATCTACGCTGATATTGGTCTCTATTTATTCCGAGGTTACCGTGGTCAGCCGGATCCAGGCCATATCCAGATCAGATGGAGGACCTGCACCTGGTCACAAGCCCAACACACACACACACTTACACAGACTTGAAGTGTCTGCAGCTCTAGACAGTGACTCTACTAGACCCTCCCTAGAACTGGTCCCCCGACTGAGCCTGTTTTTTCCCAAGGTTTTTTTCTCCATTCCATTCCATTCTTTATTCATTCATTCATTCATTCATTGACAGTGGTTTTTGTGGGAAATTGCGTACACACGTCACTCATTCGTGTCTCGTCATATCCATAAACAGAGTAAAGTGTCAGAGGTCAGAGGTCACAGGTTAGTTGTCCCCATCAAAGAAAATCACAATTTCAAATGTCCCTCTGTTTGTATCGAGCAAAGCGATTACGAAAAAGTTGCAGAGGTTTGGTAAGATCACGAGCCCAGTAAAAATGATCCCAATGATGAGGAGAACATGAGGAGAACATTGCTGATGAGCTGGTGGATTTATCACAGTTTATAGATTATTGTAATGCTCTACTGGGTGGTTGCCCTGCATGCTTAGTAAACAAATTCCAGCTGGTCCAAAATGCAGCAGCTTGAGGAAATATAATATGAAGAGCAGTGGTCAGATGATGCAGGGGAGGCTGACAATGACAATGATCTGTACTCTGTTGAAGACATTAATGCATTTTTAGACAAGACCAAAGGAAAAGCCGGGGTTGAAGTCGGTGAATATTTCCCTGACATCGAAATGTTTGTGGCTTTAGTGATGAAGGCAAGAAAAGTGAGTTATGAAGAACTATCAAAACAAAAGAGGTTCCGCCTCAAAAAACACCTAACTACAATTAAGCAGAATAAGAAAATAGAAAGCAAAAGAATCATGAGGGGAAAAACTAAACTTTCATGATGGCTTTAAAATGGTTTACTTCTCTTTTCTTCTTTCTCTAATGGAGACCTTGCGGGTCGCGTTCCCCATTTATAATTTTACATTCTTGTTTGTGAGCATCTATGCTCCCAATATTGGAGCTGCACAATTAACATTTTGTACAAAGTTAGAAAATATAATAAAAGCAGAAAAAGATGATGTTTTTATTGTTGTTGGAGGAGACTGAAACTGTACTATTGATTTTACACTAGATAGAAATTGGTGGGAGCCTCATGCAGAGTCAGCCTCCTGCCTAGGTAGTGTTATTAATAAACTTCATCTCTCAGATGTGTGGAGAGAACATAATTCCTCTATAAAACAATATACATGGGTGAAAATTTGTAATGAAAATATTTCTGCTGTTCGTTTGGACTGTAAATACAAATATTATACCAAATGCTATTTCTAATCATAAATGTATTGCTGTTGTTTCTACTTTGGCAAAAAATACACATAAGAGTAAAAAACATTTAGAAAAATACTTACAAAAGTAAAAACATTTAGAAGATTTTTTGTGAATTTTGTGAAAGTTTTAATATTTTTTGGGAGACCTGGAAATTAGAAAATATATATTTTTTGAAAATATTGTTCAATGATGGGACACTGGTAAAGTGCATATAAGAGATTTGTACCATAAATATTCCTCTCATTCTACTTTTCATGTAGAATGGCTGGAAACAGAGATTGTTGACATAAAAAAAAAAAAAGTTGACTGACAATGAAGCTGATAATCTAAAAAAAAGCTTTGGACTTGTGAAAAATTCAATTTTTCAACAAAATATGCTCAATTTTGAAAGGGCTCTTATAAGAAGATGTTTTCTGACTGTGAAAGACATGGATGCTCCTACCTCTTACTTTTTTAACCTGGACCGCAAAAAGGGCCAACAGAATCAGATACACCTGCTGAAGGATAATAACGGACATGCCACCTCTGATCTGCTGGAGATGCGGAGTCTAGCTGTGTCATGAAGTAGCCTGTCTTTAGGTCGAACTCCAGTCCTTTTGGACCATTATTGGTGATGATTTTTAAATATTCTTTAGAAATGCTTTTTAGATGGAAAAAACTCTTCCGACAAGATGTCAATGTGCCTTTTTATCATTGGTGATCTGAAACTTTTAAAGAACTGGAGACTGGTGGCGATTTTATGTGCTGAATACAAAATATTTTCTAATTGTTTGGCCAATAGACTGAATGAGGTGTCACAGCAGATTGTGCACAAAGCTCAATCTTATTGTTTAAAGAATAGGTCTATTACAGACAATCTTCACAAAATAAGGAATGTTTTTGATTTTTCTGACTGTAATAACGTTCATGGACTTTCGATAGGGTTGATCGTGCTTTTTTGTTTGTCACTTTGAAAGCTTTGGTTTTGGGGATGTCTTTATTTCAATGAAGTAATCTTTTATATAAAGAGACATGTTTGATCAGAATGGCTGGTGGTTTGAGTATCTCTATATGAGTAAACAGAGGAATCAGGCAGGGCTGTCCTCTCTCAGGCCAACTCTACAGTTTAATTATTAAGCCTCTACTGTGTAAATCGAGGAGAAAGTTAATGGGTTTACAGGTTAACACTTACAAATATTAAACTTTCTGCATACGCTGCTGATGTTACAGTTATAATGAGATGAAAAAAAATGAAAATGAGAACAAAATGAGGCGTTAAGAGTGTTATGGGAAAGCCTCTTCAGCAGCTGTTAACTGGGAGAAATGTGATGCATTGTGGTGTGGAAGAGTTTTAAGAGGTCAGAACTTCCTGGAGGTTTACAGTGGGGTAAATACTAGGGGATATTTATAAGAACAGACAAGTATAGAAGGAAAATTTAGGAGGTCCTAGTGGAGAAAGTGTGTGCTTGGTTGTCCAACTGTAAATGGTTGATTCCCCAGTTGTCCTACAGGGGGAGGGTCCTGGTCTGTAACAATCTAGTTGCATCTTCCTCATGGCACAAAATGGCAATACTTTAGCCTCCTGACGATCCGAAAATCTCTTTCTTATGGAAGTTAATACACTGGACCTTTCTGGATTGAGCCCTTTTTACATCAATTTTAAGAGCATAGACAAGCTTTAAGTTTTTACAGAGTGTAAATGGGACACAGAGTTTATGGCTGAATGAAGAACCAATGCTTTTTAATCCTGAATTAGATTAGGATATTTCTAAATTAGATACCCTTAGAAAATCAATGTTGAAAGCAAATACAAAAGTTGGACATCTTATGGATAAAAGAGTATGGATAACTGGTGAATTGTTGGCTTTAAAGCTGGGACTGAGATCAATCAGACTGGCACAAAAAGTGTTGAATCAAATAATAGAGTCTCTGCCACAGGGCTATAGACTGGCACTTGAACATTTTAATGAAGAAGTGGATTAATGTGTGTTTCCAGAGCTGAGAATCTCTGTTGAGACTGGAACATGGGAAGAAAAACAAGGCACTTTGCTCTCTTTTAAGAGCAAAAAAAAAGAAGGCTCTTCTCAGCTGGTTTTATTTTGCGATGCTGGAAAGAAAGCCATCTATACACTGTGTTAAAACAAGACATTTTAAAACATTAGAAACTGTCAAAGAGTCTAAATGGCAGGAGATGTTTGGGCCAGACGCTTCCCCTAAAGGCAGCTGGAGGTCCTTGTACAAACCAGCCCTCGAGAAAAGGTTGGAGGATTGTACATAGGATTATAGCCACAAACAGATACAGAGCACACCTTGATCCACAGGTAGAGAGGGGTTGTCCTTTATGTGGAGAACAGGAAACAGTTTTTCATTTGTTCTTACAGTGTGAAAGGCTTCAGCCACTTCTTTATGAATTGGAAGAGTGGTGTAGTGCTTTGGGGGAAGTTTTTACACCGGCTTAGTTTATTTATGGGCCATAATATAGCAAAAAATCGTCTGAGAGGGGTTTGATCAACTGATGTAGTATCAATTTTAATGGGTTTATTAAAATACGAATCAAAATAAAATTTGCTTTTTATAAATTGGTTATGGAAGACATGGAAATGTTTAAATACAAATCTCGAGTAAATCAATGCATTTGTGATGTTGATGATGAAAGGTCTCATATGACAAGGGTCCAACTTGTTGTTTGTTCACATCACATTGCTCCTCACGTTATGAAAACAATTTTTGGGATTCTACGATCAAAACTTTAAGTGGAGTTCTTCTGGTTGGGACATCACTGGTTGAAGGATGTTGGAAATTCATCCAAATTATGGTAAAAACCCCAAACATTTTTATACTGTCAATAAAGTGCATTGAAAAATCAGTGATAAAAGAGCCATGCTAAAAATAGCAAACACACAAATAACATCATATAATATCAGACTTCATTTGATATATTATCAGACTTCATTTGTCATATGTCACCGTGTTAGAAAAGTAACCCAAATCTAACAAATACATAAATAACTAATGCATTGTCACTATCTTTAACTTTCCCCTTCTTTAACTTCCCTTCTCAACCATATCTGTTTACCTCAGGCAACACAACAAACCCTGTGATGTCACATGCTGAGAGATTGCGAGATGGCGGAGCTCTTGCTCCAACAGCTATAACAAAACATCCCTATTTCTTTAAAATGGTTACATTCATCGTGTTTGATACATTTAGTGTTTTAGTAAGGAGGAAATCAGTTTACTGAATAATGGAAACTTGACTGACTGCTTCTTTTCCACTGTAAGGTAGAACATTTTCTGCAATAAAATGTTTTTTTGTTTTTGTTTTTTTGTGCAGGTTTAAAAGGTAGGGCAGTGTTCCTGCTGTAAGAGAATACATTTTCTCAGAGGAAATTTGCCATCAAAATACTGGGTATAGTTTGCATATTGTTGTGAGCCAAAAGTGTCTCCGTAATGTCCTGGTTCTTAGCTCCATGGGATGTTCCCCTCTTTCTTTTTGTCTACCATTCCAAGTCAGATCATATTAGGAAAGGAGCGAGAAAATACGATAAACATATTCTTTAGTCAGAATAGTAATGGTCACATGTTAAGCACATTAAAGTACTACATTAAGCAGTCTGTACAAAGATTTATGGCATCCTGCTTTATGGTAATCAGTTTGACAGCTGACAGGCCCAGATGATGCCCTGGGTCTCTTCTGCATCCATCTATGAAGAGATTGGTCTGGATTGGACGGTTGAGGATTTCAGCCCACTGCTGTGACAATGTCCACCTCTACTGATATGAAACAGAAGTATTTGCTCCTCTGCTGTTTTGCATTTCAAACAGGGAATGCTTCTTTATGTAGATGGCATGCCACACAAAAGAAAGCAGGTGCTTTAAAGCTTCCTTCCACTGATTCCCTAATTAGAATGTAGACAAGGAAATGTGTGTGTTTTGTGAATCTTGGATCCCCCTCCTCAGGAAGGCCGACCCAGGCGTCTTTGTTTACAGTGGCTTATCATCTGTTTGATGCAATGCTTTGCTGAAGTACACCCTAGAGAGATGCACTGTGCACGTAGTCATGATTGCATTAAGATAGGCAACACTACGCTGCACATGCTGCTTATGCAACAAAAGAAAAAACATTAGACCAAGAAACAAGCTCCTACTTTCTGTTTATGCCAACCAAACCCATTAATGGGCCCACAGAAGCCTGGGTAATTATATTCACATACAAACAGCAAACAGTCATTTTTCTTCCTGGAATGAAGTGCACACAAGTTCACAAAGTTGAACCGATAGTCAGTCGAGCAGGTTCTGATCTGATCTATCAACACTTCAGCATTAACTGCGTGGGAATATATCAGCAAATGTTTAATCACACTTCCACAAAGGCTGTTCTCTGGAACAGGAGGAACAAGAAACAGCAAGGAAATCTTTTGGCTAAACTTCACTTGAAAAGAATGTCGGTCTTCTACAGTCTGTGTTAACCAGTTAATTAAGGTCACTCCTTTTCATAACTATATATTTTATTAAATATGAAATGATATAATTAAATAGTCTAATAAAGGCCATAATATTTGTTGCCGGATTCTCTGTAGTGACAACTATAGCTGATGAGTATTAGATTCTGAAAACATTTGTATCACTGCCATCTGATGGCCAAAACTGGCCAATGCAGTTCTAAAATGCTGTTTAATTATTGAAAAAGTTCAATGAAAATCATCCTGTTTCTCAGTTGCAGGACAGTCTAGAGCAGTGGATCTTTATGGCAGGGGTCCAGGGCCCAATAAGAGCCTGAGTAAAACATCCAAGGGGCCCTCAAATCTAGTAAAAATAAAGATATTGCTTATTTTAAGTTTATTTGAAGAACCATGTATACATATGAGGTAGCCTAACTTTAAAAGTGTGATTTCTAGACCAGGAAACATCATAAATGCGTTAAAATGCATCATAAATGCATTTCTTCACTAGAAATAGTAAGTAACACCACGTGGGACCTTGTTCTGTCTCTCATAGCTTCATTTTCATTCACATCAGTGTCTAACCAGATGAAGGTGTAATCATTAGATATTACGTTGCTTAGATGTGACACATGATCAAGGTTAAAACCCTTTAAAATTATTAAAATGTTTAGTTCAGTCAAAATTGAAAAACAAAACAAAAAAGAATTATCACTCACTCTCATGTCGTTCCGAATCTGTAAAAGCTCCATTCTTTCTTCACACTTTCCTCAAAACACAAATGTTATTTGAAATGAAGTGATTATATGCAATATCACAAAGCGCTAATGCCATGTTACAGCAGCATGAGTGCAATAAACCCAATGCATTGAAACAAGACCTTAGTTCATAGAAATCTTTCTGTCCCTCCATTGACAGTCTAAGCAAGTACCAATTTGATGTTTCAAAAAATTAATAAAAGAGAGTAAAACGAATCCATATGAATTCATAGTCCAAATTCTCAGAAGAGATTTGATTGCTTTATATGATGAACAGACTGAGTTAAGGCTTTTAGTCATAAAAACAATGATCAGAGAACATAAACAGAAGCTCAAACATGCCGTGTAACAGAAGAATGTTCTGCGCAAAACACAAGAATGAACCTCATTGGTTCTTTAACGTTCTGCGTAACACAAGAATGAATCTCATTGGTTCTTTAACGTTCTGCGTAACACAAGAATGAATCTCATTGGTTCTTTGACGTTCTGCGTAACACAAGAATGAATCTCATTGGCTCTTTGACGTTCTGCGTAACACAAGAATGAATCTCATTGGTTCTTTGACGTTCTGCGTAAAACAAGAATGAATCTCATTGGTTCTTTGACGTTCTGCGTAACACAAGAATGAATCTCATTGGTTCTTTGACGTTCTGCGTAACACAAGAATGAATCTCATTGGTTCTTTGACGTTCTGCGTAACACAAGAATGAATCTCATTGGTTCTTTGACGTTCTGCGTAACACAAGAATGAATCTCATTGGTTCTTTGACGTTCTGCGTAACACAAGAATATATCTCAATGGTTCTTTGATGTTCTGCGTAACACAAGAATGAATCTCAATGGTTCTTTGACGTTCTGTGTAACACAAGAATGAATCTCATTGGTTCTTTGACGTTCTGTGTAACACAAGAATGAATCTCATTGGTTCTTTGACGTTCTGTGTAACACAAGAATGAACCTCATTGGTTCTTTGACGTTCTGTGTAACACAAGAATGAATCTCATTGGTTCTTTGACGTTCTGCGTAACACAAGAATGAATCTCAATGGTTCTTTGATGTTCTGTGTAACACAAGAATGAATCTCATTGGTTCTTTAACGTTCTGTGTAACACAAGAATGAATCTCAATGGTTCTTTGATGTTCTGTGTAACACAAGAATGAATCTCATTGGTTCTTTAACGTTCTGCGTAACACAAGAATGAATCTCATTGGTTCTTTGACGTTCTGTGTAACACAAGAATGAATCTCAATGGTTCTTTGATGTTCTGTGAAACACAAGAATGAATCTCAATGGTTCTTTGACGTTCTGTGTAACACAAGATTGAATCTCATTGGTTCTTTGACGTTCTGTGTAACACAAGAATGAATCTCATTGGTTCTTTGACGTTCTGTGTAACACAAGAATGAACCTCATTGGTTCTTTGACGTTCTGTGTAACACAAGAATGAACCTCATTGGTTCTTTGACGTTCTGTGTAACACAAGAATGAATCTCATTGGTTCTTTGACGTTCTGTGTAACACAAGAATGAATCTCATTGGTTCTTTGACGTTCTGTGTAACACAAGAATGAACCTCATTGGTTCTTTGACGTTCTGTGTAACACAAGAATGAATCTCAATGGTTCTTTGACGTTCTGTGTAACACAAGAATGAACCTCATTGGTTCTTTGACGTTCTGTGTAACACAAGAATGAACCTCATTGGTTCTTTGACGTTCTGTGTAACACAAGAATGAATCTCAATGGTTCTTTGACGTTCTGTGTAACACAAGAATGAACCTCATTGGTTCTTTAACGTTCTGTGTAACACAAGAATGAATCTCATTGGTTATTTAATGTTCTGTGTAACACAAGAATGAACCTCATTGGTTCTTTGACGTTCTGTGTAACACAAAAATGAACCTCATTGGTTCTTTAACGTTCTGTGTAACACGAATCTTCTTGGTTCTCGCACATCAAGCGAACATGCTTGATCTTCCATTTACCACAAATAATGTGTTAATGAACTTAAATCCGTTCAGCATATAAACCGAGAGTGTCTCTTTAGAAAATTATGCGGAAATTATAAATTTTACGATCTCTTATGGCACAACAGTCAATGAAGGGACAGAAAGCTCTTAAATTGTATTTAATAAAGATCTTAATTTATTTTTTTGAAGTTGCACAAAGCCTTACGGGTTTGGAACGACATGAGTGTGAGTAATTAATGACAGATTTTCATTTTTGGGTGAACTATCCCTTTAAATAAGAGGCAGGAGTCTCTGTAATGAAGTGCACTGCAGTGTGTGACACAGTGTGAAAATAATGGCTTGAGCAGTAGAAAATCTGGATGACTTTGACTCATATTCAGCCCCATGCTTGAGGGACACACAAATGCATTTCCAGATTAGGAGACATATTTTAAATTGGGGCTATTTTTCAGCTGTGAGGTCAGAGGCCAGCTTGCCATTTTCCTTCGATACATGCCATATTACTGGAGGTATAAGAGGATATCATGTATCATTTAGTAGACCTTTTGGATTGCCGGTGGTGATGTATTTCAGAGAGCAGCTGTTCTGAGTTCTTTCAACAAGGACAAATTCTGAGCATGAATTTAAACTCAATAAATAACAACGTCAATCATGGATTTCTGTGCATGTAACCATTATGTTTTTATAGAATACTCAGATTTTCTGTGATCAATGAAAACATGAAGTTAATATACTGCTCATCTAGTCAGTTTTAAACACTTCAAAGGCAATTAAATGTTTTATAGCTAGGAGCACCGTCTGTTCTGTAGCAGATTATCTTTTGGAATAAAAAGGACAGGGTTGTTAGTTAGACACATCCAAAATAACTGAAAAGCAAAATAAAGTTCATTTTGGCTTCTTAGGGTGATTGAACTGATCTTAAACCCCTTAAACCTGCAATGAAATCATGATGCTGTGAGAATGTGTGCCCTGAAAAAACAGCTAAAAATACATGTATTCATGATTTATGAGTTTCATCATCAGAACGGCACTGTGTAAAGAGATTAAATCAAACCATATCAAATCATGAGAGCTTGAACAAAACAGCATAGTGTTTGTGTTATACATAATGTGCAGACACAACCTCAATAAACAACCCGGTTTTCCTAGTTGACCACTGACATATGTTGGTTGAAAACCAAACTAGTTTTGCATGTTTCATCACACTATGTGATGACCTCAAAACACTTTTAGCTTAGTAACACTAACACTAACACATTTTTGATGCTTGTGCCACACAATCACCTCCAAATTTGTGACTTTTTTGATATAGTAACTGGCTTGTTAGCCCACTTGGTACATAATTGCACATGATATGAGTATGTGAAACACAAGTTATGATACAATTTAAATGTTAAAATGGCACAATTGCTTCAGCAAATGCGTTAAAATAGGTTTAGTGTTAGTGATATCTTATTTTCAAGGGTGACCTTAGCCTTTTATTGCCTCTCACATTTATTTTCTAAACTGCAGCAACAACCAACAAAATAAAAGTTGTTCTGTTTCAGATAAAACTGCACATGCTTTTAGTGCCACTTTCTGGATATTTGACTTTGAAAGTGTCACCAAATGTGCATTTTGCTGGAATGTCGCCACAGGCACATTTTTCCAACGAGTCTGGGTTGTTCAAAACATAAAGAATACTTACTAAAGCCACTTATTACTATTTAGAAAAAACAAACAAACAAAATGATTAAGAGAGCAACTATCAAGAGAGCAAACGCTTGAAAATATAGCTCTACTTAAGGCCAAATTCATTTCTTTTCAATGGCACACTCTATAGATCTCATTTAGGGAAGACTTTCTCAAACCAGCTCTAAGGCACCTGAAATTAGAGATAATGACATGATGATAATGATATTTGTTCTTTAGCATAATAGCACTGAGGTCAGGATCGGCAGTTCAGGGTATTAAATCTCACTCCATTTACTTTGAAGAAAAAAGACAGAACACCATCTGAAGGTAATGAACGAAAGAGCAGAAGATTGCTGAAGAGGCCCAATCAGAGGTAAACACTATATGACTAACGGAGAGAGGAGTTAAATGGAAATCGCTATTAAATTCTCCTTAAATCTTCAGAAAGTGCCAATGTAATATTTAATAATGACAATAATAATAATAATAATAATAACAAATATAGCTGCAAACAAGGATTAAGTGGCTAAGAATATGCAAAAATGATTAATTCAAGACATTTGCAGATGTTATATTTAGGCAAAATGGTTGAAAAACCATACATACAAATTACTTTTAATAAGGTGATTAATAATTGTTTAATAATTACTTTTAAATAACTTTTGACCAATAGGTGGCGCTATCACCAAACTGATGTGGTCTGGTCAGTGTGGGGTGACAATGACAAAAACAAAGTTTGGAGTCTATACAGAAAATCTTTGCAGATATATAGCCTCAGACACAGTTTGGCTGCATGCCATCAAATACACATATGCTAAATCAGGGTTTCTCAACCTTTTGCCTATTGCGACCCACTTTTTTTTGTATGACAGTCCTACGACCCACTAAGGCTAGAAATAAATAAATAAAAATAGTAAATAATAAGTAATGAAAAATAATGAAATAATTTGTTAGACCTATACTGTGTGTGCTCATAATTAAATTCACAAAACACTTTTTCAAAAATTAGGCAGACTATGAAACGAACTGATTTATTTATTTTCACTCACGTTCACACACGTTAATGTGACATTTGAGACTGCCGCTCTGAAACGATGATATCCAGACGCGGTGAAATTGGGGAAAGGGCCACTCGTAGTGTCGCACTCAAACTAGAAGTTGTCAGTCTATTCCTGCCTTTTGTTTTCGTTGCAGTCACCGTCGAAAATCCCGACTCGCAAAGATAGGTAGTGCTAAATGGCAGAAGAAACTTTGTTGCACGACTTGCGCGTTCGAAGCTGTCGTGAGCGACACAATACTGCTTTGCTGTCTTTTAAGTACATCGTGCATTCGCACAAAGTAATCCACAGGTTTACCGACACATGTTGGATGTTTAGTCTGAAGGTGACGTTTTGATGGCTTCATGGACTCCTTTGCTAAGACCTCACCACACTCAACGCATTGTGGATTTTCGTCCGACGTAGTAAATCCATATTTAATATACAGTGAGCCCTCGCTACTTCGCGGTTCGACCATCGCGGATTCACGACTTCGCGGACTTTTTTCATTACGTATGTATATATTATAAAAGAAATATATCGCTGATTTTCCGGAAATTTCGAAAATAGACGCGATATATGAATATTAAAATCAGCTTGCCTGGGTGGGCCTGGGCCCCCTCATTTACATGTTCGGCCCCCTCAGATTTTCAATTGTTTAAAATCGCAACTGTGAAAACGGAATTAAAAGCACATATCGCCCTCTGCACAAAACGATCGCAACGCACCCCCAAAGTCAAGATTGGCGCGCTGCGCGTTCATCATAACTAGTTCTGGCAGAGTGGTTAAGGCGCTAGACTAGAAATCCATTGGGATTTCCCAGCACAGGTTCGAATCCTGCCGACTATGTTATGCTCGCCCACCACCTCTGTCAACAATCTCGCGCAGTTTTGCCCCTCATTTTAAGATGGGCCCCTTCAAAAAAAAATCTGGCTACTCCCCTGGAACACAGTAAAACTCTCGCGACCCCCTCTGTAATGTTCCGCGACCCCCTGGTTGAGAAACAGTGTGCTAAATGATAACGGTTTTGTTTATCAACACTGAATCCATAAATTTTTGCCGGCATGGTCTGAAGATGATCTGAATTGAACTTGGTGAAAGTTGGACCAACAGTCTAGGACAAATTAAATAAGTAGGTTTTCAAAAAAATTCAAATGATGGACTGGAAGTTAGGCCAACTATGGCAATATTATTGTTCCTGATATGAGCTGTCTTGATTTTTTTTTCAAGATATTGTGCCGAAGACACTTACAGAGTTTCTTAATTCTAATATGCCATGTGTATTTGTAATATATATTTGTAAAATATAGTATTTTACAGAAGAATAAAAAATGGCCAATGCCCAAAATTGCTGATATGGCAAAATTGGGAATCATTTGAATTGTTAATTAAATTCATTTTGGCATCTTGAGCCAAGGAATCAGAGGAAAAAGATATTACCATATTCTTGCCCATATGGTTCATAAGTTATTAGAACACAATTTTGGAGAGTTGGTGGCGCTAGAGGCATTGATGTAGAGACTCCAAATTTGTTGTGGTTGATATTTAGGCTATCTTCTACCTGTGTGCCAAATTTCATAACATTCACGCAAGCGGTTCTACGGGCTGCCATAGACACCCATAGCAGAAGAACAATAGTAAGAAGAACACAATCACAATATAGGTGCCTACACACCTCTGGTACTTGACCCCTAATAATAAAAAATAGGTAATCATTTTTGGTGAGGCGGATAGATGGAGTTATCTTAAAATCCCAGCTCTTTTTATAAGGAGATCAAATTCAATCCCAAGCCTGTGTCTCACGGGAACTCGTTCACAATTATTACATCCACACATCACTCAACACACATTAGTTCTATATGACCGCTTCACTGTTCAATTAACATGCAACATTCAAACATGCCGTTATTTCCCTTCCTTTGCATGCAATTACCTGCAAGATCATTTTATTGTTTATGTGCAGTTGTCGCAGTTGGGTTGGCACAGTACATAAGGTTAATAAGATTAAAATGTGCTGTTAGCTTGTCATGGTTGAGATCGCTTCTTAACACCTTAGAGCTTGTGCTATTAGCTCTATTTATTGTGTATCACCTTGTGTCTGCAATTACTGTGTTTCTCCTGCACTATTCGATTGATTCTGTAGCCCTCAATGCAAAACTGTAGCTAATAATCTTTGGAATGGTTTTCATGAGTGAGAGGGAGGGAAAGAAAGAGAGAGTAATGCATCTGCTCAAATGCTCCCATTCTTCCAGTAAAGGCCGTCAAGTCCAAAAATGAGTGCAAACCATCTACACTCTCTAGTCCAACTTTATTACTTCTAGAATGAACTATTATTCACCCAATTAATCATAGTTAAACCTTTTCGCCTACAAGAAAATAATAAATCCCTGACCTCTCTAGCTGGTGCTTACAGTAAAATTTCCAAGCATCAAGTGAAAACTACACAAGCCTTTAAAAAAAGCAGGATCTTTGCAGTTTTTACCTTTTAAGTGGTGCTTTCGAAGCCTCTATCACTATTATTATTGCACACGCACGGAGTCACTGATTTGAACAGACTCCTATACCTAAATTAAACATGCTTTCACAGGTTCACACAACAGACAAAAATGATGCCTGATATGACATAGATTGGTGAGGAGAGACAAAATATTAGCATTCTAAGATTTGATTTTCACTTGGTTAACTATAAAATGGATTAAGAAAATCCACTTATTTTATCCTTAAATTGAAGGAGGGATCCAAGTCATATCTAGAGACAGAAAATGAGAGAGACTTGAGGGAAATATAAACTTGCACTTGCGAGAAAAAAAGAAAATTTTATTCATTGGCGTAAACAAGCTTTGGATGGACTGATATGGAAGATAATTGCTGTGGTTTGATAGTGTGACATAAATTATTAGGAGGGAAAGAAAGAATAAAACACTCTTTTAACTCTTTCCCCACCAGTCTTTTTAAAAAAAGGTTGTCAGCCACTGCTAGCATTTTTGATCATTTTCACAGTATATTTTGTTGTATGAATATTTAAACATGCAATGAATTAAACGAAAGAACACATCCTCTGCTTTAAAAAAGCGTTTCTTAAAATAAGCAACATTTTGAGTAAAACGTTTTGGCAAAAAATACATCCAGATAGGATTCATATGCTGCTTAATGTTGGTGATCAAGTTATTTTACATATGCATATGATTATATATGAAATCGCTTGTTTCTGCTTCTTCACATGTGTATTGTGTATCAATGTGTATTGATCAAAAGATTCTGCACTCTTTCAGATGCATACTAGTGCCCCCTACCCTATTACAGTCCTGAAGCAATAAAACAGCCCAAGACTATCACACTACCACCACCATATTTTACTGTTGGTATGATGTTCTTTTTCTGAAATGCGATGTTACTTCTACACCAGATGTAATGGGACACACACCTTCCAAAAAGGTCAAAAAAATTTGTCTCATCAGACCACAGAGTATTTTCTCAAAAGTCTTGGGGATCATCAAGAGGTTTTCTGCAAAAATGAGATGAGCCTTAATGTTGTTTTTGTTCAGCAGTGGTTTTCATCTAAGAAATCTGAGTCAGAGTCATGAACTCTGACCTTAACTGAGGCAAGTATTTTGTGCGCTCTCGGTGTAATTTTGTTCAGCCGGTCACTCCTTGGAAGGTTCAACACTGTTCCATGTTTTCACCATTTGTGGATAATGGCTCTCACTGGTTTGCTGGAGTTCCAAAGCTTTAGAAATGTTTTTATAACCTTTTCCAGACTGATAGATCTCAATTACTTTGTGTTGTTGTTAACTTGTTGATCAAGTTATTTTACATATGCATATAATTACATAAGAAATCGCTTGTTTCTGCTTCTTCACATGTGTATTGATCAGAAGATTCTGCACTCTTTCAGATGCGTAATAGCGCCCCCTACCATATCACAGTCGATGGCGGGGAAAGAGTTCAATCAAAGCTATATAAAACCTAAAATGTTTCTGTTATAGTGTTGACCTTGGAGTCGGACATGAGGAGACAACTGTGTGCATGAGCATTAGATAATTAACAAGATTTAATTGTATTCTATACAAATGCAGACCTTATACCATAAAAGTCAGAAATCTAGTCAGCATCTAATTAATGGTCCTTTTAGTTTCTGCTGCGCATTAGACCCTTTCAGAGTTTCAGAAGGCCAGAGACAGGAAAGGAGGAGGCCAGAGGAGCAAAGCAGCAGAGGAAAGTGCAAAAAGTCATTTGATTTATGAGAGCAGCACTTAAGACACAGAGGAGAAGATGTTATGCACCACAGCTTCCAGCCTAGGAGCTAAAGTAATTTCCTCAACGGCAGGTACACGCTCAAGCGAACAAAGCTACAATCAAATTGCTTCACTGCACAGCCTAAAAACTTGTTTAATCTCATACTTATGCCTATTCTTCGGGTTTAGCGCGACACCCGACTACTTTAGTCAGTAGATATTGAAGCAGGTGTCTGTCATGTGGCCCCAAGGGTCTCTGAGTTTCTGTCTGCTCATATCGCTGCCGTTTGTACTATACCCCTCGTCTGCATCCCGCTCATCCGAGGAAACTCGGCTGCTCCTGTGAGACCACCATGATGAATGTTGTGTTATTTCTTCAGTCAATCAGGGATCAAAATCTGAATATGAGTGATGAATCAGCTGCCTTCAAAACATCCTTAAACACCCACATGAGTAATAAATACTCTCATCTGCCGATGACTCAGGTTCTGGGAGTTCTGTTGAAGTCTAATTCAAGAGCTTTTTAACCACAGAACTGAGGTATTTATTCTTCACTACAGCTAAATGCATCATGAAGAAGACTTTGTTATCCTTTTAAAGTTTGCATTGACCTGGTAACCTCCAACATCTATGGAGAACCTTCTTGGTGAAGGTGAGGCATTGAATTGAAAGACAGTTCAGTGTAATGTGTCTTTTGAGGACAGATCTGTGCTGGCTAAATGTGCATGTCCTTGTGCTTGTGATGGAGGGTGTTTGAGTTATAGTGAGGAAGAGTGGCAGGGGGTTGATGAAGGTCAAAATGGGACAAGAGTCTGAGTGAAATCACAGGCCAGCCCTGCTAAAAATCCAGCATTGCTGATTCCCGGCTAGACCGGCTCTAACAAGCATGAACCAGCCTGGAGCAAAATGTGATTCATGCTGGTGGCTAAACTATTGTAGTTAGGTATGTGTGATATTGACAAAAAATGATATCTTAATTTCTTCTCAGATTTTATGACTAATGATAATTAGATGATATTTTGCTGAGTGGGTTATTGTGCCGGTACCTTTGGCAGGTTTTGGACGGCCGTGGACAGAGACTCCCAAAGCTTTTGATGTTCTTCATATTCTTCATATTCACACCAATGACAGAAATCATCTTTTCCAATAAGTTTAAATAGATTGTTTACCTTTTATTTTTAACCTAATGTATGCATCATCTTTTGTGTCAAATGCTTGATAAAAAGACACAACTGGGCTGTTACTATTCAAATTAAATCAGTTTCAACAAAATTCATCTTTGCAATGCTGCATCGTGAGTTTAAATAATTTCCACAGATGTTTAATGCAGGGACATTAATGCATTTAACCTGCGGTTGCAAAAACATAGAATACTAAATATATATATTTTTGAAATTATTATGAAATTATTTTAATAACGGACAGGTACTTTAAATGTGAAATTAAACTACCAGTATATATTTATGAGGGAATTGTTGAGATCCAAGTGGCTGATTCATTCAGGAACCAAGGTTTGATGAGTGAGTCATTGAATCATTCATTCAACCAATTCCCTCTTTCAGGAAGGAAACACCTCAGAGAAGCAAAACAGTCCTGCGGCTTTGTTTAGAACTATTTACATTGGCAAAATGGAGCAAAAACAGGCAATAATGTGTCTAAAATAGAAGTCGCTTAATATTAACTTCTCGTATCAAATCAGTACCACATTTGCAATCATGCTGATATTTGGAGAAGAAAACGGCACTATTCGTGTGATACTGATTAACTATATTAAATTATATAAAATAAAAGATATACAGAGATATTTTTGCCCATTATGTTGAATATTAGTTTAGTTTCTTGAAATGTAAATTTTAATAAACTAAATCATACAGTGAAAGGATGCACTCTAAATGCGTAAGCTGAAAGCACTGGTCTAATCCACTAGACTTCAGTACATCACATAGTGTATGCATGAACTGTCTGGGTGTGTTTTTGTAAAGTGAGGGATAAACTCACATATAGTTAAAAGAACAACCTGACGATATATATTGCACATCCTTAATTGCAGTCCTAACAAACTCCCCCTCACAAACCCTCATTCAAAGACCCCATGAAATCAAAAATGTGTTTTTTTTTTCTGTAGATGAATTCGATGTGGGATATGGGGTTATTTCTACTTGATGATAACCATAAAGGTGCTCCATTGCCTGGAACGATGCTTTGCAGTGCTAGCTTTTGTTTTGCAGGTGTGTAATTATAAACATAATTTGCAATGTTTTACATCCGCTTCTACAAGCGTTTAATCGGACCTTTGACTCATTTATGCAACTTTTTGCTTAAAAGTGACTGTTTAGCATTAAATCTCCCTGGGTGACACCATGTACATGTGCCATCATACATTATGTTGGTTTTCATGGGGTCTTTCGGCCTTTTTCTGTGGTTTCATACAACAAAATGGTGACTCTCACTTAATTCACAAAAGCAACATAAATCATGTAGAAAGTATTCATTTAACTGTGATGGAGTTGTAAAAGTAAACTGCATTAAAAAAAAGTTTTTTGGAAACATTTTCTCCAGTTTTATGGTTTAATTTGGCACATGGCACAATCAGCATGTATACATCTGGTATACATAAATAAATATTAAATATATTTATACATAAATATACATATAGAGCTATTAAAAAGACACTTGTCGTGGCCTCAGATTATGGTGTCGAGGATAAAACTAGTACAGACACTAACTGCTCTGCCCGCTGAATATTGGTGCTTTTAGCCTAATAATTGATAATAATGGTCATTTACACTTTCAGGTCAATGGGAGTAAAATCTTCATAAAAGCCCTATACATATATGTATGTATGCCCATATTTATATATATATTTAAAGAAAGACAGTACTACACTGTGGTTATTCAGTGTAAAGAGGCCACCGTCTCCAGTCAAGAGTAACGCTTACAAAGTCAATGGAATCATGTCAGTTAGTTCAGTTCAATCTTAAGCTATTGTTTTCTCTTGCATGTAAAATAATAGATTTATTTTGTAATTCTTAAGCAAAATTAGACATATGTAACTTTTTTTAAAATAACAAAAAGTTCTATTTCGCAAAGACAGACGACAATAGACGCAGTTGAAAGACTACTTGTGGTCAACAAAATCAACGCAGTGGTAAAGAAGCCCCCCACCCCCACCCCATCACACAAATATTTAACAAAAAACATGGCAAAAGGCAGTCAAACACGCGCGCACGCACACACACTCACTCAAATATTCCCATTCGTACCCATAATCAGCCACACATGCGCACCAATCAAACAGTGCTCTGAGCGTTGTGTGTAAGTGTGCATTTCATGGGAATTTGACGCAGGAGCGGATAGATCGTTTTGTTGTAAAAGATGCACTTCTTTAAACAAAAAAAATTACAGTAACTTTAGAAGTCTATCTCCAGTGTTGTCGCATGGAAAAGTTCCAAACAAAAGATTTTCAGTGGAACCAAGAAAAAAGAAGAAGAAGAAGTAAAACACCAGCATGTGAGGTTATGCAACTGGAAAATGAGTTGCAGTTACCATTTCAATCCACCGGTATCCATATTAGTCATGTCTCATGCTTCCTAAAATCCAAACACTCAAGTCAGATCACTATGTTCCACACAAACTCATCTCAGGGAGAAAAAAAACAGCTCTTTATAAGGCATTGAAAAGAAATCGAAAAGCAAAGCAAACAATATTATGCAGATGTCACCTTAGAGGCCACTGTTTTGAAATGTGTTTCCCACAAAAGACTGTGATGGGAAATAAAAAGCACTTTCCTTTGTTTTGTTTTTTTTGTTATTTATTCAAGAAAAAAAGCAATCGCCCCTTTCGCCCGATTCTGCTTAGAAAGGCGTTTTTATTTTATTTTTTAAAACGATGATTAGAAAAAATACTGCTTGAAACGCTCGTCCCTTTTCGAAGGAAAGAGAGCAGTTCTGTTTTGGCAGGTTTGCACAACTTGACATCTGGAAAGAACTTGTCACTGCTTTATGCAAAAGTCTATTCAAATCGTTTAGTTTCCTTCGTCATCCTGAACCCCCTTCTCTCGCTGTGACGTTTTCATTAAAACCGATGGCTCCCCCCCCCATCCCTCCCTTAGCTGGATCTCCGTAAAGCTATACACGCGTGGTGGAGTGGGAATGTGGCAGGCCGGTGGAGTTGAAGCCGGCTGTGAAGGTGTTGTACGGATGTAGGTTGGGCATGCCCACTAGCGAGTTGGGGATCATGGTTATGGTGTTTGGCGTCATGAGCGGGATATCGTCAGGCGAGCGCCGCAGAGTCAGCGTGTAGTCGGGAAGTGAAGCGAGCCGTAGCGGGTCACCGGGAGGCCCTGCGTCGCACTCGTGGTGCGTCTGGTTCACCTGCAAAGACATTATCTCCTCTTCAGGAGCGTGGCGGTTCACGTCATTGGTGGTGGTGGCTCGTGGTGGGCTGGGTTGCGGGTGCTGTTCCTGTCGGCGCTTATCCTTGCGGTAGTAGAGAGCAGCGAATGCCAGAACATTGAGGAAAAGCAGTGAAGCTCCTACTGCGATGGTTACGCTCAGCTCGGTGGAGTAATCCCGGGGGTTCTCCACCACAAGAGGGCCTGGTTCCTCTTCTCCGTTCCATTGCTCCTTCCCACTCTCGCTGTTGTACGCTGGAGACATCGGAGGCCTCTTAGTGTTGAACGGCCAGGCTTTGCCATTGGGGCGTTTGGTGGACAGGGAATTTTGAGTGGTCTCGGGTGGTGGCACTTTGGTGGTGGTGGAGGTGTAGTGGAACATGTCATGTAGGTTGTACAGATGAGGAACCAGGTGCTTCCAGAATGCCACTTTAGTGGCACGGTAGTGGTCGCGGACTCGTGGCTTTAGGCCAATGTGCAGGTACAGCTGGTCTTGAGGATTGTATTTGGACCAGGCCACCTCTTCAAAACGATTGGCCTTAGTGTGGATAAACTTGGTATCCTGAGGCACTGGTTTGTTGGGATCTCTGCAAAAAAAATAAAAGATCAATTAATAAACAATACTTAGAAGATTTTTCATTTAAGGTTCGGTGGCTAATTTATGGAATATTTCCAAACCTCTAGGATTTTTTTCATGGAATACAAAATTCTATGACTCCGCCCACTGAAATCTGATTGGGCAAGACAAAATTACAAAGACGCTGGATTGTCAACAGTAGCAATAGTCTTGGGGGAATGTGAGTGATTGAAGGATCAACTTCAAATACGCCTTTTTCCATCACACATCAGATCGGAAAGCCATTTGTTTTCAATAAAAATGAAAATATTACAAAAGTTTAAATAAAGTGTCTAATGATTGTTTAATAATACATGGTTTATCAGTTAGGTGGGTGAGGGCTTTGGGATTCATTTAATAATCTGAATGGATATAGTAATTTACAATATTATTATTGCTTACTTAATGTACAACAGCACTGATGTGCAAAAAGTATCTGCCACTAATAATAATAATTCATTACTTTACATTTGCAAGGGGTAAATCTCCTCATCCAAGTACTAACTAGACTCAACCCTCAACCCTTCAGTGGGCAACCAGTGTTGGGCAACAGTATGATATAGCTGCATATAAAATTATAAGTATAAATAGCATCTAACTACTATTTACACTTATTGCAATGAAAATATTGCTATTTTCACTTAGTGTAATTATAATCTTGCTATTTAAAGCATTGCTATTTGTTTAGCTGTTGCTGAATATTAATGCTGCTCTTGTTAAGTGAACGCATACAGGTACCATTAATGTGTGAAATGTTCTGAAGCTGTAAAATATCATTTCTCATTTTAATTAAAAAGGCTTCAGAGACTTGACACAGAGCTCTAGTTGTATGGACCGCATTTATGGTGCTTTTTGTCCTCTCTAGACCACTCATCAATATATGCTTTGACTGTAAAAACATATTGATGTTTCGCAAAGAACAGGAAGTCATACAGGAGTGTGTTTCTCTTGCAACGCCATAACTCACTGCTTAATTATCGTAGGGCAATGCATCATTGAAGAAATCAACCAGCTAGTCATAACTATTCCTCACAATCGCAAATTTGTTTTACAACACCGACGTTAAGCAGGTGATGAGCAAATAACTTCTTTTAATGAATACATTTGAGATCTAATTAATGCTAGATTGTTTTGCTATAAATTACATACATGGCATCTGAGGACTAATTCTTCTTTTTCTCAGTTATTTTGCTTTATTTTCAGAATCAATCATAGGCTTGTTCACACATACTAGAGCACGCACACAAAATAAAGATGCTTTAAATCTTTTGACAAACTAAAAGACGTAAATTACATTTGCATGTATTCAAAATGAAGGATATGATTGTACTGAAGAATGCCATTTATTTGCCAAACAAGAAACGGCTTCTCAGGTTGAGAGATTGCGATGCTGTTGGAGAATGTTCATAGGAAACATGGACTCGTCGAGCAATGCCATGATCGATTGAATTTATGAAAACAGGAAATGATTACAGAATCTTTTACAGTTGTTGTTTCATTCCCATGGCGTTATCCCTCTATCTCGTTCACTCAGAGATACGTCCAACTCTGGCGGAACCCTTGCAATGGGTTTAATGGAAGGCCCTAAGCCATTGATCACATCTGGGTAAATTAAGTGTGAACACTAGAAGTTGCTGTTGTGATTTCAAAATTGTGTTGCATTGTGTTCTGTGAATTTGCCTGAATCCTATAAGAAGACTCGTTCCCTCAGTCAAAATTGAGGGGTCAAGGGTTTGTCCAAATAAACTTTGAATGCACTTCAAAATGGTGGTGGGGATTTCCCCAAGGGAGGATGTGAAAGTAAAAGTGGATACTCTACGACACGGGTGTCCAATCCTGTTCCCAGCCACTATCCTGCAGGGTTTATCTCCAATCCTGACTGAACACACCTGAACCAGCTAAAGTGTTCGGGATTATCGCAAATCGCAAAAATCTGCAGGATATTGGCCATCCAGGAGCATTTGGGAACCCCTGCTCTGAGGAGATTGACTCTTTTATTTAGAAAAATTAGTGTTGAATAAAGGCATCTGCATCTTAAAATCATCATTATCATAGTTTCCCACCTTCAACATTAAGGAAAACCAGCATGCTTCATTCTTTTCCACCCTGCCTTTCTCTTCTCTTCAGCGAAACTCTACTTTGATTCTTGGTCAGTCTAGGCACGCATAAAGACACAAAGAGCTTGTGCCCTTTCTCAGATCAACCCCCGGAGTTTGCGCCAGTCAACAAAACAATTTACATCCGTAGACGTTCCTCATAATCACAGCACTCCTATCGGTCTTGTTTCACCTTCTTGTTGTATAAAGATACCAGGCACTTCTTCCAAATCATCATTTTCTATTTCTCCCTTGTGCGACATTGCGTTACAGCTCATATCTCTAAGCACCCCTGCCTGCTGGGCTTCACGCATCCTCGGCTCGTTCTGTATAAAAAAAGAGATGGCCAGAGGCTTTTAAAGTGAAACAAATGAATAAATCAACAGCTGAGATGTGCTTCAGGATGCAACTTGTTTTTGATAAAACAACAGCAGTGCATCCATTCCGTTAATTGCTTTGGGAAAGCAGTGCAGATTGCATTAACAGCGAGGGTGCTGATAGAAAGTGGACCATATTAATCTAAGCATTAAAGGAAGGATGCTGGCAATAGCCCTTGTGTGTGCGTCGTATTACCCTTTAGACTCCAGGGGTCACTGTTTCTCCAACTGGCATCACAAGCTCAGTAGGGCAAAGCAAGGTGGCATCCAGCCGTCCTGGCACTTTTGATTTATCGTCTGCTTTAACATATGGCATATGAATAATCACACATCTATATATATTGTAGCTCTGCTAGTTTTTAAGAAATATTCAAAGTGGTAAAACAGTCTAATGAAATACTTGCAAATTTTGGGTCTTCCTTTCGAATGACCATCAATAGAAAAATCTGTTTTTTGCTTCTACACAGCTTAGTTCAACAAACAGGTTAACAGGTCCAGGCTAACCAAACCTTGAGCCCTCATCTGTAATAAAAAATACCACAAGATGAGATTGTAACTATGTTGCAGACTTGATCTAATAAAGAGTCAGCCCATGAACTAAACGGTTACAGATATCACTGTTGTGCCTCAAGCTAGTCATTCAATTCCAAGTTGCAGGGATGGTCCCTGTCACTAATGTTCTGTAATTCACAGCGCATGAAAAGTGACAACGAATCAAGAAAGAAGTTAATTGTCTGCCACTGACTATGAAGCCAAGTACTACCTGTGGAAGAGTCCTTTCAGAAAATACATATACGAACTATAAAAACATTCAGACAGGCATTGTAACTATGTGTTATTATGCAAATCTTAAGTTCAAACACATCTATATTAAATGCGTTTTAAAATTTGATCGTACAACTTTTTGTCTGTCTAGAACTGCTCTCACAGAGTGGTTACTTTATCAAAATCATGTCTGAGACATTCATAAAACCGGGCATCTTAATCGAGCTCCAGACTTTAAGAGATAAACAGAACAATTTCTGTCCTTTTGTTGATCTCCTCTCTCATGCAGTATTAAAGTGTGGTGTGTGCACCAACTGGCACGCCAGTACAGCAACAAACCTTGCATTGAAGAAGAGTCTTGGATGCACTAAGCTATATAAAAATTTAGTGGTGTAACGGTACATGTATTCGTCCAAAATTCATCCGTGCATTCAGTCAAACGATGAAGAGGACACATGCGGTAATGCAATGTTGTTTGCTAACCGCCAGTAGAGGAAAAAGAGCAGCAGAAGAAGAGACGAACTACGCACCAACCCATAATAAGAGTTTAGAGCCACACAAGGGCTGCTAATAGACAATACGCTGTGTTTCCATTCATTTTTGCTCCACAAACTTCAAGGAAAGAAAACAAGGATGGAAGAAAGCGTCATCCCGTTTGATTGTTTAATTTTATGAAAACACAATGTGACTTTTTAGTTTTGAAGGATGTCTTACTCTTATATGTTTGATTATTTTAAGTTGTTTCCGCTGTTATAATGAGATAACATTTTTTGGCATTGTTCCAATTTGTGTTGTGACTGATGGACGTCTCATGAAATATGCATGTCCTGGAGAAGCAAAGGCTCAGGTGCCGCTTCATTTGCTGCCTCTGCGTGGGAAGGTGATGTAGGCTCTTTTTCGCCTTCTCACTTTTGACGTAAATCAAACCATGACCCCAAAACATGATTTTTGTGTACTGTTTATACCCCTATTAAATGTACATTTTCAATTCACACATTTGGCAGACACTTTTATCCAAAGCAACTTACATTGCATTCAAGGAACACATTGAATACATTATTACTTTCCCTGAGATTGAACCCATGACCATGGCATTGTAAACACCAATGCTCTACTGATTGAGCTACAGATTCAGAAATCCCACATATCCTCCCTGTCTGAAGAAAATGGAGATCATCAAATGGTTGAATATCAGCTCAGCAGCCAATAAATAGCGGGTTTTATTAGGCTGGTAATGATCCCCAATGAATATTGGCAGCTGGAACATGATGACTTTGTAGCTGAATATCAGTAATTAAGTTTCAAAGAAGCAGGCAGCAGAGGTAAGGTCATATTGATCTGCCACGGTACAACATGCCAGAGAACAGGACATCAATGCAGTTGCAGCCGCACAGCATATATGAATTCTTGCTGCGAGTCGCAGTCGGTGTACCTGGGGCATTCTCGGTTAATAGGAAATGCTAGCATCTCAATATCACCGCACATTCTCATAATTGTCAATCAAACAGCTTGCATGACGCAGCATATTTGTGGATGTCAAACGCAGAGGTTGGGTTTGCAATGTCACTGAATGATGATTTGAGGTCAGTTGGGATATTTTAAAAGCTATTGATATGCAGCACTTACATATTTTGTGTGGTTGTCCACACACTCCTCTTTTGTTTAAATCTCCATTTATCAGATTATAATGTCAGTGTCTCAGAATAAGTGGTTTACAGATTCTAGCATTTGTAACGCCACCCATGCTTAGGCCCCGCCCACGACTCCTGACAGACTCCGCCCTATCAGCATAGCTCCGCCCCTGAATGAGCTGAACACAGTCCATCATGTTCATCTCCTCTCCAGAGCATCAACATCAGCATTCAAGACAGAAATGTGTTCTTATTAAAGCTACTAAAGTTATTCAGACGAGAGCAGTGAGTGATTTTCTGTTTTTCTTTTGTTGATTGATTCATATTAACAGCATATATATAGTAGATATTGTATATTACACTGCTGTCGCTTTAATACACAGATCTAATACACACATAACCGACTGCGTTTATGTGAACTCTGTGTGTTTTTGACAGTTTAAGCACAATAAGATGTGAAAGAGATCTGAGTTTAATCCTCATGAGACGCTCCGTTTGACATCCAGCTTTCTGTGCGCGAGCTTCGGGTGTGTGCGTCACAAAACCATTATGCTTATATGACTTTAAATTATGTTTTTGAAAGATGTTGTAGTTTTTATAAGAGTATTTGAGGCACCAGCTGTCAAGGCACATCCCTCTTCTGGAAAGGGGACAGTGCAGCATAAGGTATAATAAATGATCTGTGGGGTATTTTTGAGATGAAACTTTACAGACACATTCTGGGGACACTGAGACGTATATTACATCTTGTGGAAAGTGGCATAATAGGTCCACTTTAAAGGGGTCATGAAATACATTTTCATAGGTCTCCATCCATTTAGTCCCCTTCAGATTGAAACCACCTCCAAATGTGGTTTGAATCATATTGGGTGAAATCAGATTTCATGTGTTTTTTCTTTTTTTTCTTTCTTTTTTTTGTGCTGGCCAGACTTCTGCTTGGAAAAAAATCTGGGTATGCAAAAATTCAGATTTTCCCTGGAAATCTGAACAAAGCCAATATGTTTCTAAAGGTCAGTGATTAAAATGAACCAATGCAACAACAACAAGAGCTTCTGAGGACAAAATACTTGCATTGCTATATCTTTCAATACAACATATTTAGAAAAGCTAGCAGTATGCTGAGAATAATTACGGTAAGATTCTGGTATAAAATGACAGGAGCAAAAAACAAAACACTTGTTCAATTCCTCAGACACATTGTTAAAAATAAACTTCAGTCGTGCATTTCTAATAGTTTGATCCTTTAGAAAAGTATGCACAGTTTTTGGTTCGATTTGGTGTGATTTAGGTTTTATTACAAACCGTTCTCGACCCAGAGAAGATTTTCCTGGTAGAATGTGTGTAGTGACTCTGGATTGGTCACTTTTCAGTTTATAATTAAACGGATAATCCACCATATTTGAGGTCAATATATATTACACACACATTTTAACTTTTTCTTAAATTACTTCATAGCTGTTAATTAAATTCAAAACCCTGGCATAAAGTAATATTTAAAGCACTTCATGTTGTTGATTGCAAAAAAATGAAATATATATTCTTATGTTCTCTTTGTATTTTTATATCAATGAATATACTACAAGAGTATCTATTCAAATCAACGCGGTAAAAGCGTTAGGTCAAAAGTAATCAAAAAGTAGTCCGAATACATTACCTAAAATGTGTAATCTAGATTACACTACTAACTACAATTTTTGTGATTTGGAATCAGTAATGGACTATAATTTGTAAGTAATCAACTCAGCACTGGTTACCAGCGACTGACACAGTTCCAGATCTCCGCTATCAGAACCACAGTGGAAAAGGAAACCATATTCAGGCTGGGCCGAATCGGCACGGAGTGGAAAGGCTAAGCAACGAGAACGGTTTGGGAAAGAACGGAGTCAGATGGTCTCTCTCGACAGCAGTATCACTTTCATAACTGATAGACAGACATGAGCTGTTATCTCTTTCCTTGCCATTGATGGAAATTTCCAGAATTTGTGAGAAAATGTCCATGTTTTCATTGTTATATGGTAGGGGGCGCTATTACACATCTTCTCAAAGAGAACAGAATCTCCTGATCAAAACACAGGAAAAGAAGAGGCAGAAACATGAGATAGAGCATTGCTTATGCACAAGTAAAATAACGCGACCATCAAGATTAAAGGCATTTAAACCAAAACTGACTAATGTCACTGAATGAAATGTCGGCCCAGGTTGAGCTTTAGGACTGTGAAGCTTTGGGGTGTTGATGGTCTCGATCGACTCCATCTGTATTTTCATCATCGTTCAGAAGAAGTGATTCATCTTTTCTTATGCATCTTAGTGAAACGGATTATTTAAAAATGAAAAATGCTTTAGGGTGACCCATGCATCCTATGCATGATCCTATCCATCTGGTGGTGGATGTGAATGTGAGCTTACAGATGATAAGAGTAAGCGGAATGCTTTTCCTGATAACCAATCACAATGAATCGCTGTCAAGGTTGTACGACAAGCAATCAGGCTTGTGAATATTAGAAAAAGGAATAGGAGGTGCCGTGACACTGAATTCTACCTTCTCGCAGTTTTTTGTTGGACACTCAAGAAATAGATAAATACAAAAATGAGAAAACATATTGCAGATTGTGATTAGCCGTTTGTTGTTATTTCAGTGAACTGAAGTCTCTTCTCCATTGACATCCATTAAAAGAGGCCTCTCGTCTGCTTGCTGGTGAACTGCGGCGTTGTGCTTCTTCTTGCTAACCTTGAAGGCTCTCTGAGGGAAGGAACTCAGTGTGAGTCATTCAGTGTTTGTGAAGTCTCGTTTATCCTGCAGTTATGGGTGTTTATACTTGGTATACGTTTTGGTTTTTACTGACCTCTTGCATGTTCTGCCCATCAGTTTGGATTTGCTCAGTGTTGTTTTAGTTTAATTCAGATAACATTATAGTTTGTATTAACTATTTCCCCACCATTGGGGACCGTGCTTTACTATAATACAGTAACTCCTGAAAGAGTGCAGAATCTCCTTATGTATAAAATAACGCTACCATTAACATTAAAAAGCATATACAGTACTACCTCAAGATACGAAAGGCTCAACTTACGAAAAATCTAAGTTACGAAAGCAAAGACGAAAAATTTTACTGCTCTACATACGAAAAGTTTTCAAGATACGAAAGGTTTCTGAAAGTCCGAGATTCGCCCCATAACAATTTTGAAACTCGCGCCGCACGCCGCCATCTTAGTTATAGTAGACTCGCCACCATCCTCCTGCTCTCCCATTGGTTCCTGATGCTAGCCAAGCCATGAGATCCTTCTCTCTAATTGGACAGCATCCCTCCCATCATGCATCTTCTATACATACGTGCTGGCGTGCTTTAGCTCAGCCACTCCGCACCCCAAACTTTACATTTTTTATGTGTTTTCGTAAAGTTAAGTGTACGTACGTACGTACGTACGTATGTACGTTATCTGCCGTTTGTCCTCCTCCTCCTCCTCTGCCGCCACTTTCGGAGATAGCCTCACTCCAAAGGAAAGCTTCGACATTTTACGTTATTTCATTGTTTATAGGTCAATTTAGCTTTATTATAAAATTTAATGGGGTGTTTTTGGAGGGCTTGGAAGGGATTAGCCATTTTACATGTAAAATGTGTTCCAAGATACAAAATACTCATTATACGAAGGCCGCCTCGGAACGGATTAATTTCGTATCTCGAGGTACCACTGTAAATCAAAATGGTCTAATGTTACTGAATGAAGTGTCGACCCAGGATGTGTTTTCATCATTGTTCTGAATCACATCTGGATGAAGTCTAACATTTCAGTGTTTAAGAGCAAAAACTCTGTTCTTTCTTTTGATATTTTGCATATTCAGATATTCAAACAACAAAATATTCTGGGGGCAACGAGACTTTTGTGAAAATTACCATTATTTTTTTATTTTAGATACTGGTCTGTTTTTTTAAAAACCTCTGATTAAGGATTATAAAACCCCAAAGTGCAGGCCAGTGTCATTGTTACAGTAGATAACCATGTCAATAATGTATAATAAGTGTTTTCATTCCCCAATGAACGAGCGGCTGCCATGATCGTTCCACTAACCCACAGTCTGACTAGTGTGTGTGCAGATGGAGGCAGTGAATTAGCTGTCTGATCGCCCACTCAAATCAGTTCCTAAACCGCTCAAATGTTTCTCCGGTTCAGGCCACTTGGGCTTGAAGCAGCGCTTCAGCCTCGATCAGCACTACTCATTCAGTTCTCAGACACTCTACGAGCACTGAGGTCCTGAAACTAAGGCTGGACTTTCTAAACGCCATCCTAACACCCAAGATATTTTAATCAAACAGTCTGACCTTAGCAGTGCAATAGTGGCAAATTAAGTCTGGACAAAATTCCACTGTTAATGCTCCTTTAATTACTATTTTAATTAGTGGTGCTTGCTTAGGCTCATTGTTCATACGTCTAAACCCCTGTAGTATTAAACTTTAGTGCTTGCCTTGTACCATTTCCCCTTTATATATATATATATATATATATATATATATATATATATATATATATGCAAATGAATGTCTTTTTTTTAAGACATGTGCTAGTAATCAGTTGATAGAGATGATTCGGAAATCCATTGCCGCTTGTATATATATTCTTTTCTTTTTCTTATTTGTTCATATATTCTTTTCTTTTTCTTATTGAATGATTTGTAAAGAGTGATTTATAATCAAGTCAGGGAGTTTTATTAGTTAAAGCCTTTCTTTACTTTTCTGTATTTTTCAAAAGAGTAAGGATGAATATGGTCTGTACATCTCAACAGATAGAACATGTTATCAGAACAGTTTTTTGAGAGTCTCTCTGTTGATAGTTGGAGTCTGAGCTGAGTTCAGCCTTGGAGAAGCTATGTATCTGTGTGTGTGTTAATATGGTCTGTATTGGTGAGGTGATTAACTGGCACCATAAGGAGACGGAATGACTTGCTGCTCTCGACAAGCCACGTGGAAGGTCACTAACCCGTCAACCATGTGATCAACAAAGATATGCTTCAGACTGTCTGCTCTTGTGTGGAAAATCACAAGTTTTTTTCTTTCTTTCTTTCTTTCTTAGCCAATCAGAATCATTTAAACATCATCATTGACTTAGTTAGCACCCTCTGTTAGAGTATAATTGCTGTAACAATGTTATTGTATGTGGGGCGGCCTACGAACTCCTTGTGAGACCTGAAGCTTCTGCTGATGAAACTGCACTTCTGACTCCTGCTCTTCATTCAACATATCTGCTCCTCAGGTCTTAACTGTAAATCCCCTACACAGTTATCAGACTTGCCATTTCTGCAATAAATTGGACAAAAAATAAATACATCTAGACTTAAGACTTGCATATATTCTGTCTAGAGGCCAGAATGCCATAGAGGCTAGAGATATAGCAAGATATAGAAATTTGCCAAAAACTCATCTTTACATACATGCATACATACAGAAAGAAGGAAAGAAAGAAAGAAAGAAAGAGGAAATGTTTTTGCTCTTGGAAAAATGCATGCAAAATAAATGACCAAAAAAAAGGTCTTTTTATAGAAAGCTGTTTTCATAGCAGAATAAATCTGCTGAATATGACAAGGTGAAAATGAGTCAGAGTTAATTTGACGGGGCTGCATTGGTTATTCATCAGTCTAATTTGCAGCGCTCGGATGATTGTGGACATAGAGACACCAAATCCGATGGCGCATCATAAAAGACTCTGTTTCCACTTCAGTGTCTTAAAGGACTTTGGTTAGGGTCACTTATTTCAATGAAAACTCCATCTACAACTGAATTGCATTGATTCCGGCTTAAGGTAGTGTATGTATTTTAATTTAAGTTTTATGTATAGGGGTTATTTTTAAGCACAAGAGGCAGTGTGTTTGTTCATCTTAAGGCACACTTCAAAGTCCACACACACTACTGGCTTTGCTTTTGAAAGATGCAGTGTTACATTTAGAGTTTTTCTTATCTTTCTATGCTGTTCTCAAGGTCAGCAGATAGAATATATAACATTAAACAGCATGATAGAGAGAGAACCTCATGTTAAGGCTAGAAAGTTTAAGCTGCTGTTGTTCAGATACATAGTGGCTAGGTAACGTTTAACTCCACATCACTTTCTTAATTCCTCACAGAACAAGAAAAAAGATAATTAGTGTTGTTTAGTAAAGGCACCATAACGCACAATCATGCTTTAATCGTTCATTTATGTACCTAAACATACACGTCATATTCCTTCCATTTTGATTTTAAACACATAGAACATTTTAGATATAATATTTACAGTTACGTAAATGATTTCCTGCCTATTTTTGCTGTGCCGATTACAACAGTTTCAAACAAAGTCAAAACAGGATCAACTATATCTCTAAGCATTGCACGGTCATGGGCTTTCATCAGTGCTTCATCTGTAAATATTCTCAGGGTCCCAGAACAATGAGAGCGAGGGATTCGGCAGGTTAGTGGGGTGGGGAAGCGTAACGGGACATAGCCTGTGAATGATTCAATGACTCACTTATCAACCCTTGTGAAAAAGAAGTTTGAACACTTAATTGTATTGAATGTGCAATTACGTAAAATCTTCAAAGAATATCAAGTCAAGTCACCTTTATTCATATCACGCTTTTTACAATAGAGATATGCAGCTTTACAGAGATTACAGGAAGGTAATGCAACAAAGTTTGTTTTGGCTGAACAGCAACTCTAGAAGAGAAGGACAATCAATAATACTGATGAATATTAAGTGCTATGTCCCCTGTACTTGCAGATAATATAATATTAATGGAATAAAAGGTCACTTTCATGACTATGTTTCTCAACATTGTGAAAATGTCAACTACAAAAAGTTCAGACTACTTTATGAAATTATCACAAAAATTGCATTCATTGAATTTAATATGAATTTAAACTGTAATACTTTTACATTTAATTGCATTTAATGAAGTGTCCCAAAACACTACATTTATACTCACTGAAAATATTATTTTAAAGTATATTACTCCTGTAATATGTACAAATAGTAACTAAACATAGCAAACACCCAGGACACTCTATAGCAGTGGCGTAGCCACGGGGGGGCCTGGGTGGGCCTGGGCCCCCTCATTTACATGTGCGGCCCCCTCAGATTTTCAATTGTTTAAAATCGCGACTGTGAAAACTAAAGTGAAAACACATATCACCCGCTGCACAAGACGATCGCAACGCACCTGCAAAGTCAACAATAGCGCGCTGCGCATTACATCGCATTACATCGCAACCAGTCTGGCTGAGAGGTTAAGGCGATGGACTAGAAATCCAATGCGGTTTTCGAGCGCATGTTCGAATCCAACCGATTACGTTATGCTCAGGCCCCCTCATTTTAAGCTGGGCCCCCTCAAAAATAAAATTCTGGCTACGCCCCTGCTCTATAGCAACATATTAAAATGCACTCAGAAACATTTGAAGCTGGCTGCCATATAAACTTAGCCTAGGTATAGGAAATCAATAGGAGTGTGTGATACATATCTGCGGTAATCTCATAATTGTTATTTTGACAATGTGCAATCTGACATTTTGAGTATATCCCTCACTTTGCAAAAAACAAACAAAATCACGCCTGGAGAGTGCATTCACTGTGTAGTATAGGTGGATAGACTGGATATGAACATTTTGTATCGGTCCATTTAAACAAACAGGTTGAATGATTCAATGACTCTTCAATGAATGACGCTCCTGAAATGATCAGCCAATTGACTCAGCAATTCAACCATTCTACACCCAATGCTGGATTTAGTTTCATAAGTAAAGTATCTCTCCAATTTTAAAAACATTTTGTTTAAAACATCAGCACATTATTTCTAACCGCAGGTTAAACGCATTCATTAACCATGAATCACTGCATTAAGCATCTGTGGAAATGATCTAAATGCACTTCAGATGCAGCTCCTGTTTCCTCTGCATTGCAAAGATTAATCTGATTTCATTGGTAACAGAACTATAGTCTCTTATAAATCCTAATTGAATTAATTTGACAAATTATTCACAGGCTACATTTAATTAGGTAAAAAAAATGGCCCTTATAAAGGTATTGATTAGTGGTATTGTTATTATTACCTTTAAAAGGTATTATTAATGCTAACCAAACAACAGTAAAAAAGAGAAATCCCTCACTGCTCTTGACTGAATCACTTTTGAAACTATAATAAACGCTTTATGCATTTGATTTAGTATTTCTAGTGCTGGACATTTTTCAGGTAGATCTAGATCTATTACAAGTAGCTTTCCCTGTAGCCCAGTCAGCAGAGCATTGGTGTTTACAACGCCAAGGTCATGGGTTTGATCCCAGGGAAAGCAAGAACTGATTCAATGTGTTCATTGAAAGCAATGTAAGTTGCTTTGGACAAAAGCGTCTGCCAAATGCATTCATGTAAATTTCATTTCTGTCTTTGTCCTGTAGTGCTGCAGATTTCTTTGCTCTTTCTTTATAACTGTTTGTTTGTGTTCAGTACGATTGAGAGTTTTTTTAGGCTTATATTAGCTCTTTAAATGATGATAAGAATTATGATATTTAATAATAAAAAACCTTATTTAAAGCAAAATAACCATACATTGTTATCATGAAATAAAACGACTCTAAGATTTTGGTTATATGGCCCATCTCTATCAGTCAGGGAGACAAAGCTGTCCTCCTGACAGTTAGAGGTGGGTCATATAACCAAAATGTGCTCTGACTTTCCATCAGTAAGCCGAAAAGAAGGCAGTGATTTGAAGTAATATGGGTCGCTGGAGGACACAGGACCCTGTGCACTCTTCATTATGACTGCTATTGATCGGGTGAGTGATGGTCAACATGTGTCCTGACTGCCGTCTCCTCTGATGGGGCTGATTACATTCGACATGTAGCACGGCCTCTTCATCATGGGCATCCAGGGCCCTCAAGATCCTCTGCAGCTTCCTTACCTTTTTCTAAAGCAAATCTACATATCTGCGAGGTATGCAACCGGAGTTCTCAACTCTGGCCCTCAAGGTCCACTTCTCGACAGACTTTAGCTCATGATTGCAAGAAAGTCGCAGGTATTCGAGTTTAATCAGGGACTCTGCAGGAAAGTAGATCTCAAGGGCCAGAGCTGAGAACCCCTGTCCTACAGCATCAAGTGCTAGACTTAATCGAGAAGGCTGCGAGACCGTTACACAAACCCAACACAATCCCTTTTAATTCCCGAGTGGACTCGCGGTAGTCTAAGGAAAGACAAAACAGGCGGATACGGGAAGCAATTTAGCTGAAAGCCACAGAAAGAGAGCGGCCCGGCCTTGGGTGCAGGGTCAACCGATGTTCAAAAGACTTTGTTTCCGTCTGGTTGTAGCCGTAAGGGAAAACGCTCATTAACATGCAGCGTTGAAATTATTATTTTCGTTGTCACAATCACGAGGCAGATACGAGAAGACAGTGTGAGTTAATGAGCATCTGCTTGCCATTCAGATGAGGTACAGGCAACAGAATTTCATTAAGACAGACGTCAATATGAATGCGTCGATAAAACACAAAATGCAAGCGGTGCCGATCGTTGAGTGATTACAGGCGAGCTGACATGTGCGCAGCTAAGTCTTATTTATTAATCATGGCTTATTGATTATTGATTAATCATGTTTTATTCTTGGGGTGGAATAGTCAATGTCTCCACGAGGGACAGTGTCATGAAAAAACATGCACTTTTCAAACAGAAAGATCTGGATTCATCCCAGCAGGCCTTTGCATTTCTGAGAGTGGCTTGTGTTCTTGTTACAAGAAAGCATGGAGGGAGATGCAGAAAATGAGAGGAGGGCAAAAGGAAAAAGCACAGCAGTATTCTGCTCTGTGACGTCTCTGGCTCGGCACAGCATGGGCTGTTTGACTGGAGGCTGAATGACACAGTAGAAGAATACAGAGGAAACAGCCCCTGTCCATCAAACGCTAACGCTACAATCTCTATAGCAATGCAGACGGCAGCATTTGAGGTCCATTTGTAGCCTGAACAAAGGCAATGTGCGGCAACAATTCAGTTATCAAGTGTGAAGCAGGGCTTTGGATGCTTTTGTTCTTCAGCAGGACCGATGGCCACTGGTTAACACTTGAGAAATTAATTATGGTGCTAATGTACTGTTAAAAACCAGCTGAGAAAATGTCTCAAAAGCCTTGGAGATTCAGATTCAATTTAACGGGTCTACATTTGGCAGCATTTTGCCATTATCCTTCCATTCATTTCAGAGTCTAATGATTTTTAATAATTGTCCCATAGACAGATAAAACGTCTATGTGGACTTTTCTTCGAAAAGACTTGTTCAACTATGAAACATGCACACCTTAGAGCTGTCAGACTTACAGTCTTAGAAATAAAGGTCCTTTATTGGCATCTGTGGTTTCTACGAAGAACCTTTACCATCCATTTCCTTTCTACAAAAGGTTCTTTAGAATTTTAAAATGTTCCTCCAAATTGGTTGTTTTCAGAGCTTTTCACCAGAAGGTTCTACTTTTCTATTGGTTCCTTCCAATAGACGACATTTCAAAAGTTTAGTTTTAAAAGAGACACACATTAAATTCCTGAAATCAGGATAATACACGTTCTTTTCTGTGATATTTGAAATTGTCAACACAAATAAAAAGTGTGGCTGTGGACAGGTTTTTTTTCTAGAAGGTTCATTGGTTGAACTGCAGATTGACTAAAAAACATATTTATGTATTTAATATACTGTAATACCTTGGTTTAAGAGTGACTTTGTATACGAGCAAATCAGTGTATGAGCATGAAAAGTCAAATCGTGTACGAGCATTGTATCGTAGTGCGAGAAAAATACTCCCACATTTTTTTTATGGAAAAGTCCTAACGCTCAGCATCTTCGAACGCATATTTACTGGAAATATCCTAAGGACAGCCTCTCATAAAGTCTATCACCCCTTCACTCGTTCATTCTCTCAGCGTCGCTCGGTTTGGTTGCATCATTCACCACAGTGATACTTTTATAAGTGATTTACAGCGGTTTTACCTCATGTTGTTAACATTAATAGTGATCGCTATTGTTCTCGAAGTTAAATATATACGTACAGTACAGCATATAGACAATGACCTCAAGATGAGTAAGAAAGAAGCTACGAAATTCTCCCTCTAAGCAATAAAACCCTCCTCTCGTCTCCTTCACACCAGCAGCAACGCGACTCAAAGCTAAAGTGCGCGTTACAGTAAAGTATTTTTAGAGTTTGTCAATTATTAATTAGTATTTATATGAGATATTAATGGTTATAATTTTAACTGTAATTAATAGGGTAAAACCCAAAAAATATTTAAAATGGGCATTTATGGTCATGTGGAACGAGTCAAGTGATTTTTATTGTATTACTGTATTATATATATATATACTCTGATCTTATATACGTTTGGCTCTTACCCAGGCTTGGCCCCCAATAAAGGAATATTTGTTACTTTGTCATGTCACTTACTCTAGCCTTTTGTCAAACATGACTTTCTACCCAGATTTCACAGTTAATGGCTGTTTTCATGTTGTATTTCAACTGCAAGGGGAAAACAGTGCTTGTAAGCATCATGAAGCGGAAAGAGTAATTTAGCTTTGGGGAATGATACATGCTGTTGACATTAAACAGCACAGGCTTAATGTAATGCTCACCTAGTCCACTCTAGGTTTCATATTTACGTCTGTATCCGGCACAGGTACAAGTGTCCAATTGAGAGCGATGCCATTGAACGCTATCTAGGTCATCACATGGAGAAGCTGTAAGCACACTTCACATGCTGTAGTGCACATTTGTGGCTGAATCCCAGCATGCATCAGGTCTAAACCAGAGAGTTTTCTGGTTAAGATGGCGGTAATGATTTGTGTATATGTCATGCGATTGAGAGGTTCATTATCCTTGCATCCAATCCTTTGGTCTGTCTCCGATATAATCCGCTTCTCACAATAGAGACACACAAATGGAGCAACTCTATGGGTGTAATATCAGAAACTGATTCAGTGCTATTGAAAGCCATTAGATGAATGACTGTGAGAGGATAGGCGGTTTGTCATGTAATAAATAACCTTTACATAATAGTATCCGTGAGAGGATGCTTTTAAAATGGGCTGACTGAGAGGGATTATTCTATGGCCAGAGAGGGCATGGTTTTTTCTTCATGTTAAAATAGGTTCAAGACACCATAAAGTTGAATGTGGAATCTGGAAATGTAGTAAATTGGAAATTAGCTTTGAGGTCATCGTTATAATAAGGGATTAAAAAGTACACTAAAACTGTGCATAAACAGATTCTTTCTTTTATTTAATAAACTTAAAAAGTATATATTGATGACTCATCTTGCAGGCTTATGGGCTTTTTTGTTGTTTAAAAAAACTTTTTTTTTCCCCGAATGAGAATGTTCCCGTCCCCTGTGATTGAAAATGCCAATCTGTTTTTGAAAACCAGTAGAAAGTGTACAGGTGTGAATCTAGGATTTCAACATTAGAGGGGCTCAGCGTTTTAATAAGGGTATTGTCACAGTCTTGTCGAGTCTCTTCACTTCCTGTTCCCTTGTGCTTACCGTGTTGCTTCCCGCACCTGTCATGTCAATCACTTCCTCATTAGTCGTCACCTGTTTCCAATCTCCTCGTGTATATAAACCCTCATGTTTCCCATGTCTTTGTTGATTGTTGAATACGTTATCCGAGTGTGTGGATGGCTCTTCTTTTGTTTATATTAGAATTTATTTATTTTTTAATAAAGAGGGTTACATTCTAACCTGCTCTCCCTCATCTTTATGCATCACACATCTCCTTATAACAGGTATGGATTTGGACCAAAATAAATATATTTTTTGTAGACTAGGGTAACAATACAGTTGTCACAGTCCTGTCGCATCTGTCACATCCGGGTTCCTCAGAGTCTTCCAGATCCTTCCCCCTCCTGTCTTGTTAGTTAATTACCCTGTTAATCATAACAGCTGTGTCCCATTTCCTCGTGTACTCAAACCCTCATGTTACCCCTGGTCTTCGTCGGTGATTGGCAGTGTTACTCGTATGTTAACCGTGTGTGTGGATATTCTCTCTGCTGGCCTTGAGTTTGCACCCTTGTGTGCCTTTTGTATTAATATTTAAAGTATCTTTGGTTTCATTAATAAACCCTTTGAGCAGCAACTCCCGTTCTGCCTTCCTTCAGTGCGGACACGTCCTCATCGTACACCAGCACTACTTGCTAACAACAGTAGATTCCCTGTCAGTCAGTTCACATTTGATGTGACTGGGTTACAATAATGACCTAGACATTCTGCACCTATCAAGTCAATCTCTGAATTTATTTCTAATCATTTTATATAACCAGCAATAATCATTAAGGATATAGACAAACTTTATATGACTGTATTCGTCTTGTTTGGCAATATGTCGGTAAAATATTTTTCCTAAAAAAAAATTCTTTCTCACCACATCTTTAATCTTGCCTTTGTACAGTAACTTAAAAAAAAAAAGATTTAAATTGCTCATTTTCATTCATGGATATAACATGGAAAATACGCCTTGATTTCTGTCAACTGGTGGAAAACAAACACTTTTAACATTTACGCATTTGGCAGAGGCTTTTATCCAAAGTGACTTTCATTGCATTCAAGAAACACATTGAAACACATTCTAATCCGTTCTTGTTTTCCTGGGAATTGAACCCATGACCTTTGGGAACCCATGACCGTTTGAGACACAGTACAGCCACACTTTAACATGAAAATGGCATGAAATGACCACAATAACCAGTAGATGATCCCTCACTGGATCATTTGCTATTTCCACTCCCTTTCATAGTTTGTTTTTTTGCCTTTAGGTTTATTATTATTATGTCTCATCCCATTTAGATGAATTTCATAAACATAAATAAGCCCAGATTTTATAGTGGATGGGAATTTTTTTTGGTAGGCAGGGTGGAAATTTAGGGGGGTTAAAGCCCTCCTAAAATAGGCCTAGTGATGCCCCCGTTGGTGTGTCTTCAGTTTATTTCCATTTCCAACAATCAAGTTATTGCAAAAAAAAGTTTCAATTGAATGTTTCTTTATTATTTTCATCCATGGTACAAGCAAAGTGTGATTTGAGCAAGCCAAGACATTAACTCTTGGCTATTTTAAAAAGAAATGAGCTCGTTTCAATATAGGAAACAATGCTGGGTTTTGCACAGATTTCACAAATCAAGACCAAAATCTAAAAAGTATACAAACTAAACTGAATAGCTCAACTTTTGTGACATTGTTTACAAGCTCTTTCACGACATCCTTCTGTGGTTGAAACAGTGATTGACATAAGAAATGATTGATCTCAGTGAGTTGTTCTGCATCTTTCATCATTCCTGTATGTTTATTTGCTGTTGTAACTAGTAAAGAGGAAGAGATGATTGGTTCATGTGCCGCTTGAACTGAGGAGCTACAGCGATCAAAACTACATCCGCAACGTTTGATTTTTGTGATTAAACTGACAGGATTTGTAAGTTTGATATCGAAAGTAACAAAGCAGAAAGCGTATTGCAATTATTGGATGACGCGTTTTGCTCATGCACCAATTTAAAATGACATAAACCTAAAGATAGATTTTAGGATGTACAGAACAATATTGATCAAAACCCTCCCAGCCTTTAATAGGAAATACATCAACACAGAATCAACAAACTGCACTAGTCATGCAGAGAAAATCTGGAAGCCTTACTGAGAAAGTTACTGCCCTATGGGGAGGGGGGACTAGAGTTTAGCGTACAAATGTCACATGCCCTTGAGCTAATTTGACATTTTCTGGACAGATGTTGTTCTGAAAAGTTCTCTGATATGCTTGCAGAATGTTGACTTGAGCATTCAGCGTTAAATAAAGAGCCTGCGGTTCTCCGCCATTAGCATTTCCACTTTGTGGATGCTATTTTTGGCTACACCTAGTGTGCACTTAACAGTTAAAGAAGGATTTATAAACGTCAAGGAGTGTCATTTTTATTGTGACTGGTAAAAGTGGAGAAGCAGCAGCGTGACCAATCAATTTTTCTCAGTAACAGCAGTTGTCAAATTAGATTTGTGTTGTTAGAGCTGATTACAAGCACTCCTCATACAGATCTATAACGCATTGTGCTCTGGGCAGGCTTGAGCAGGAAGGAGAGAAGGAGCGAGGGATGAGGTGTTGTTGGGGATTTGGTCACCTGGGGCGGCAGTGATCAACTGAAGAGAGGGGTTTAGATCGATATTGCTGAGGGGCAGAAACGCGATAAGTTCCACCGATAATTCTCTCCTCGCCGATAATACACTTTATGCAGGAAACAATTCCTTCTTTCACTATTCCTTAATCTGTCCCTGTTAGCGCATACTATTCTAAACAATGCCTGAATGTTTGTATTACCTTGAGTTTACTGCCTCTTTATGATGAATCGATTGTTGTATTCACCATTTGTAAGTCATTTTGGATAAAGCGTCTGCTAAACGAATAAATGTAATCAATGCTAGTCAGCAACCGATTTTACTCAAGACAAACAACAACAGACATGCTCAATGAGTCGTACCTACAAAGATTGTTCTCTCAGTTGCACATTAGTGGTGCATAAATTGTTCATGAGTAGAGAGTAGAGCAAGTTTGGCGAAAGACAAATTCTTTCAAACTCAGGTCGATTTGCAACGAAACTTTCTATCATGTGCAATACACTGCATAATTACTTTGCATTATTTCTACTGTTGCCAATCCAGCATCTTTTGCAACGTCAGTGGGCGGAGTTAGTGTATCTAGCCTCAGCCAAAAATGAGCATGACACTTCTGCCAAATAATGGCGCATTTTACGCATGTGAATGAACTGCAAAGTTACAAAGTGCAAGCAAAAGGGAGTGAATCTCGCCAACAGAAAACATCTGCCTGAAATGGCTAGTCTATCTTCTTAACATTATGTCCATCACTCTGCTACATCGTCATGTTACATATTTGCATAATGCCCACCTCATGAAAAGCTGGCTAGGCGATTTCATTGTGTTGAGAAGACACAAGAGCAGGAGCAAAGAACATTGGCTGCATCTGAAATCACATACTTCCCTACTATACAGTAAGCGAAAATGTGTACAGTACATGTACAATGTGTACTTTGCATGTCGTAAGGTACGCACTTACCCAGTTTTGGCAAAGTTTGTCCAGTAGGTCATGACAACAGCACTGAGCATGATATCATTTTTGGAGAAGTTGCAGGGGAAGAGGTCGGTCGGGCCAATCATGGGAATACCAAAGACATAGGGCACCTCGTCTCCATGGGCTGCGTCTGACCAAGCAGGCTTCATCAGGCTCTGGCAGTGGTGGTAGAAGGCGTAGAAGTAGGTGGGTGACCCATACCGGGCATGAAGATCTGCCGTCACCACTGAGGGCTCCACCCACTGATGATCAGTAAAAAGCGCGACCAGAGTCTTGCGCCGTGTCTCAGGGTTGTCTCTGTCTGCCCAGTCCGTGTACATGAACTTAATGGTTTCACGTAGCGTATCCTTCCCCTCTGGGTAACCGTACAGACTGTCCACAAAGTCTGAGACAGAAAAGTCGAAATCATTGCCCGAGACACCATCTTCAGAGTCCACAACGTTCTCCACAAAGCGCAGACCCTCACCCTGGTTTACGCCGAGCATGATGTCATAGTTGAGAAACTCGCCCTGCTCCATCAGGATTTCAGGGTCATCGGGAATGACATCGCCGTCAATGACCGGGCCGAAGGCTACGTGGTATCTCGCCGGCTGGATGTCTTGTTCCACCAGTTCGCGAGCACTCTTCTTTCTCAGGCAATCTACCATGTCCAAAGTGTCCAGCACATTACAGCCCACTTTCTCTGCCAGCAGCCTTGTGTACTTAACCGGCTGGTAGTTGACGGCCCAGCTGGACAACGCTGAGCCACTCTGGATTATGGCACGATGAAACAGTCCTGCAGCAAGAGGAAAGAAAATAATGCATTTTGGACAAGGCTTCACATCAGGAATCAATAATTATAAACAAGGACTGGCAATTTAATATCTTAGATTTAATATGAGTAAAGGAATAGTTGTTTTTATGGGTACTCTATTCTGTTGCTGATTCAAGGTTAGTGTGATTCAGCGGCTTAAACATAAATCACATAATCTGCAATAGGCTATGGATGGCCAAACTAAACTTCCCTTTTTCTCGTTAGCTAACACTAATCTTGCCTGCTAGCTTAGCACTAACTGATTTCAAGCTGGTTGGCTGGTCTTACAGTAACTGGTCTCTCAGTCTGACCACCTGGATTGTGCCCCAAACCGCTCTGAAAGCAGCCAACAGTTCAACCTGACCAGACTAGGAGATCAGCTAAGACCAGCCAACCAGTTTAGGCCAGTTTGAGCTGTTTTTATTCTATCAGCCTCTTCTGGTCTACAGCAAACATGGTGTAAGAAGATAAAGTACTGCTAAAACAAGCTACCACCGTAGAGCTGCACGATTGATCGTTAAAAGGTCGCAATCTTGATTCAAACACCCACACAATCTCATTCCTAAATGACAACGATTCTCCAGTGTCTATTAAACTTTTGTTCACAGCAAACGTTCAGATCTGTGTTTGCACTGCCACTGATCCAGAGAGAGCAGTTGTCATGTATAGATATGAAATAGCTTTTCAGCTGTTCACAAATTCTGAGACAAATATTCACATTACCACAGAAGTACTGGGATAAAAGTTTATAGTTTGGATATAAACACTGATGTCTATGATAATAGAGCAAATCACCTGTAAACATTAACTTAAACATTATATAGTTTCATCGTTCCACCAGTAGGTGGAGACAAGTGACATAAAAATGTATTTGTCATTGAATCATTCCTTCAACAGATTCAGTCAAAAATGCTGATTCATCCAGTAATGAAACAAGTGAAGAATTTATTAGAAAGTCATTGAATCATTAATACGAAATAATTCAGATTACATAAACATTAAAAAAACCCTCCAGTACTTAAAATTTTGTCAGAACCTCTAGCGAATTACATGTTATTTTGTTGAGTTGATGTTCAGATTCATGGGAGAATTATGATCGCAGTTTGAAACAAACTCGATTTATCCACATTTGTGCATCTCTATACCACAGTCACAAAATAATAACTGGATAGGATATTAGCAAGAACAAGATACACTGATGGACTTTTGATTAGGCATGACAAAAAGCGACCCCCTGCTACTCTCAGTCTTTGCACAACTGTGGAACAAATCATTTTTTCACAACCAAGCAAACAGCATGAGTTTTTATTTTCTTCAGTTTCCAAAATAACTCCTCGTTCCCTATATAGTGCACTACATAGTGTTCAATGTAAGAAATGGATGAGTGATTTCACATACGGGAAACCAATTAATTTCTTTAGACATGGCAAAAAAAACCTGTTGTTTATATACAATGTGTTCTTGCAGTCAAAATAGCTATATGGAGCCCAACAGAAGAAAACAAGTCCTGAGAACATATTTAAACTTGTCTTAAAATACAACTCTCAATGGAGTGAGACGCTGAAAAACAGCAAGAAGCAATATACTGACCAAGGACACCATTCTGACTCATACAAAGAGCATTAATTCAAAAATAGTACAGATGAGTTGTTTTGAATGAATGGCACCTAATTCAACAAAGTGGATTGTTGTGGACTGTGGGTCAGTGATGTAGAAATGATATTGAAGTAAAACAATATATTGAATTCTAAAGTCTTTTTAGCTTATTTACTTGTCTGCCAGAAAAATGTCTTCATTCAGGGGCTTTTGTTAGAAACTGTTGATATATGAGTTTATTTGTGATTAGTTTGATTAATTAAGCAGCATTTCATGCATGCAAATCAATATATACAGTAATTGATTGACAACCTTATTATAAAGTCACATTTAAAAAGACTAGAAGCTTTTTGTTATTATCTGCAGATGGTGAACAACTAGAGAGTGTGACCCTTTAATTAAAATACTTTAACGACCAGCATAACCCGTTTAGGTCTAAATATTTTCAGAGTTTGTTTGCATTGATCTCAGATAATCACGTCTGCCAAAGCAACACAGAATGCAGAATATGATTAAACCTAATCATTACACAAACATAGGCACAGATGGCCATGGGCCGAGGAATGCAACACAATTTCATCCACTCGGCTGAAATGTTCACAGCTATAATCTACGCCCACATTTGTGCCTAGATGTGTATCTGAATGTGCTGAGATTCACGACTCACTTTTTAACACGCACAAGTCAATACCCGAACCTTTCAACGCATCCTCTACTCTCTAAAGCTTAGATCAGCGATAAGCACATGCTAACGGGGCTGATTCCTCAACTACACTTACACTCCTACTCCTTCTTTATCAACAACAAAGAAGCCTGAGCACAGCAGTGCGTAGGTAGCTCAACGTACCACACATCCCAGCAGTGAGAACTGTTTTGGCCTTACTCCCACCTTAATGACCACTCACAATTACTACTAGCACCCCTCTGCAGTGGAACACATCACAGAGAGAGACTCAAGTGAGCTTGCATGTACATACTCCTGTTCAGTGATCATGCATGCCTTGAAACTGATCAGGAGATCCATCCAGGCTAGTGCGTACAAAGGGTATTTTTCTCCTCCCTGCACCCCCCTCCTCTGGGCACTTTCTTACCTGAGAGCACAAATTGATCCGCAGTGAGGCTTTTCTTTGTTGGCCCACTGCACACTAAGGAAATTTACCCACTACTTAGGTTTCCTCATTTCCCCAAAGATAACTTTCTGGAGGCCAGGCAATGAAGAGAGTCCAAGGACTCACACCTTAAAGATAGTCAGGCTGCGATGTTTCCAATCCAACTAACCTACGCCACCTTACATTTTCTTTGCGGTTGCTCTCCAGCTGAAGAGGTTGGGTGGTGTGCTGTCAGATGCAGTGCTGGTACACTGTTAACACCTGACACGTGTGTTTGTATGTGCGGTTGTGAATAGCTGAGCTCTTCGCTCCGCTCGGGACAGGACAGTGGCCAGATGCCCAGGGCGAGGGAGCAGATGTCAAGGGTATCGATGGACTCTCTCTCTCTTTACAGCATTCACAGGGTGGCTGTGGGATGAAAGATGGCCACCTGCGGCTCGGGAAGCCAAGACTCTGTCTGTGCACTTCCACTCATCCCAAATGCCCAGCCATTCTGAGCTCTCAATAAGCAGTACAGTATCAGGCCAGACACATATGAATACAGCAAGCATTTGTGACCTGGGCTGGCAAAAGGAGTCAGAATTTACGACCTAAACAAGAGGTTTTCAGAAAAATAAGTTAATCAAGCCCTTGTCTAGTGATCCCAATGGTCTGAATAGTCATTAAAATGATTTGTTTTGTGTACCTTCCTACATCTTTCAGTACTCAAGCATTGTCTGTTATGTTTTAAATGAACGTTTGGTTAACTGTTGGGGAAAAACATCTGGGGTCTCATTTATAAAGCGTGTGTACTCACAAAACGGGACTGGAAAGTACGTACGACAGTTTCCACGCAAAGGTTGTGATCTATAAAAAACAACTTGACGGGAGAATGTGTGCACATTTAAGCAAACTTTGACCTGTGACATCTGCGATTTATAAAGGGAACGTTCCTGACAGGTGTGCGTACACACGGTTTTATAAATATTAATATTTTTTGCCGTATGGCATTTTTGGCTTTTGGGCGCACGTAAACTTTTAGTAGTGATCCTACGCACAGTTTTATAAATGAGACCCCTGATGTGTAGCATTATATTAGATCAGTGCTGTACAGTAGTTCTTAATGAATAGGCTGTCTGATTCATTACAGTTGTGGAATCATGGAGATATGGGTTTTGTCTTGGTGTTTGCCAAATTAAGTATTATAACCAAGGAATTTAAGGTACGGTTGCTAAGTGACTTTGTTTTCAAAACATTTTACTCGATTTTTTTCAAAATCGACTTTGCATGCTCTATTGATTTCAAACAGGCATATGTCAGTCATTTTTTGTGTCTGATTCCAACAAATCATTCATAAATTTGAAGGTTTTTAATACAGATTGTGAATGTAAAAAGTGCTCATTGTGCCTAAATTTGCCAGTTAATTATGCAACAGAAGAGATTAAGATTTTGGGGTGAACTATCCCTTTTAATGTGTTCTTGTGAATGAAACAAATACATACTGATAATATATAATATAAATATGTTTTAGAATCAATAGAGAAAGCTTTAATAAAAAAAATGACAGCATCTAAGCCAACATGTTCAAATCTCTGTGTAACTATATGTATTATCAGCCATATAAACTAACTTCAGAGCTTGTTTTTGCAACCATGAATGTTTTTGCTCAGCTGTTACTGTTGCTAGAAGTCACTAGACACTCAGCATTTTAACTAGCCATAATTTTGACATCAATATCATGGAGAAAAACTGAGTTAAACTAAACTGTTATATAGATATATTTAATATCATCTCATAATCTCACTTTAAGACCTGATTTCTTTCTCAAACGTTTATCTGAGAACAGAACTGACTGTTTATGGGAATACTTGCCATTTTTAAGTGTTTAAGAGTAATAATCAGTGAAAAAGATCTCAAATGAGCTCTTATGGCGGATTTATGGCGGACACACAGAAACTCAAGCCCTGTAACAGCAACAATATTGAAACGAGTGAGTGGGAGGAGGGTTTGTGTGTCACTCACTGTCAGAAAGACGAGAGAGAGAGAACAGCTGGTTTTGTTTTTGTGGAAAATTAGTATTGGAAGAGTTTCCGATTTTAACATTGATATAGACCGAAACTCTTATATTGCTCTTCAGATGCATTTTTAAAAGACTACAATTGAAATATGTACATAGTATATATAAGGTTAAAGCCGCCGAAATTGCCAGTAGAAGTAACTGCATTACACGCCACTGCTGAGTGTTTATTATAAATTTGTGCATATTTTACTCGAGGGCGGGGCAACCTGTCACTCACATGAGATCCACCAATAGCAAACCACAACCATCCAACCAGCCAATCAATTCCCCACAGAAAAAAAATCAAGTCTCAGACATATGTCACAATAGGGAAGAAAAGCCAAGCTATGTGCTTTCATTCCTTTCATTTCATACCTTAGCCGTCATCACAGAAACAGCACAGAATCTCAACATGGAGGAAAGCTAGTTGTTTGGATGACTAGCGATCATGCGCACCACACAGATGTTGTGTTTTGTTGCACAATCACTGAACTTTATATCACCCCTCCTTTTGCACACCCTCTGATCAGCCAGATGGTGCAAGGCTAAAAACAGCAAACAATATCTGACGTTTGATTGTACTGCTGACATGCTGCATTCGTTCCAGGACGAGGAGAGAAACACGAGTAACACGAGCATGAATTACTATTGTTAGCAATGCAATCTGGGCCACAAATACTCTCAGAGTCCTAATAAATATGCACCGTAATTCTGTCCCGGTGAAGGGTCAACACAGTGATTCACACGCTGGATTCAAGAAAATATTTCAGGTGAAGGTCATCATGCTATTCTAGATTCATGAGCTGACAAAAAAGATTGTTGGATTCTTGCTTATGCTGCCAAAAAAGATAATTGTGCTAATTACTTTGGGCTTACATTTTATTCTTAGACAATTTGTTATTGTCACAGCTGTGGAATTGATGTCCTATCCCAACAAGTACACAATTTGGTGCAGATCAGCAACTCATCATATTAGCGAACTGATTCCAAACATAATTAGGTCTCGCTAGTGGCGACCTGACCCGTTGCATAGCACATCGTATTTGTGAGCCCTGCACAGGCGACAGATAGAGGCAATTCTGTCTACCTACACTTAACATCAGAGCAGAGCACCTGAACTACCATCAGTCAGGGGGAGGCTCTGGTGGCAGATTCAGGTCATGGTGAATTATGACAGGAGTTGGAGGTAATCACTCATTTGGCCTCGCTAAAACACGCTGCTTTGCTGTGCTTTCGACCTCAGCTGCCAGCGTCCTCAAGACACCGGTGAAACGGCGGCACAGAACATGCTCGGGCTGCGGCGAGCCGGGCATTATTCACTTCAGGAACAAACCCGCTGACCTTACGGAGTGACGAGCGCCTGCTCTTCTCCAGTGCTGTTTAGCATCCACGATAACAATCGACCCTCAAAGAATCATTACTGCACTTATGAGACTCGGCAATCAATCACACTTCCAATTCATAGCGAAAAAGGATTATGGGATGTTTTTAACGCAGTTCATAACATTGTGACCTAACAAGATAAATCTGTTGATTCTTTTGTATAACGGAATGCTGATTTTAGATTTGCACGAGATGTGCAGTTTCTTGTGTTGACAATGGTCTCATATGAATTTGTAAATTTCTTTACGTTTTTGAGTTTGCTCAAATATTAGTTAACAATTTGAGCTAACCTTGCCCTATGGAGTGCCTAAAGGGACATGTTGAATCAAATAAGAGATGAGAAGAGAAAAATATTCAATGTCTTTGCGTTTTCTTGTAAAATTTTACCGTTTCCCTGAGAAACTTTGCATTCGCTCGTAAAACCTCTCTTTTTTTCCATCACCATGTCCCTTTGGGGGCGTTGTGTAATTGTATCTGTAATTACTGTAATGTATTGCACACATTCCATTTGCATACTGAAATGCATTGTATTGTTGTCATGTTACACATCCTTGGTCGGCCAGTAAAGTTGATTCGAATTGATTCAATTCATAAAAGGTCAAATGAATTGCCATCATCCAGGACTATTGCTCTTTCTCAGAACTGCAGTGACCCTCATCACACTTTCACATCCATTATCTGTTTCTCTCTCTCTCACACACACGCTCTGATTATGTGTTTTAGCCCGTCTGTGCACTGGACTCATTCTCCTGAGCCGTCTCCGCTAAAAATCCCTCCCAACCATCAAATCCCTCTCGTCTCTCTACAGCCGCTGTAAAGTGGGATCCCTCCACGGGACAGCCTCTGGTTATGCCCAGCATGTCATTACCGCCTCCCCTCTTCTTCTCTTCTCTTCTTTTCTTGCCGCCCCTCTCCAGTGCTCAGATGGATTTTACATAACCGACCGCAAGAGCAGAATCGTTTTTTTAACACAGTTCACGGTGACCACACGAGAGATGCGGCCAGACCTACAAGTGACAATTCCTCTTTATTTCCGTGTATTTCTATGACTCAGAAACATCAGTCACCATAGCTACATCACATGCGACGACAACGTGTGTGTTAGGTAGCAGCTGAGGTTCTGTGGAGTTCATTTTCCGAGGCAGCCAAGTGATGCCTATAATGCAACAAATTGCCTCCAGGGTCAGGCCGATTTCTGAAATACCATAATGTCCTTGTTTTCCTCACGAAAGCAAGACGTTATATAGATTAGGAGAGCCGGCTGGCTGCAAATCAATTCCATTGCAATCACAAGGGCCAAATAGCATTTTACTGTTTTGCTTTTGTTTTTTTTTCAACATTGTAATATTCTATAGCGCTGCCAATCTCATCGGGGATCTGGGCTGCAGTGTGCGTGTGAAATGAGCTGGAGGATTATGTAGCGTCTGATGCCGCGTGCTATCAGCAGACTGAATCATAAACAATTGAACTTGACATCAGATGCTTCAAACGGGTCGCTAAACACTCGCTACTGCTGGATCAGCTCACACGTGGCAGAGACACTTGCTCACTGCGCAGTACCTGTTACACGCCAGTGAAAACAATACCAACACAGACCGGCCCATGTGTTTTCCACCAAATTTAATTGGAGAAAACATCTGCAAACCCAGAGGAAAAATACCATAGGCTAAATAGAAATAAACGCAGTGAAACGCTCAACATAGAGTAAGATTTGTTTTCTAAAACATGCCCAAGTGCAACAGCTCACTGATTCAGATTTTCACACACAGTGCGTAACAAGCTTGATGCAGAAAATAGGATTTCTGTGTTACTAATTTGAATTATTAATAATTATACACTTACATTTTTTAATAAGAGCCATGCATTTTCAGTTATTTCAAACTTGATATAAGGAGGGGCATCACATTTACAATCAACAGAAAAAAAGGATTCAGGTGTTAAAACGATTAATTATAAAAAATTATACATACAAAACTATTATTTAATTATAGTAATTATACATATAGTTTTTAATAAGAGCCATGAATTGTAACATTTTAATAATCTTGCTCTCTTTTTTCTTAATGATCAAGATTATAATTTTTTTCAATTAGTGCAAACTTGATATAAGGAGGGGCATCACATTTACATGTAAATGTTAATTAATGGAATGAAACCCAAAGCCCAAAGTGTAGCTCTGAACTGAACAGCTGTTAGTCGCCTGGATGCAGTGCAATGCTTCTGCTACGGAGCCTCATGCACTCTGTAACTGTTCATTTGCATATGCGTGCCTGAGAAAAAATGCATTTCTGTACTGAGATTAACAAAATGAATGCAGCTGAGATCATTTTGATGCTCATATTAATTCTTTTTTTTTTACGAGGAATCACACAAAATATCACAGAAGCACACTTTTCCTTACTTTTAAAAAGAGAAACTTTTATTGTCACACCGTGTCCCGTGGACATCAAGGGGTGGTGGTAGATTGGCTCAGGACTCAGATATCAAAGATGCTCTATTGGTTTGAGATCTGGTGAATGTGGGGCCATTTTAGTGCAGTGAACTCATTGTTCAAGAAACCAATTTGAAATGATTCGAGCTTTGTGACATGGTGCATTATCCTGCTGGAAGCAGTATCAGAGGATGGTACATGGTGGTCATAAAGGGATGGACATGGTCAGAAACAATGCTCAGGTAGGCCGTGGCATTTAAACGATGCTCAATTGGCACTAAAATGTGCCAAGAAAACATCCCCCACACCATTACACCACCACCACCAGCCTGCATAGTGGTAACAAGGCATGATGGATCGATGTTCACATTCTGTTTACGCCAAATTCTGACTCTACCATCTGAATGTCTCAACAGAAATCGAGACTCATCAGACCAGGCAACATTTTTCCAGTCAACTGTCCAATTTTGGTGAGCTCGTGCAAATTGTAGCCTCTTTTTCCTATTTGTAGTGTAGATGAGTGGTACCCGGTGGGGTGTTCTGCTGTTGCATTAATGAGAAATTGAACAGGTGCTTCTAATAATCCTTTAGGTGAGTGTTAATATTCCTTTTACAAAACTAAACAAACCAAAAATGCACAACAAATATACACTAGACGACAAAAGAAAACAAACTGCTACAGGCAGCAAACTTTTCCTCCTCAAGGTTCAGTTTAGACTGGCTTTTATAGTCTAGCACAGGCTCAATCCAATGCCAGTCATAGACTTCTGGAGGCCCCATGCATATCTTTTAAGGGGCCAAATTTCTTAATCTGTCAACAAAAAACAGTGAGTTGAAAATAATAATAAAAATAAAAAAGAGGAAAATTAAGAAAAACATTATGCCAAATACAATAGAAAAAAAGATAAAATAATAAATAAAAATAAATAAATAAATAATAAAATAAAATAAATAATAATAAAAAGTTGCTGCCAAGTACAAGCAACTTGGATGTTTAAGTCGTTTCCAATCAAATTACATTAAACTAAATCGGACTGTATTCTCATGCGTTTGCGAATTATACAGATTGTGAGCGTTTTCAGGTTAAAAATAAAAGCAACAACAGAGCTCTGGTCTCTGTGAATACAGTCAGAGACAACAAGCACATTCAGAAAGGGGATTTGCGAACATTCACAAAACAAAGTGCAATTCTTTTGTGTTCTGGATATGACTTTTGATCACGGAGCGTTGGTACTGATATATATTTGAGAATCAACTTTTTTGCAAATTATGCATTTTACTGACCCTCGTTTGCCAAGCACTCTGGTGTGAAATAGATTCCCACAATCATAAACAAATTTAGCTATTTTCTTGGACACATTCAGTGGCTCAGATGCCGGGAGTTTATGGAGACTCTTGTGTTCATCATTACAGCCAACAATACAGGCGGACTGTGTTCAGCTGCCAATACACATTTATGTTCAAAAACCATATAAAAGTGAATTCTGCATAATAGTTAGCCTTATTATAGCTCATTATTATACTCATTATAGCCCTGCCCTATAGTAAGCGCTTCTTTGTAAGTCATTTAAAAGTTGCTTCCATTGTCTTTGAAAAATGGTATCTCGGTGTACTGTTCAATCTACTTTAAATGTAATCTCTATTAAAACTTGTATGTTGCATGTCATATTTGTAATTACACATTTGTAACGTGAATTTGCAATAAAAGATCACACTTTATATTAGAAGTCTATAACAGAGGTGTAAAGCATTTGAGTAAATGTAATTAGTTACTGCACTTAAGTATTTATTTAGAGATATTAGCAAGTTTTATTCTTAAATTGACTACATTTTTGAGCAAGTATGCGTATGTACTCTTTACTCCAAGACATCTGTGAGGAGTATTGCAACACCTAATTTATTTCTGATATAAATGAAGTGTTATCATTCAGATTGACTCAGGCCTTTTTACACCTGGTATTTTGATCAGATCACAAGTGGACGAGATATGATATCCATGCCATTATCAAAACAATTTAGTACGCACACATAAGCACATGAATTGTAAGAGCGAGCTGCTCACCAAAAGTTCTTGGAGAACTACATTACACTACAACAGACACATGCCCGACCTTCTCATCCACAAGTTATTTAGACTGCTTTCATATTATTTGTGAATCATGTTCACATGGCTTGGGGTGCTTGAGGTTGCTTTGCTGATGCACACTTGAGATTCTTAAATGATACTTGATGTCAGGTGGCTTCACAAAAAGCTCTACTAATACTCTAATGAGAGTTAGTTGACATGTAGTTGTAAAGTTACTTATAATCAGTGAATTTCTAAAGTAGATTTCACAAATACAGCCAAACTAAATGTGTGTTTTTTTTTGTTTTTGTAAATGTCTTATATTGCTGTTGCTGAGACATGAAGAAATGCTAATGGAATTAGTTACTTTTACAGGTATTCACACTTGTGTTCACTAAATCTACCGGGTACAATATAAATATTGAAATCTTAAATTCTTCACTTTCAAATGTTCAAATCCTCAGGCTTTTTTGCCTTCTTTTAGCACAAATGCTATCAACCTTGGCCCACAAAAATGTTTGAAATTATGTGAACATAAATGAATTCAAGCTAGAGCATTCCCAAAGGTTCGCAGAGCTTGCAGACATGGAGTTTGTGAGAACAAATAACTGAGCCACTCTGAAAGCACGCGATCACAAGCTGCAGGTCTGTAAATAAACACAGTTCCTGCATCTGAAAGCTTAAAAATGCTGCCTTCGGAGGATGGAGGAGGCATCAAGGCACGTCCCAATCCAACGTTATCTTCACTTCCTGCCTCCTGAGATCCCTTCCTCTGATCGGCATTTGAAGGCAGCCTTGATGAATACGTCACGTCTTTTGATATCTCACAACTCTGTGCTTTCCGTTTTGTGACAGTTGTTGCAGTTAGTGGTCCGTTTGCATGTAAATGCACGTTTACTTTTTTTTGATCTCATTTATAGAGCGAAATTACAATTATGAAATATTTGCTAGTTATGTCTAAAGCTCTCTGTCCAAAGCTCTTTGTTGTAGATCATAACCCCTTATGCAGTCTCAGGAGGTACATTTGAGAGCAAACGCTGTCTGAAAAAGCAGTGAGGCAACAAGTCAGCTGTCGATGCGGCTTCAATCTAAAGCAAACAGCTCACCATAATGTATATGCTTCTTTCATTTAATTACATTGAGTTTTCATCAAATGCAGTTTGGCAAACCTTTTGGGTCTGTTGTTGCCATCGATTTGGCCTTAGGCTCGGTGTGCAATAATTACGAAACATGCAAACAGAATATATGATCACAACAAAGGCAGAGCAAAAGAAAATTTCACAAATGTATACACTTCTTTGTTAACGCAGGCATAAACAACAGTCGCATGCATAGTGAACTGCGCGTTTTCTTTTATAATTCAAATAAGCTTTGGAGATTAGGAGTGCAGTGCACTACCCATGATTCCTCTGTGGTTCATCTTAAAATAGACCTAGGTTTTAATTGCTTTCAGGGTAGTGCATGCAGGGGCCATTTGAAGTAACTGCACGTTTGCTTGTGCTTTCCAGCCACAGCTGTGTGAGTCGGTGAGAGAGGTTCTGTGTGCACGGACCCAGAGAAAGAGAGGGAGGGAAAGTGGAGCAACAGCCCTGGGGCCGAGGAAAGAGAGCGAGCGGTGTCCAGATAAGGAGTGATTCATGAAAGCGAGAGAGGTCTGGCTAAGAATGACCCGATCGACGAGGTCTGGCTCACGGGATCGATGTGTATTGCCTGTTGCGGCTGATACCTCCCACTAATCACGGTGTGACACTGGTGGTCAATAGTGTGGCCTCCTTTACCGCCCACCGAGACCTCTTCCCATTCATACGCAGCATTGTTTTAATCACCAGTCCTGTTAATCTCATTTCTTCCCCCTCACTCAGTCTCCATCTGCTCTCGCTCTGCTTCCTGTCCTCTATCAAAAGCTCTCTTTCTCACACCCATTTTCTGATGCATTTCTCTCTCTCTCTCTCTCTCTCTGCTTTTGTACTGGCTTACATCAGGTGCTAATAGACTCCAGTGTGCAGCACTGCTCAATGTTTCAGCCCAGTCCGGCACTGCTGTAATGACAGCACAACCTGCACAGCACAGCCTCACTGTTACAGCCACTGCCTCACTCATTATTATGAGTTATGACTGTTTATCTCAGCGGCAAATCTTGCTATATTTCTTCTTCTTCTTAATCTCATTAAAACGTGTTAGTGGTGTGCATGTTTGATTGAAATATTTCTTTATACATCAGTATATTCACAGAACAAATTAGACGGAAAATGCTATTCCATCAAGGACATTTCTGCGAAAAACGTTATTGAATTACTTTGCATTCTTAACCCTTTAAGCCCTGAAGGAACTTTTAGAGTTGTTTTTGTCACATGCTCATAACTGCAAAACTATAGCAAGGAGATGAAAAATGTAGGTATTGTTTAGAAAAACAAATCGTAATCATTGTATGCTGATTTTCCTTATTTGACATGCAGTAAGGTAGGAGGACATTTTCCCCTATATATACACTCATATTAATACTGTGTTTGTCCCCCTTTCACCTTCAGAACTGCCTTAAATCTATGTGGCATTGATTCAACAAAGTGCTGAAAGCATTTTTTTGAAATGTTGGCCCATATTGATAGGATAGCATCTTGATATCAGCGTAGCCATTAGAGTATGAGTAAATGGTTGTCATAAAGGGATGGACATGGTCAGAAACAATGCTCAGGTAGGCCGTGGCATTTAAACGATGTCCAATTGGCACTAAGGAGTCTAAAGTGTGCCATTAAACATTCCCCACACCATTACACCACCACCACCAGCCTGCACAGTGGTAGCAAGGCATGATGGATCCATGTTCTCATTCGGTTTACTCCAAATTTTGACTCTAAACCTCTCAAAACGTTATTGATTTTTTTTGCATTCTTAACCCTTTAAGGTTAACTTTTAGAGTTGTTTTTGTGACATGCTCATAACCCCAGAACTATAGAAAGGAGAGAAAAAATGTAGGTATTGTTTAGAAAAACAAATCGTAATCATTGTATGCTGCTTTTACATATCTTATGTGACATTTAGTAAGGTAGGAGAACATTTCTTTATTGTTTATAAGTTCTCCTACATGTATGTGTATATATATACACACAATGACATATGACACCTGACTATATGAACTATATGATCTTTTTTGACATATTACAGTAATCAGCGGTGCACTTCCGGTTTAATCTGTATAGAATGTGTACAATCACGATTCAATATGCAAATGGTGGAGACTAATATACTAATATAAGCAAATATTTATTGTGATACCATCACTCCTTATGTTTTAATGCAAAACCAAAGTCTAAAATGAGTTTGAACACTAGAAACGGCAATGTAAATAAATAAATTTGCATTTGTGGACAGAAATAGCAGCGCTAATGTGCGGCAATAAAACGCTGTTAAAGGTTTATATGGTTTTATCGGCTCTGTGTAAATGAAATACTGCATTCGAACATTGTCTTGTTTTTGTGAGAATCAACACAACACCATCTTTTGTTGTGTAAATGTGGCTATAGATTTGAGCGGCACGATTGATCATTAAAAGGTCGCAATCTCGATTCAAACACCCACGCGATCTCGTTCCTAAATGACAACGATTCTCCAGTGTCTATTAAACCTTTGATCACAGCAAGCGTTCAGATCTGTGTTTGCACTGCCACTGATCCAGAGAGAGCAGTTGTCATGTATAGATATGAAATAGCTTTACAAACAGTCTTTTCGGCGACACAGTTTAGTTATTTCTGTTAGAAATATTCACATTATCACAGAAGCACTAGGATAAAAGTTTATAGTTCGAACTTAAACACTGACGTTTACAAAACAGAGAGAATCAACTTTTAAAAGTAACTTGGCGCTTCAAAAAACGATCATGTCATTACATCGTTACACCAGTAGATGGAGATAATTAAATCGATTCATCCAGTAAAGAAACAAGTAAAGGATTTATTAGCGAGTAAATATTCTAGCGATTCATTCTAGCAGTTAAAAAAATAATTCATTCAGATTAATGAAACATTTTAAAGACTGCAGTGATTAACATTATTTAGTTTACTTGTCTGTTCAGAATCAAGTGTTCAAAAAGTGTTATTCTATAGAGGCCTAATTACATGCAAGAATCACATCACCTTTTGCAAACAGAGGTGAAGCCATCACTGTTGGTTAGATTTAGTACGTGATAGAACATATTTGTTACAAAAATATGTAAATTCTGGAAATATCCATGCATTATGTATATAAAAACTGTTTGTACGCTAAGCGGCTCGGCTGAATGAATCACAGAAGGGGTCAGGGCTTTTGAACAAACCCTCATCACAATGTTTGAGGAATATCAATGCATTGCATAATGCACATCTACACCAGAATCCTGTCTATTTTTGGAGAATTGTGCGACGCCTCAAAATAAATGTGCAATTCTTGCAGAGTAGACTCAAGAAAGAGGAAACGTGTGGTGTAGTACGCAAAGCATGAATCATATTTTTAATGTAACTAGTGCAAAAGGGAATTGGAAGTTGCAAACAAATAAGGCCATTCAGCTGTGAAGCAGGAAAGGATTGAAAAGCTCAAGCCTGTGCTGAAGCGTGACTCTCAGACAGATGGGACGACAGACTCACAGTTTAAACTATGGAGAGCTGAGGCGTATGGAGCAGTTAAATCTGTGACAGACAAATGAACGGAGGTACACATACACAATCCACCCCAACATTAATACAGTAGTTCCCTTTCAGGGAACTCGAGCTGTGTCGAAGCACTAGGGGAAATAGCCTTGCGTGAGTCACGTGAAGATCTATGCAACCAATGAGAAGCGAACGCGTGTGAATGCGTCACTGCCGGCCGCAGCCGGTGACGTCATGAGGAAGAGCATAAAGCGCGTCTGAAACCGGGGCGCGTCAGCTCTGAATGCCTTCAGCGTGCTGTGTCTGTGCGAGAGTGGTTTTTGAGACTTGATAGCTTAAAAAATCAAAGAATGAGTGTGAAAAGTGTGGCGAGAGATGAACAGAGTTTCAGACCGTGTGTTTATCCCTGTCCTCGTTTTATAACGGGCAGGGATACACATGTAATGTGTGTTATCTGTTTAGGAGTGGAACATGCACGGTCGGCTCTTGAGGGCGCCGGCTGTAAAGACTGTGAGCAGTTTTCTCTGCATGTTCTCCGCTCCCGCCTGGCGGTCTGTAACGAGGCCGCCCAGGCTAGTGTTCCCCGGGGTTCGGGACCTGCAGCGGCCGAGGCGTTGCGGCGCTCTCAGTCCTGGGGTTCACAAATGGATCTCGCTGAGGCTGCTGGGGTGGGTCCGTCCTTACCTCAGCCCTCACGAGACCAAACGGGTTCCAGTCACGGGCACTCCTCGGGAGATGTTCGTGCTGTGACTCCAACATTAGCTTTGTCGAGTTCCGATAGTGAGATGGACTTAGCTAGTGTTGACCCGGCAGAGGAGGCTTCGCCACTCTCCTCGCCGGCGTTTGAAGAGCTAGTTGAGGTTGTGGCGCGAGCTGTCTCTCGTCTGGATATTGAATGGCCGGCGGAGACCAGAAGCGCCCGTCCTAAAAGAAGTATGTTGGACGAGCGTTATCTGCCGGCTCGCGTCACTCCCCCGCGCCGAGCTATGCCTTTCCTTCCCGATTTGCATGCCGAGGTATCCAGATCGTGGGAAAAGCCAGCCTCTGAGAGAGTTCATACACGGAACAGTTCGATGTATACGAATCTCGCAGGGGCTCAAAGCTATTGCTATGGGGGGATGCAGAAGGTGGATGAGGCGCTTGCGAGCTACCTTGTGCCCCAATCTGCGTCCTCCATTAAAGCTCCGGCGCTCCCCTCCAAGCCGATGCGCGTCACGTCGTCTTTGGTGGGGAGAGCGTACTCAGCCTCTAGTCAAGCCGCAGCGTGCCTGCACACCACGGCTCTGCTGCAGGCTTATCAGGCTGAGTTGCTGGGGGACCTCAACGAGGGCGGCGGTATCGGTCCGGAGACAGTGGCAGAGCTGCGCCGGACCGTGGATCTGTCTCTCCGGGCCACTAGGGAGACGGCCTACTCTGTCGGTCGCTCCATGGCAGCTCTGGTGGCTACGGAGAGACATCTTTGGCTCAATTTGTCTTCCATCAAAGATAGGGACAAATTTGTTTTGCTGGACGCTCCTCTGTCCCCTTCGGGCTTGTTCGGCGACGCCGTAAAAAGCGTTGTCGACAAGTTTCAGGAGGCTGCACGACAGCAGGTGGCGTTCAGTAAAGTTATTCCCCGCCGCCCTCCACGTGAGACCGCCAGTCAAAGGGGGTCTCAGAGCTCTTCACACAGGGCCGCTCAAAAACGAAGTGTCGCCACCCGTCTTCCTCCGGCTAATCCCGGGGGGTCGGGGCGACAGGCTCAAGCCTCTGGCAAGAGGGGCGATCTGAGGGCTGTCCTGAGCGCTAAGAAGGCTAAGAGCAAGCGGCCCTGACGCCAAGCCGCAACAAGGTGGTGTATCCCTGGAGCAGCTGACCAGTCAGCCCGCCATGGGAAAACCACCCCCTCTGAGGAGGGTCCTAGAGCACTCCACCCGGGAATCCGGAAATCCCGGCCCAGTGGTGGACATGCCATCAGCACCAGAGGCCAGCCCCGGGAGGCTGGTTCCCCTAGTAGAATTCCGGGATGCGTGGTCACGGCTACCCGGTATCTCTCAGTGGGTCCTGCGCACGGTCACCTTAGGGTACGCCATTCAGTTCGGGGTCTCACCACCCCAGTTCTCGGGGGTCCTACAGTCTGCTGTAGGCCCTCAGCAAGCTCTGGTCATGGAACAAGAAGTAGACACTTTGCTGGCGAAAGGGGCCATCGAGTATGTACCCCTCGCAGAGAGCAAGTCCGGGTTCTACAGCCGGTACTTCATAGTTCCAAAGAAGGATGGAGGGTTGCGGCCCATTCTGGATTTACGTCTCTTGAATCGTGCGGTCAAGCGTCTAAAGTTCAAAATGCTAACGCTCAAACAGATCGTAGTGCAGATCAGATCCGAGGATTGGTTTGTCACAGTCGACCTCAAGGACGCTTATTTCCATGTCTCCATCCTTCCGCAACACAGGAAGTTCCTGAGGTTCGCCTTTGGGGGAAAGGCGTACCAGTATCGGGTGCTTCCTTTCGGCCTAGCGCTCTCACCCCGCACGTTTACGAAAGTCGTGGACGCTGCTCTAGCTCCCCTGCGGTCACGGGGCATCCGTGTCTTAAACTATATAGACGACTGGCTTATTCTGGCCCAGTCGCCGCAGTTGGCGGAGCAACATCGAGATGTAGTGCTCGCACACATAAAGGAGCTGGGGTTGAGGCTGAACGCCAAGAAGAGTGTCCTTTCTCCTGCTCAGAGAACCACCTTCTTGGGAGTCGTCTGGGACTCAGTAGCGATGTCGGCCCGGCTTTCCCCCGGGCGCATCCAAGTTATCTGTTCAGCCGTCAAGAGCATCAAGTTAGGCCAGCCACTCACTGTCAGACACTTCCAGAGGGTGTTAGGGCTCATGGCAGCGGCTTCCTGCGTCATCCCGTTGGGCCTGCTGCACATGAGACCCCTGCAGTGGTGGCTAAGGACCAAGGGGTTTTCCCCGAAAGGGAACCCGCTTCGCATTATCAAGGTCACGGGGCGATGCCTACGCGCCTTGAGTATGTGGAAGAATCCTTGGTTTCTGTCTCAAGGCCCAGTGCTAGGGGCTCTGGCTCGGAGAGTCTCTCTCTCGACAGATGCCTCCCTCTCGGGCTGGGGGGCGGTCTTGAGAGACCGCTCCTCACAAGGTCTATGGAACAGTCGGCACCAAACCTGGCACATAAACATGTTAGAGTTACTGGCGATCCGCAAAGCACTCCGTGCGTTCCTACCGGACCTTCGCGACCACCATGTCACTGTTTTCACCGACAGCATGACTGCGGTTGCGTATATCAATCACCAGGGGGGTCTGCGTTCGCGACCACTTTACAAGATGGCGCGACAGATCCTCCTCTGGGCCCAGGGAAAGCTGCTCTCCATCCGGGCGGCTTATATCCCGGGGGTCCAGAATGTGGGAGCAGACGCCCTGTCGAGACAGGGGGCGAGACCAGGGGAATGGCGACTCCACCCCGAGGTGGTGGAGCAAATTTGGGAAAGGTTCGGAAAGGCACAGGTCGACCTGTTTGCCTCGGTAGAAAACTCCCATTGCCCTCTGTGGTTTTCACTCACACATCCAGCGCCTCTGGGGCGGGATGCCGTGACGCAGGCATGGCCGAGGTTACGCCTGTATGCTTTTCCCCCGATCGCTCTGCTCCCGGGAGTTCTGGCCAAGGTTCGCCGGGACAAGGTCCGTCTCACGCTAGTGGCCCCCCACTGGCCGTCCAGAATATGGTTCGCGGACCTTGTGTCCCTCCTCGACGGGGTCCCCTGGGAGATCCCGATCAGGAGGGACCTTCTGTCCCAGGCGGAAGGTTGCATTCTTCACCCGCAACCAGGGCCGTTGAAACTGTGGGTCTGGCCCCTGAGGGGGCCCAGCTCATAGAGGCCGGTCTCTCAGCCGAGGTTGTTGAGACCATCCTGCAGTCCAGAGCTCCCTCCACGAGGAAACTCTACGCCTTGAAGTGGAAGCTCTTCACTTCTTGGTGTAGTGAAAGGCAGCTGAACCCAGTAACCTGCCAAATTGGCAAAGTACTGGAGTTCCTGCAAGAAAGATTTGTGGCAGGGCTGTCCCCCTCCACCTTGAAGGTCTACGTGGCTGCTATAGCGGCTTGCCACGTACCTCTGGGTGGGGTGTCCTTGGGCAGGGACCCCCTAGTCACTCGTTTCCTCCGTGGTACATTAAGGCTGAGACCTGCGGCACAGACCAGGGTGCCTGCCTGGGACTTGTCCATGGTACTCCTAGGCTTGTCCCAGCCACCCTTTGAACCTCTAGAGGGTATCTCTATCAAGTACCTCTCGCTAAAAACCCTTCTTTTGCTGGCTATCACTTCGCTTAAGAGGGTCGGGGACCTTCAGGCCCTCTCAGTGGCCCCATCATGTCTTGAGTTTGCGCCCGGGATGGCGAAAGCTTTCCTCCACCCGAGGCCGGGCTACGTCCCCAAGGTTCCCACTAATGTGGCTCGGTCTGTCACGCTGCAGGCCTTCTGCCCTCCCCCATTTGACGATCATGAGCAGGAGCACAAGAACAAGGTCTGTCCAGTGCGAGCACTGGACGCTTACGTTCACAAGACTGCCACGTGGCGTAAGTCGGACCAACTGTTCGTTTGCTTTGGGGCCCCCGAGGGTGCCCCAGCTTCCAAGCAAACTCTGAGCAGGTGGATAGTCGAGGCTATCTGTCTAGCTTATGAGTCGGCCGGACATGCTTCTCCTTTGAGGGTCCGAGCCCACTCCACTAGGAGCATGGCGGCATCCAAGGCTCTCCTCTCCGGAGTCTCCTTGCCTGACGTTTGTGCTGCGGCTGGCTGGTCCTCGCCGCACACATTCATGAGGTTCTACCAGCTAGACCTCGATGCCGCCCCGGGAACCAGGGTGCTCTCTCAGTGAGCTGGGACACACCCGGATGCTGACCTCGCTGAGGTGGCGTTGGCATAGCGTTCCCCTAGTGCTTCGACACAGCTCGAGTTCCCTGAAAGGGAACGTCTCGGGTTACTTATGTAACCCTGGTTCCCTGAGGGGAACGAGACGCTGTGTCTTGGCCTCAGCTCCGGGCGCATCCGGGCCCGCTTCAGGCATTCATGGCTGACGCGCCCCGGCTTCAGACGCGCTTTATGCTCTTCCTCATGACGTCACCGGCTGCGGCCGGCAGTGACGCATTCACACGCGTTCGCTTCTCATTGGTTGCATAGATCTTCACGTGACTCACGCAAGGCTATTTCCCCTAGTGCTTCGACACAGCGTCTCGTTCCCCTCAGGGAACCAGGGTTACATAAGTAACCCGAGACGATAGTACGGCCCCCTTTTCACCTGCCATTAAACACACATATCTGGATGCTCTTTAGTTTGCAGTGTGTTCACCTAACATGGAAAATTAAACATTTTACATCAGAAAGAATGCATTAAGCAAAAACGTATTGTCACATAACAAATCATAAAAGCACTGATTGATGATTTCCATTATTTTGCAACATAAAAACAAGATATCTAGTCTGTTTTGTTTCTCTGGAAACATTCCCCCTGTAAAGAATGCTGATGATGATAAGAGGTGATGAAAAGGAGAGAAAGACGAGATGCGATGAAGGGTTTAGGGAGACAGTCTAGAGAGGTAATAGAATAATTCATGTGATATTAAATTATGTGACCGGATATCAGGACTTGACAACATTACAAAGTGATAATGACCATTTGTTGCACACGCATTATATCACACATTACTTGCAGAGTTGTTGCAAGCGGATAATTGGCATTTGAAACCAACAAATAAGATATGGTGATATTATGCTTGTGCAAACTTCAGTGACATTAAAATGACAATTAAATCCACAAAAACCTTGAGCCATTGGGTGAAAAATTATCCTCAATATATATTATACTAAAATATTTCTAAATATATGCTATCCTGTGTGCTATGTAAATATATGCATATGTTGCAGAGCTGGATGGTTTGGTTAATGGCCCATAACTCTTTTCTTTAAAATCCCTATAGGAAAAAAAAAAATGTATTGTTTTTTCTGTTAAAAAGGGGGCGAGAACTAATATACTCTATTCCCTGAGCACAAACACTAAAATGCTGTAAATAAATATTTGTACATGATGCTATGTTTAGTTTCACTGTGTTTTATTTTGGTATTTCTAATGTTTCTATTTGCCTGAGTTCTCATTTATCGTTGTCGTGGTTACTGGTTGTTTTGTGCACCTGTTTCTTGTTCAGTTTGTTTTCTCCTGTTGTATTTTAGCCTTTAATTTTAGTTCTACTCATTGTCCAGTATTATCTTTTGTTTGCAAAGCTGTTTATGGTCTCTTGCTTTGATTTCCCCTTTGTTGCTGACATTCCCGCCCAGCCAGCCTCCCTCTTTCTCCTCCTCGGGTGGCGGCGCTCATCTGCCCGGATCTAACTCTGGCCTTCTGAGTTCTAGCTCTGCCTTGGAGTGCGAATCCCTCACCTGCACCTTGGGGCAGTTGAGCTTACGGTTTCACCAGGCTGCCATATCCATCAGGCTTTTATATTTTAAGTTGTGTTTTAAGTGAACATGAACAGTTGAGAAACAAAACGCTTGTGCAACAGAATAATGGATCCATGTGTCAGGTCTTAAAGTGGCCGCAGGAATATTAAGCTGCTGTCACTTTAAGACCTGACGCATGGATCCATTATACTGTTGCACATGTGTTTTGTTTCTCAACTGTTTATGTTCACGTAATATTCAGCCTAATAATGAGATAATATTAAAAATATCTATATGAAAGTTGTTCCCTATGGTATTGATGTCAAAATTGTGGCTAGTGAAAATGCTTTGGAAAACCATTTGCCACAGGGGTTGGTGTATATATATATATAGAGAGAGAGAGAGTGAGAGAGAGAGATTTTCCAATTGTTTAGCATTGTTTTTTTAATATAAAGACTCTCTGCACAGTTTCCAGGTATATCCCACACAATGCGGATATTTGAAAAATAGCTCAAATTCACACTTTCACACAAACACTCAGATACAAGCACTTCTTTAGGCTGATCTGCGCCCACTTACGCTTTGTGCAAATGCAATGAAATACCTTTGGGCAATTACTGTGATATGTGCCCCCTCTCTCTCCTCTTGCTACTCTCTCTCTCGCCTCTATCTTCCTCCTCAACAATACTCCTCTTCTCTGACTGCTCTTCCTCATTAGGCGCCACATGCAGAGCATGCAGCATGCGCAACATTCCCTCCGTTGCTGCTGAGAACATGTTTCTGTGTTTCTAGGAAATAACAGTCTCTCAAACAGCCCCTGAACGTCATGCAAAATAGCTGTCAATTCCCCCTTGTCATGAAGCTCCGGCTAAAAATAGAAAATCAACACTTCATGTGAATAATTTGGGAATGTGGGCATCAATATTGACTTTACAGTGATGACTGGATGGGCATTGCCAGGTAAATGTTTGACTTGAGGACGCAAACATCGCCCCCCTTCTGAGTCGCTGTTACCATGGTGTCCATCTGGGGCACAAACTTATCCATCCCAGCCCACTTACCAAGCCCCGGCTACTGCGATAACAAGCCCTGCAGGCGGACAGTGCACATGCTCTGGCTAATGCGAGCAGACACTCTCGGTAAACACGCAACTGAAAATAGCCCCTCTGTTTTCACCCATTCACACACATTAAAGATTGAAAGTGAACCGCAAAGATGAGATTGGTACCTCCATCTCTGCTCTTCTCAGAGAGATTATCTGTTGTAAGAAGAGATGAGTGTGTGTACGTCAGCAGACGCTACTGAGATCTCCTCGCCACCCTTTTGTGATGCAGTTGCTTTTGATCAGTCTGAAGCAATATTCAACCACACTGTTAACGGTACAATGTTTTATAGTGATAGATCATTCAAAATATTTGGACACAAATTAATATAAACAATTTTGGAGGGCCAAAGTGATTGTGACTATTTCGTGCCACGACAGTTGAACATGTCTGCCAATTTGATCAATATATCAAGTTTCAGTCTTTTCAAACCAAAACGTTTGTTGCATGGATAAAACTGCACAAAACACCATTTGTAGCGTGCATCTGATCCAATAATCACAATAAGCTTTGTGCTTTGTTACTTTTGATATGAAACAGTCTCAGCATTCAAATTTTCTATAATTCAAATTATAAATGTGGTTTTGGCGCAATTTAATGTGCCGCAAGAGATTGCTGAGTTTAAAATGCACATGAAGGTAATGAAGGAACATATTCTTTACATTTTTTCTTGTTACCACCTGTTGTCCTCATTATTTAATGCATTTTTGAACAAATCTGTCATAAAAACAAGTTTTCATTACAGCCACTGTTTAAATTGACATATTTCAACAACGAATTGAAGTAGAAATATATCATTAAAGAAAAAAGGCCTATTTTTTTGTGTATAGGGCCATACACTCACCTAAAGGATCATTAGGAACACTTGTTCCATTTCTCATTAATGCAATTATCTAATCAACCAATCACATGGCAGTGGCTTCAATGCATTTAGGGGTTGGTCCTGGTCAAGACAATCTCCTGATCTCCAAACTGAATGCCAGAATGGGAAAGAAAGGTGATTTAAGCAATTTTGAGCGTGGCATGGTTGTTGGTGCCAGACGGGCCGGTCTGAGTATTTCACAATCTGCTCACTTACTGGGATTTTCACACACAACCATTTCTAGGGTTTACAAAGAATGCTGTGAAAAGGGAAAAACATCCACTATGTGGCAGTCCTGTGGGTGAAAATGCCTTGTTGACTCTTGGGGTTCAGAGGTCATGGGCCGACTGATTCAAGCTGATAAAAGAGCAACTTTGACTGAAATAACCACTCGTTACAACTGAGGTTTGCAGCAAAGCATTTGTGAAGCCACAACACGCACAACCTTGAGGCGGATGGGCTACAACAGCAGAACACCCCACCGGGTACCACTCATCTCCAATACAAATAGGAAAAAGAGGCTACAATTTGCACAAGCTCATCAAAATGTTGCCTAGTCTGATGAGTCTCGATTTCTGTTGAGACATTCAGATGGTAGAGTCAGAATTTGGTGTAAACAGAATGAGAACATGGATCCATCATGCCTCGTTACCACTGTGCAGGCTGGTGGTGGTGGTGTAATGGTGTGGGGGATGTTTTATTGGCACACTTTAGGCCCTTTAGTGCCAATTGGGCATCTTTTAAATGCCACGGCCTACCTGAGCATTGTTTCTGACCATGTCCATCCCTTTATGACCACCATCCTCTGATGGCTACGCTGATATCAAGATCATATCCTCTCAAATGGGCCAACATTTCTAAAGAATGCTTTCAGCAGCTTGTTGAATCAATGCCACGTAGAATTAAGGCAGTTCTGAAGGCGAAAGTGGGTCAAACACAGTATTAGTGTGTGTTCCTAATAATCCTTTAGGTGAGTGTAGTTTAAATGCTTATGTAAAACCTTTTGGGTGTTGATTATTGAAATAATTCATTAGCTGGTTTCAGTGTATCACAAACGCATGTTTTATACTGTATTTAGGCTATGTTGGAAATGGCATAGATTCTACTTAAAATATGTGTGTTACATTATGTATATTGTGCAAAGTATAATAATGGTCTGTATGAACAGAATATCTGGATAAGCTACCGTACATCTGACAATATAAGAGTATACAAAAGCATGGCATATTCAGTTGGATTGCCAAGCGTTGATTTGTAATTCATCCATATATTCAGAGGAAATGAAATAAATTATAAAATGAATAAATAATGCTGACAAATCACTCCTATATTTATTACAGCTGCCTTGGTAGCAGACCACTGTTTGTAAATGCTGCTTAATATACTTTTTCACTTGCCATTTTGTTTGGTTCTCCATTTTGCACACCGCCATGCCTATTTTATTACCTGTGACTGAGAACGTACTTCTGGTGGATGCCAAGGCATTAGTGAGCGAGCGAGAATTACGGCACACTAATATTGCAGATAGATGAGTAAAAACAGTGTCAGAACTCCTGACGAGAAGTCACAGATCAGATCACACAAATGTACTATTTCCACCCATTTTACCTTCTAGTGCAGTCTATGTTAGAAATATAAAATGGAGTGCAATACAATTATTTTTCTTTGCCAGGGACTGTGGCAGTTCACTGAAGGAAATGCTATTTGAATTCTTTCCGGCGAGTCACAGTCCTGTGAGCCTGCTCTTGACAGGCCAAGGCTGCTTGTGGGCTGGGAAAAAAAATGCCGCAAATGCCAAAATTGATTTTGCATTCCTTTCAGCGCACACACTCGGGCATCTGAATGTCTTTGGTGAGTCACGGTATTTCATTAGAGGCAACTCCGGGCCATAACCAATGTTGTTTTGCACTCATTCCAGTTATTGCTACAGATCGTCTGTCTTTGATCAAATGCATCATTGGCGGCGTTCTTGAAAATGCACAGACACTGTGTGGCGGTAGTCAAAACTTGGTAACGGCTGTCACCATTTGACCAATTATTATTAATATTACCTGTCATCACTGATGTAAACCTCCTGTGGCGAGCACTCGCCTTAGGCCCCTGACAAACAGAGCCATATGTAGTCTTTCTGCGAGGCATATGGCACAGGGACACAAATCTGAAGGGCCTCTGAGGAACTCTGACCCCCTGACTTGTAGCATGCGGGTCCAGCAGTGAGTGGAAACTTGGCCCCGGTGCCTCAGAGCCAGAAAGACAACGCAATCTGGGGAGAGTCAAAAGAGGGCTGAATTCCGAGAGACAATATTGCTGCTATTCTGCACCATATGTCTCTGTGCCCGTCGTAGAATTTTCAGGGAGTAGTAGAACCATTCGTTTTAGAGAGACTAGAGATATTTTAGGAAATAGCTTCATCAAAAACAAAACATTAGCCAGCAAAAGAGCAGAAACGAGAAAGAAAAAAAGGCCAGGCATTGATATAATTGTCGTAATTGATTTTTGGGAATTAACTAGATCTGATTAACCCGCCAAACGTGGGTGTATTTCAGTGTAATGCAGTTGCTCTCACCAGCCACTTTGATGAGTTGAATTTTATATATATTTTATATATATATTGAAATAATAAAGTAAGTGCAATATAGTGTTGTCATTTTTTACACTTTTTTTAACACTTCCAATACTCATTTTATACTGAAACAAAACCAGCAGCTCTTTCTCTCTTTCTCTCTCTCTCTCTCATCTCTGCTACAGCGAGTGACACACAAATCCTCCTCCTCTCACTCACTCCTTTCATTTGCTCTGGAAGAATATTTTTTCTGTTATAAGGCTTGAATTTCAGTGTGAGATTGTCCATATTGCGTATAATTTTACAAACTGTCAACCAATTTAAAAATATAATCTATATTAATTACATGATGTGCCGATTAATCTAATTAATCACAAATTAATCGCACATCAAATTTGACTAAGAAATTTCCACCAAATAATCCTTTCAAGTCATTATGAGACTTTGTGTTAAATGAGAAAAGCATTTATGAAATATTTTACTTGATTCAACATAAAATTCACTGCACATACACTTTTAGGCCATGGAGTCATGAGTCATGATTGTCTTTTAAATACCAGAAGCTGCATGTCATTTAGATTTATTTACAAACCAAAACAGTTACCAACATTATTTTAAGTTACGCAAAATAAAGGTTTGAAACTAATCAGAATTTTCATTTTTGGGCAAACTCTCCCCACATAATACAGTGTGTTTGGCTGGGGATCTTATAAGCTTCGTTAATTCATTTACTTTAAAGTCTCAATGCTAAATTACCGTACCACAAAACAATATTATATATTAAAATACTTTTGATCAATCAAACAATGGATCCTATCTATACTAAAATGTATTGATTTCCTGAGTGGAAAAATGGTCCATATTTTCCTGGAATGAAAAATAAGTTATCAACACAAATTTGAAACTTGCTCTATCTTTATACCTTTTATAATACCTTCCTTATATGAAAAGACATCCATATTTGATTAAAGTGAGATTGTCCCTGTTACACTAATATCATTCATGTAAACAGAGAAAAGCAGAGGTGATGATATACCTCTGTATCGGTTTATGTTTATGCATTTTGCAGACACTTTTATCAAGAAACAAATTGTTATTCTAATCAGTTCTTGCTTTCCCTGGGAATTGAACCCATGACATTGACGTTGCAAGAGCCACTCTACAGTTATACATTCAGCTGTGACTCGGTAGGGCCCATTTCTTAAAAATACATTAATTTAACCAACTACATACACCTAAATCTTGCAGTCTTTATTTTAAATGTTGTGGTTGTACATCATTAAATGCTGATGTGAAATCCATAAAGAGCATTTGTTTTATGTAGATGGTGCTGCACTTTATATAGTAAGTTCACTGAGGCATCCACTGTGCTCCGATTGGGCATATGAGTAAATCGTAATGGATCTACAGAGCCATTAAATTGTGCTAACAGTTCTTTAAATAATATAGGCTCCACGCACTTACACAGAACAGATGTAAGGGCAATTGGGCGAAGGTCTTTAGGAGCTCTGGCATGAGTACTTTAGGCACTGCAATAACAGTTGTGTTTTTCCATGATACAGGTACAAAACCAGGAAGCACTTTAGATTACAGCCCGGAAAGTACTGTGTGAGTAAACTAAATTGTTCAGATTGTTTCCTATAATACTAGCAGAAGAAGTACCACTTAGTTGTAAAAATAACTTGTTAACCCTTTAGTACTGAAGCTTTACATATTGTTCCCTAATAAATACACAAATTTACTTTATAGGTACACTATATTTACCAAAAGTTATGCTTTAAATTCAGTTTACTTGCATAGTACCTTGATACCTAAAGTCAACATCTAAAAGGACCTGAAACAGTCTTGTACACACATTCCCAATACAGAGAAAATGCTAGTAGTGTGTGTCACTCATTGCAGAAGTGCTAAGGTGTTTGTGAGGCTGTTGATACGCAGTTGCTAAGGTTTTAGCACAGTGATATACGGTTGCTAGGTTTGGGGGTAAGTAATTCATTACTTAATTTGGAGCACCAAATTTAAAGAGCCTATTTCTAAGTGTGACTGATATTCTGGTCTCAAGATATGGCTCAGGTCCCTCCTTCAATGGAAGTCTGTGGGGATTTAACGTCTCTTTTATCATCCACAATTGGTTGGAATTGATCTGATTATTAAAAATAAATAAAAATAAATTGATTCATCTTTGTAATATCCTTTTATATCCATGGCTTAAACATGCATTAAATGTAACTACAATAGTTTCCTCTGTAATATAAAGTGTATGCATTATTTTTCATTTGAACAAATATCGAGGTATTCTAGCATAACCACTGAGCAAGAGACACAAGAGGAATATTCAACTGTAAATTTCAGTTTTACTGCCCTGAAGTGGTCGTATGTCAAACTCGTACATTTTGCAGCAGTTTTAGCAGTCAAGCTGGCGCCAGAAATAACTTCCCCAGATTTCAGAGCTCACAGGGAGTCACTATAACGCCTGGGCTTTTATATGCAATACACTGGCTGGCTGAATAAAATAAGGCTATAAATCAAACATGTAACAGGGACCAAATCGCCGCAGATGGAAATGCATTTACACATAATGTACATGGAGCTCATGGGCTAATAAAGTGTGCAAATGTCTCTCATGCCATTAGCTCATCTGATTTCCATGATAGGGCACTCTGTGGTCTCCCAGAGTAGTTCCTTGTGGTTGATCTGTCCATCTAGAATAGCAAGGTATGCTTTTCTCCAAATCAATGGAAGTGTGAATGAATCGCTTCAGTGTGAACTGCCATGCTAAATGCATATGCAATTAAAACAAATTCAATAGATGTCACCAATAAGGCATGTTTTGTAATGACACGTACTTCAAGTTCCGTCGAGTATTGGGATGTAATTAGTGTGATGGTAATCATGGACTATATTGATGTTCAAAGAGCCTAAATTACAGATTACAGACTTAGAGAGTTACTGACTATATCTGCAGAAGGATCTAGTGTGCTGACTGCTTGTCAAACCTTCGTTTTTTTATTTATTTATTTCGCACCAGAAAGCAAATGTACTGTGACAGCTTTGCTACCTCCGGATATTATGTCACATTTGGAGTGTTATGTAGTCTGTGTGTGAGGGCCACAGCTGTGGCAACTGGCCAAAAAAATAAATAAATGCATTTCCGATACTACTGGTTCTGGGAATTCAATGTGTTTTGTTTTTGGATGTTTGATCTCTGCGGGGAAATTGCAGTAAAACTTCAGGTTTGTCATGAGGACTTCAGGAACATTGATGCGAACAGCGGCACCATTATCAAAGCTGGGATCGAGGTAGTGATGATACGGTTGAACCTGAAGAGCACAGTTTGTATCCACATTAAAGCAGATGTCATTGCTTGCTTGAAGAATAGAGTAACAATTTTAGGTAGCCTTTGATTCTGTAGAAATGAAATCAGAGCAGTTTTAAAGGGGTCCTAATATAGGGGGACCTTTTACGATGTCTTGATTTTGTTTTTGGAGAGTGCTAAAATAGGATTTCCAAAAAAATGGTTAATTTTACCCACATTTTACATTGCAGCATCTCTCAACAATCAGTTTAGTTCCTGTTTCTAAGAAAAGTGCTCTGATTGGTCAGCTGGCACAGTGAGTTGGTTCTGGCGAAACACTTCTAGAAATGTCGTGCCCCTTACACAACTGTGAGTTTCATCTGCTCAGGTGCAAGTATTAACGAAGGCATCAACTTTGCCATACCAATTTCTCTCAGATCCAGACCCAGAGACTGTTTACGAACAAAAGGATCATGCAGAAGGTTTGCAAGCATGGATTTTATGGGACGTTTCAAAGTGATAAGTTCCTAAGGATTGGTGAACAGCCTTATAAAAGCAGGAGCCCTGTAGCTAAACACTACATCAACACTGTAATGTTAGCTTGCAGGCTAGCAGAGCCAAACAGCTTTGCCCTTTGTTTACATCGTGGCAACAACATCAAATCCGAACTGTTCATAAAAAAACACAAAAACAAATAATAAAACATTCTTACAGGTTGTGATCCATAAACATCTGATTGTCCCGACAAAGGGGAAACTGCCGTGTCTTTTAAGATAAGTTTTGTGCTCCGTAAAGCCAGTGTTTTAGCCAGTGTTTTCCTTAGGAAGCCCAAACAATTCTCAGGGTATGGAAAAGGCTGCCAATATTCACACTTGAGCGGATGAAACTCACAGTTATAGTGAGAGACATGCTGTCTTCATCGTCTTATCTAGCGTAGCTCAACCTTTCGTGGGTAACAGCATATCTCTCTTTAGAGTGGACTTTGAGCTTTGTAACATTGCAAATCATTTTTATTTCTCAAACAGCAATGTTGCACACTGATTAAAGCAGAAATGGAGCCCTTTAAACCTTTCTGCTGGCTGTGTAACCTTTGCTTGCTGTTTAATGGCTGACCATTCACTAGCCCATAACCACCAAATCCTTCTGTCCGTCCATCAATTCGTCCGTCCACACAGAAGAGACCGGGTTACATGAAGGTGTGGGCAGGTGTGCTTCCTCTATGAAAATCCAAACATCCAGCCTCCCATGAGGCTGATGAAAGAAAGAGCCCTGCTGCAGACCGACCATCCGCAGAGAAGCAGCAAAAAAGAATTACTGATTATCAGCTTCATTATGTAAAAACCTAATTGCCTTTCAGAGGTCCACTTGACCTCGTGACATTTCTGCCCAAACAGTTTTTTCCCACAATCTCTAGCTAAACAGCTTCATATGCTGCTGATGAAGTGTTACAGAGATCATGCATTCTGAACAGCCTCATTTCGTGCCCCTTTTGCTCAGTTTACATCAGAACTTTATCGGTTTTGACACCGAGAAATGGACTTTGCAGGGGCTCTCATCAAATTATTGAGGTGCTTTCTGAACGCTCCAGTGAATCCACACTATGGACTAAACTGAAAAACAACAGCTTTGACCTTCTCGCTGAGCCCGAGCGGCAGCCCGAGCAAGTGTTGTTTCTGGTCAGAGCCTATTATCTTTGGGTCTGAGCAAGCGTGTGACCTAATACATAAGAGAAGGCAATCGATAGCGGGCCATGTAGAGAGAAGATCACAAAACTCCCAGAGGTGAGGTCAATAGGATGTTCCCTCTGCATCCCACTGCGGTCAAGGTGAGATAATTTTGGTCCAAGGAGAGGCCCGTGGCTCAGCAATGCCGTTTAATAGACACCGATGGGAGAGGGTGTCTGCATATATGTGCTGTTCCCCATCAAGAACCTGCTGCCTAATGAGGAATCTATTAGCAGATGGGGGAGCGTGTTGGCAGTACGGCTTACAAAGACCACTGGGTAACAATGCTGCCAGTTAGCAAAAACAGATGTTCTTTCTGTACCGGAGCTGTTCGTGGCTAATAAAGCCTTTATACGTTTGTTGGAGTCCGGGGACCTTCCAGAGAACAATTGTGTCTGGGTGAAACTGCGACTTGTCATGTGTAAGTTGCATCCCTTCTTCCTGATCAGAAAAGGAGAAACTCAGGCTAAAGCAGCACAGTATGCTGTTAACATTCACAAAGTCACACAAACCGCCCACAGCCCGTTCCCTGACTGTCTGATGTATGTTGCTCGCAGAGCTGGCAAGACCTGCTACACAACTTTTGGGAGTCAGGGTGCCATGAGCACTTCTGAGAAAAACCTCATTTGCTAGATTGGTGGCATCATTTGTTTGAGGCGCTTGGTGACAAGTTCCAAATAGTTAAACAACAGTAAAGCTTCCCGTATGAAAAATGTAGTTATGGTTCAAGTCAGTAAAAAAAGCAGAGGCTACTTAATTAGTTACATAAATATCAGGAGCACCATTAAAACTAAAGGTTACAAAGTTGTATTTTTGCAGTAACGCCACTGAAGCATCATTTATGTTCCCCAAAGAAACTTTCGGTGAACAGTTTTCAGTTTTTTATATTCTGTGAAAACTTTTAATAATTTAAAGAACCTTTTAAATGTAAATAATAATTTTGCAGAGAAGAAAGGGTCCATGAATGTTAAAATTTTTCATGGAACTGGATCTCATCCATCCATCTAAAATTAAAGAAAGGCTTTTTGAAAATCAGATAAATGAAACTTTCTTATTGTCACGGTGCGTTATTCCTTCCAGATCCCTTTATGTATCTTCTAGGTCCTGCACATCCCCGTTTGTGTCTAATCAAGTCCTGTCAGCTGTTCCCTATCCTGTGTTTGTCATTATATACCCTCCTGTGTTCCCTTGTCTTTGTCGATTGTTGACATTACACTGGATGTTGTTGCCGTGTGTGGGGATGCCCTTTCCGTGTTTCAAGTTTTGCACAAAGTGTGCCGCTTTGTTCTCATTGTTTCTAAATGAAGTATTTTCAGTTGGATCCCACGTCTCCTCGTGATCTCCGCATCGCACACCAGCATCTCATATATAACACTCATACAAACAGAAACTGTGACTGCTTTATGAAACCCCAAGCAGGATTCAAACCGATGATTTCAGCATGAGAGGCGGGCGCCATTACAAGGATGCTAACGGCCGCAGCATCTACCGTTAGTCGAGACCAGGGGAGAGAGGTTTACCTGCACAGCTCTCACTAGCTACATGATCTCCAGACAGCTTCGAACTGTCTAAGTGGGTGGTTCTTGGCCAGAATTAGGTGAAATGTAGACCCTTTACGCTGCTAGACAAAAGTCTGGACTTATGAGACTAGCATTTACATAACTCCATCGAACAATACAGTCTGGGAAAGTTTACGTAAGCACATTTATCTCCAAGTAGTTTGACACGCTGTGATGAAGAATGCCCCCATACTTTACATTGTTGGCCACACACACACACACACCATAGAAGGGAAAGAACAAATCTATTTTTTTAGCAAAATGTCATCCACTTTTGTCTGTCGCATTATTTAGTCTGAAAGGTTGTCGCTAAGCCTACTGCACTGAAACGATCCATATATTTAAATGAAACCGTTTTTGTTCTCTGAAACTCAAAATCCTCTGCAACTCTGCAGGAGAGAAGGTTAAAGATTTCTGCTTTTTCCAAACTAGGCATTTTTATTTATGTATTATTATTTTTTTTCTTCCAGATTTCACTCCTCAACACGAATGTTCATCCCATTTGGGATTTATCCATGCTCAGTGAATTTCTCATCCCATTCCACAGATAAGGCAGTCGTGTCAGGCTGAGTGATGCCTGCACGCTATGAAAGCAACTGTCCATCGCTGTGCACTCCAGTGGCAATGTTCCTCAACGCCTAATGCTCCAGATGGTATACGCTCCCCATGTCACTGCATACGAGAGCTTCTCTCCGAGCCACAATTTAGTGTACCATGTGCACCAAACATACCCACAGCTCAATAAATTGGATTGGTTTTGATTTGGCTAGAGCAGAAGGAAAAACTCTCTGCTGTCCCTGATTTTTCTTTTCTCAATATCTAATTATTTTCGTCAGGCTGCAATATGTTCAGGGGAAACAAGCTGCTCATCATGCTTACGAATATTTTGAAATCAAAGGCAATGACGATAAGAGCAGACAATGGTCTTTCTTGTACAGGTGAGGAGCCTGAAGGGCTCTTGTGTCAGATGGCGTGATGAGAACAAGCATGGGTAATTTCAATAGCACTAGCTGGAAAAAAGACCAAACAACAGAGTGTGACGTGACTTTAATCTCTACAACACAATATGATTGAAGCCATTGTAGGGTTACACAATGCATCGCTATAAAAAAGTCCTCGAGTAGGAAAACTTTAAAAGACACCAATCTTTTGCAAATTCCAGTATCTGATGCCAATGTGCTACGATTCAGAAAAACACAAGAGTTAAGGCAAAACATAGTCAGCGATTCAGGGAGTAAAATGCATGATTTGAATATGAGAACTGAGTGTCCAGTATCTGGAATATTTGCCAGATTGATGTGGAAATGCAATTGAAATTGATACCAAACCTAACCATGAGGCCAATATAAGAGAAGAGAAAGAAGCTTGGGGGAAAAGACATGCAATGTTTGTAATGGGATATGAAAATACAATTTAAAGCACTAAGTTTGCAACTTTCACATAGATATTATATTGAACTATCACCACAGACATGGATAGATTTATTTTGTCATTGTGAAGAAATTTTGTGTGCTAATTTATTGTGCAGTATAATCAATAAAGTGGAAGTTCAAGTTGAGTGCATTGAATATTTGGGATACAGTATCCCACGCAGTGTTATCTGGTTGTATACTGCACTCTGTATTCTGTGCATATAAATTATATACTTTGCACATAGCTTAATTTTTGTTTTGCACGTACATTGGTGCTAGAGTGGTTGAACGCTGTTAGTATAAAACGTCGGTTAACATCACCGCCAGCAAGACATAGCCTCTATCAACACTTGTATGTGGGCAAGCATCTTAAAAAAAACATTATTTACAAAAAGCTGAGAAAGTACATTTGCAACGTGCATAAGCAATGATTTATCACTTGTTTCTGCTCCTGTGCACTTCTCTAGACTCGAGAAAAACTTAAGGATTTGCATATTTCTACACAAAATAGGGTTTTGCGAGCATTATTGAGTACGCACATGTAACGTAATGGCTATTTCATTCAAACTCTTAGCCGGAGGGCATCCTCGCACAGAAAGTCAGACTCAGAGAAGTCATAAAACACACAACGTTCCCGGAAATCCCTTATATGTTTTTATTGTTGAAACTTGAAGAAAATAAATGTATTCTTCTTGACATCTAGGGTATTTTCATAAGAATAATTTATATTTATAGTGCAATGTTAATCGAAATTGCCTTCATCACTGTATAGAATACAATAAAATGATACAATTTCTGCATCATTCTATGATATGAAGCCACATCAGACACTCGACTGATGTTACGAAGTGAGTCTGGAATAAAAACAACACGTTTGTGAACACTTCTCATTACGAGTTTGTAAAGATGTTTGGCGCGTGTTGCTTTTTCAAATGCACATTACAAGCGACTCACTCATACTCTGCGCTTGCAGCGATGGAGCAGTAATTATTGACACGCTCCGAATATGCTAATATATCGCGGTTAATCGTGCATCCCTTGATTATATTATAAATTATCACTATGGGAATGGATAATCATTGTGGGATCCATTACCCAGCGCAGAGTGTTTCAGGTTGTGCGGTTCACATTTTGGCAAATGTAGTAAGCCGTTCAGGTATTCCGTGCATACAGAAAACGTGCATAATATGCACATCATGCATCCTAGCAGTTGCTAACAGCAAACGATCAGCGCTGCAGAGAAACTCAGAGATATTGAATAGTGATGTGATTTGAATAAATGGCCGGATCTGCAGAGAGCATGCTAACTGCTAACTGCATGTACCTCGGCTGTTAATGAAGTCTTAAATAAGCAAAGCGTTATGTGAGCAGCATTCACAAGGTGCAAGAGAGGCGTTAAGCTCGCACCAAAGACCTGGAGCTGTTAAAGAGAGAGGAAGAGTCTGTGCGGGGGAGTGAGACGGTCATTTCGGAGGCTGATTGGCACCGATTCTCAGGCAGCATGTGGAAACAGGAGTTTTATTTCGATCATGTTTGATGTTATCAGATGCGGAGACAAAGAGCTGGTTGACACGAGGGCCGATGCAGAGGAGGCCGGTGGGGGGTGTGGTGGGAGTGAGGGGGGGTAGAGCGCTCAGCTGTCACGCTCTTTGTGTTAGGCTTCCTGTGCAGGTGGGCGCTGAGGAGTGCCAACTCAGACGGCCAGGCATCCAACTATAATGGCTGCTTTTCACGGGGCCAGAGAGAGGCACGGTCTCAAAGGACCAAGAAAAAGAGCGAAGGAGGGCGAGTGCGAGGGAGGAGGCTGCAAAATGATGGAGCAATCGACTGAGAGGAAAAAAGAAGGCAGCGCAGTGCAGCTCGCAGAACTTAGACGGTAGTGAATTTGCAGTGCGAGTAAAACGACACGGAGAGAAGCATTCAAATACACCCTCTCCTGACGGTATAACCTGCATGGTATTGATTAGCTAGATTGCTGCTCCAGAGGGAAGTTTCCTGTGAGAAAGCGATCCTGTGCCAATACATCAGGCAATAAGCCTCAGTGTTTTTGAGTAACGGTGATTTTGCCATGGTTGAGCAGTATTCATTGGCATGATGTAGAGAGAAATCAACACATTTTGTTTATACTAGAACAACATTCCTGTCTTACACATAACGTCCTAAAATCTGAGGGAAATGATGGTGAAGAACTACTGGTTGTAAGACTAAACTTGACACTGTAAACTTGTCCATCAAATCTGCTGGCTGATTCACATTTTGTTCTAGAACATGTTGTACTTGATGAAAACACATGTATGCAGTTTTCTACTAAATGGATACTAGTAAAATGAGTGTAAATAACAAATACAAAAACAAAAAAACTACAGTGGATCCCGGTTATGCCGACGGCCTCGGGGGTTGCAAAAAAACGTTGAGATAACCGATGATCGAGATAACCAAAAGCCAATATGGCGATTTATTTGATGAAGCGATCGGCATGCATTCAATGTACATACACTGTATATGTTTGCTAACAACAAAAGGCATATGTGCACCAACTAACAGCAGAGATTTACCAGAATACAATAGAAAAACACCTTCAATTCTCGATACACACCTTTAATTATATTCTCCAACATTGCAAACACAATTTCGCTCACAGCGTAAACAGTCACAACACACAAACACATTCGCTCATAACACAGTCATTTCGCTCGAACACAGTTCTGAAAAGTATTGTACGCGGTGCTTTGAAGCAATGAAAACAGCGCACGCAGAAATACACAACGTGCTGTGAAAGAAAGAGAAGATTAACGTAAAGAAAATAATTTCAACGAAGAAAAATAATCAAAAAAACATTGTGTATATCACAAAAGTGCGCAAGGTCACAATTTATATAACATGAAATCATCAATTACGCAACATACAGCCCTTTTGACATGACTAATGCGACATGACGCTGTAAAATCACAATCTGACTGGGCAAATATAAAGCAGCCGGAAGGACCGGAAAAAACAAAAATGGTCATGGCGTGCACCGCAAACTCAGCGCATGCGCAGAGAACTAGGTACGATCAATAGTCACGAGATAACCATGTTAAGTGGCGAATTTGTCTCTCTTTTGTGCTCGAGATCCTAGGGTTCGGCAACATAAAATAATCGACATAACCAATAAGAAAATGCTTAGACAATGAGAGAGTTTGGCGGTTCTACTTCAAAAACGTTGACATTACAGGGTTGGCGAGATAACCGAGGTTGAGATAAGTGAACTCCACTGTAATTGTGCAGTTACGCAATCACATTTTATGTCAGAGTTTGGTTTGTTTGGATTCTGTTATCTTGGCATACTGAATGAAGTAATAGAAACATATAAAATCTGATTTTATTTTTGAAATATATATATTTTTTAAACCTTTAGACAAATTCTTAAAAAAGTTTGCTTGTGTTTCTTGTTTTTTTGTTGAGTTGAGTGTCAGATTCAACACATCAGGCTTATGTAATGAGACTATGAGGCTCATTTCGATACCTCATTTTGGTTCAGATGTTGGTTTTTATATGGACAAAAAGATGAAATTCTGATGCTTGCAATGTAAATCAATGAGATCTTCGTAAAAGTGTGGCAGATACTTGCATAAAATGCATTCTCCACTCTACATCTTCCAATAATATGCCTTAGTAAGAAGATATTTAAATGCTTAGTTTGATGATCCAAGCTCTGTAGTTTTAAAACATATAATGTGATGCAATACAATGATGATAAAGAGATGAAAAATAAACCTTCTTTAAAAGCCTGATTTAAAACTCAAATTTTAATATGATTGTTCTGTAAAAATATGTCTGGATAATGTCTGTATAATCAAGAGTTGATCATATTACTAACAATATCAAAGTCATTCAACTTTATATAAATCAGTAAAGGTTTCACAGTGAACCACATGCAGAATGTGGATGTTTTTATAATTATACTAAAAGCTTTTACCTTTTAACTATTAATCAGGTTACAGAAGGCATACAGTATATTTTTCAGCAATGTTTTGATCTTATTAATAATAGAGAAACCTCACAAATTGGCATGTGGAAAGTCAGTAGGCTTTATAGGGATACAAACTAGATTTGTGTTTCTCTTCATGTGTCCATGTACAGTTCAAACTGTGTTGATGCATTAGAAACACAGTATGAAAGTGAGAGAAGCAACACTATGCATGTGCCGCTTTCTCCTGCATGGAAACAGCTGCCAATTTGATAATGCAAACGTTCCACAGTTCAGAATCAAAAAAGAGAGTGTGGAAAAATGTGAGAGCACCCTAATATATCAGTTAAACGCTAATGTGGCTCGTCCATTTAGATTTCAGACTGCTAATAAAGATGATACAACTGTTAGTTCTGATCCACAAATTTTATTGGCCAATAGTATTCTATTGGCATATGGACAAAGTAAGTACAATCATAATCATGTTTCTAAGTAGCAGGTATTAGCTTTAATACCTTTCAAGAAAGAGTATGATTAACTGTCTGATAAACACAACATTGCAGTTTCCAACAACATCAATTTTGACATTAGCATGAAAGGGGGATTGTATTTCATGCTCCTGAGAGAGACTTGAGGACATATTATCAGCATATTGAACCAGCGCACTTCATCTAGCGAAAAGTCACTGACCCGAGGCACAAAAACCCAAAGAACACAGCCAGACAAAAAGGCCAGAAAATGGCTGCCGATCCACAGAAGCACTTTGGGGAATATTTCTACTGGCTTAAGGGGTTAGTTCACCCGAAGAGGAAAATGATCCCATTATTTACTCACCTTCAAGCCATTTTAGGTGTATGTGACTTTCTTCTTTTAGCCAAACACAATCGGAGTTATATTTAAAAAAAAATCCTGGCTCTTCCAAGCTTTATAATGTAGTTGAAGGAGACTTTTTTGAAGATTTTGAAGCCCCCAAAAAACGCATCCATCCATCATCATCACCTTTGGCATTTCAACAATAAAGGCTTGAGAAAACTAATATGAATTTCATACAACAGCATTTTTTTTGGAAGTTGCAAAATAAGATTGACATTATCTGCTAAACATTGGTTGAGTTACACACGCTCATTACAAAATAAATCAAATAAAATACCTCGTAAAATCTATGTTTATGACATTCTCTGGTGATACAGAGAAATTAATGAAAGGAGAAAGAATGTTTATAGCTCAACGTCTTTGCATTATGTATTGGACCTTTTTTGGACACCTCTTTCACATTTCCTCATATTTTTAGTTTCAAACCACAAGGCATTGTGCTTTATAGACCTGTCTCACTGCTCCAGACGCCCAACTGATGCCTCCAGTCCCAGAATGAACTACACTCCTATGGGTGGCAATTTGTCACTTCTCCATTTCTCTTGATGGGGAACTGGATATCCCCTCCCTCTGGGACAAATGGCTATTTTTTATACTTTATACACTACCCGTCCATCCAGTACCACTTTCAGTGTTGCTTTCAGTGCTCTGAATGAAAGTAGTATCTACATGTGGCCACGGGCAGCGGCTTTAAGACCTATCGATCATTTCTCAGAGTTACTCAACATGCGGTCGGTAGTTGGGGGTTTGACATATTGCAGCAGCTGAGAATACTTCACGCTCTGCTGCATCCGCACTGGGTCTGCTGGTTTGGCTTGGGATTTTAAACTTCATTGAACTCAAATAGTCGTCTCTCTCAAAATGCTTCAGTCGGCTGTTTAAACTATAAAGCAATGATGCAGTTTTCTGATGTGTACGTATGTTTGAACCCCTTACTTAAATCATGTTAGTGAATCAAAAATACCACAGTTTAATGTTGTGGGGTAAGATGGGGCCCCAGAATTGGCATATCAATTCATTTGGTGTTGTTATTTTTTAGGATGTTGTAACATATACTCAGTTACTTTTGTCTTAGTTCCATTTTTATAGACTTCTAGTTTATTCATTATCCATTTTCCTTTGTTCTAGTTCCCGCCTGAGTTTGTCACTATGGTCACTGATTTGATTATTTTGTCCAGCTGTGTGCCATTAATTATCCTCTTTTGGCTGTGTATTTATCTGCCAGTGATTTCAGTTCTAGTTGTCTTTATGCTTATGTTGCAGTGTTCATTCTTTTAAGAAAATTAATTGTCTATTCTTCAGCCTCAACCTGTCGTTTATCAACAATTAATTGCATTTGTAGTTAAATATGAATGTATTAATGTGACTGAATAGAAGTAATAGAACACATGTAGGTTTCAGATGAATCTCTGGAGTTCTGCTTTGGTTGTCCTCCGTTACTATTCAACTATAATAACGTCAAATTATTGACAATTATCAACATAATTGTCACAACTAAATTTTAAATAGAATAGCTGACTTAATTACACTTTTAAAAACATTGAAACATTCATAAGAGAATTAAATCAAAAGTGGGTTTTATGTACAGAAAAATCAATAATAATAATTGTTAGGTTCAATGTACTTGTTGTGTTGTATTTTTATAATACAAAAACTTTTTTGCTGCTATTTTGGTGAGATTCGAGTAAGGTTAGGGACAGGTTTGTAGGTTGAGGCTAGGTAACACTTAACTATTTCATGGAAATGTATTTATATCTTTGAGCAGGTTGGAAGTGGGAGATGGTAACCGGACTGAGAAATCCATTTCATGCAGTCTCTAGCTCATTTCACATGGTTGGGGTACTTTGTGTTCGTCCACCACCACCGAAGACAATTCCTGACCCAGGAAAACCCAGTCTCCCACAGCCTCACAGATCCTCACGCTGTGCCACCCAAAGAGAGAGGGTCACTACCCATATCACCCTCTCAGAGAGAAGGGGGGTCGGAACGATGCTCTCAGCTGACTAGGAGGAGAACACTGAGGACCATCTTCATCACTGAAGTGCCATTGCCTGTGAGAGCAGTCCCCTCAGCTTATGGTACCGACTTCCCTTTGATACCCTCAGCAGATCTTCGTGCCACCCCTGGAACCCCGTGTGTGCCAGGGCATCCAGATCCCAGGCGAGTTGCCGCCCAAAACTCTGGTGTCGCTGGGGAGCTCGCCCCCTCTGTGGAGGGTCCTAGAGCAGGACTAAGGACTGTTCAAAGAGTACCAGAGGTCAGACATGGGAGGCTGGTTCCCTTAGTAGAAATTCTGGCAGCATGGGAACGTTTTCCAAAATATTTTTGATGCACACCATCAGAAAGGGTTATACTATTCAGTCCGGGTCTCTCCCGTCCAGGTTCAACAGGATTCTGAGCAGGCTCTGGTCATGGAACAAGAAGTAAAGACCATAGTGGGGAAAGTACGTACCTCTCCCAGGCAGGGAGACTGGGTTTTAAAGATGGTGCTTCATCGTTCCAAAAAAGGACGAGAGGTTACGTTTCATTCATGAATTGCGGTAGCTAAATTAAACAGTTATGCAGCTCAAGTTCAGAATGCTAACCTTAAGACATATCAACTCCGAGGACTGATTTATTACCATAGAACTCAAGGACTCTTACTTCCATATCTCCATCCTTCAGCAACACAGGAAGTTCCTCAGGTTCACCTTCAGGGGGAAGGGTTATCAGAATCACATCCTTCAAATCGGTCTAGCTTCATCACCCCACACCTTCACAAAATGCATGAACGTAGCACTTGCCCCACTCCACCTCTACGGTAACTATGTGCTGAATTACATCGATGACTGGTAAATCTTAGCTCAGTCACGGCAGTTTGCAGTTCCACATCGAGATGTCGCTCTTGCTTACACGAAGCAAGTGTGCTTTCTCCTCTTTTGATTGACACCATCCCATCAGCAGTCAAAAGTATAACAGCAGTAACTCACTGTAAAACAGCTCCAGAGACTGCTGGGACTCATGGCAGCAGCTTCCAACATGATTCCGTTTGGACTACACGAGGGCCCTACAGTACTTGCTCAAAGCCAAGGGGTTCTCCCTGAGGGGCAACATATTTCACACAATCAAGGTCATGAGGCGATGCCCATGTACCTTGGCTATGTGGGAAAACCCCTGGTTCTTCTCCCAAAGAACCCTTCTGAGAGTTCCTTGTCATCTAAAGCGGACCAAAACACAGATTGAGACGATCAAGTCCAACAACACCCCAAAGCTTCACAGTCCTAAAGCTCGCCCAGGGTCGACATTTCATTGAGTAAACTTAGAGAGTTTTGATGAATATCTTATTTTATAACATACTATAATAAAAAAAAAAAACATTATTTTACATATGCATATAATATTATTTGTTTCTGTGTCTTATTTGCCTATTTTTTGATCAAGCGATTGTTCTCTTTCAGAAAATGTGCAATAGCGCCCCCTACCACATAACAGTGAAAACATGGAAATCGTCTCGGGTTACTTATGTAACCCTGGTTCCCTGAGGGGAACGAGACGCTGTGTCGAAGCACTAGGGGAAATAGCCTTGCGTGAGTCACGTGAAGATCTATGCAACCAATGAGAAGCGAACGCGTGTGAATGCGTCACTGCCGGCCGCAGCCGGTGACGTCATGAGGAAGAGCATAAAGCGCGTCTGAAACCGGGGCGCGTCAGCCATGAATGCCTGAAGCGGGCCCGGATGCGCCCGGAGCTGAGGCCAAGACACAGCGTCTCGTTCCCCTCAGGGAACCAGGGTTACATAAGTAACCCGAGACGTTCCCTTTCAGGGAACTCGAGCTGTGTCGAAGCACTAGGGGAACGCTATGCCAACGCCACCTCAGCGAGGTCAGCATCCGGGTGTGTCCCAGCTCACTGAGAGAGCACCCTGGTTCCCGGGGCGGCATCGAGGTCTAGCTGGTAGAACCTCATGAATGTGTGCGGCGAGGACCAGCCAGCCGCAGCACAAACGTCAGGCAAGGAGACTCCGGAGAGGAGAGCCTTGGATGCCGCCATGCTCCTAGTGGAGTGGGCTCGGACCCTCAAAGGAGAAGCATGTCCGGCCGACTCATAAGCTAGACAGATAGCCTCGACTATCCACCTGCTCAGAGTTTGCTTGGAAGCTGGGGCACCCTCGGGGGCCCCAAAGCAAACGAACAGTTGGTCCGACTTACGCCACGTGGCAGTCTTGTGAACGTAAGCGTCCAGTGCTCGCACTGGACAGACCTTGTTCTTGTGCTCCTGCTCATGATCGTCAAATGGGGGAGGGCAGAAGGCCTGCAGCGTGACAGACCGAGCCACATTAGTGGGAACCTTGGGGACGTAGCCCGGCCTCGGGTGGAGGAAAGCTTTCGCCATCCCGGGCGCAAACTCAAGACATGATGGGGCCACTGAGAGGGCCTGAAGGTCCCCGACCCTCTTAAGCGAAGTGATAGCCAGCAAAAGAAGGGTTTTTAGCGAGAGGTACTTGATAGAGATACCCTCTAGAGGTTCAAAGGGTGGCTGGGACAAGCCTAGGAGTACCATGGACAAGTCCCAGGCAGGCACCCTGGTCTGTGCCGCAGGTCTCAGCCTTAATGTACCACGGAGGAAACGAGTGACTAGGGGGTCCCTGCCCAAGGACACCCCACCCAGAGGTACGTGGCAAGCCGCTATAGCAGCCACGTAGACCTTCAAGGTGGAGGGGGACAGCCCTGCCACAAATCTTTCTTGCAGGAACTCCAGTACTTTGCCAATTTGGCAGGTTACTGGGTTCAGCTGCCTTTCACTACACCAAGAAGTGAAGAGCTTCCACTTCAAGGCGTAGAGTTTCCTCGTGGAGGGAGCTCTGGACTGCAGGATGGTCTCAACAACCTCGGCTGAGAGACCGGCCTCTATGAGCTGGGCCCCCTCAGGGGCCAGACCCACAGTTTCAACGGCCCTGGTTGCGGGTGAAGAATGCAACCTTCCGCCTGGGACAGAAGGTCCCTCCTGATCGGGATCTCCCAGGGGACCCCATCGAGGAGGGACACAAGGTCCGCGAACCATATTCTGGACGGCCAGTGGGGGGCCACTAGCGTGAGACGGACCTTGTCCCGGCGAACCTTGGCCAGAACTCCCGGGAGCAGAGCGATCGGGGGAAAAGCATACAGGCGTAACCTCGGCCATGCCTGCGTCACGGCATCCCGCCCCAGAGGCGCTGGATGTGTGAGTGAAAACCACAGAGGGCAATGGGAGTTTTCTACCGAGGCAAACAGGTCGACCTGTGCCTTTCCGAACCTTTCCCAAATTTGCTCCACCACCTCGGGGTGGAGTCGCCATTCCCCTGGTCTCGCCCCCTGTCTCGACAGGGCGTCTGCTCCCACATTCTGGACCCCCGGGATGTAAGCCGCCCGGATGGAGAGCAGCTTTCCCTGGGCCCAGAGGAGGATCTGTCGCGCCATCTTGTAAAGTGGTCGCGAACGCAGACCCCCCTGGTGATTGATATACGCAACCGCAGTCATGCTGTCGGTGAAAACAGTGACATGGTGGTCGCGAAGGTCCGGTAGGAACGCACGGAGTGCTTTGCGGATCGCCAGTAACTCTAACATGTTTATGTGCCAGGTTTGGTGCCGACTGTTCCATAGACCTTGTGAGGAGCGGTCTCTCAAGACCGCCCCCCAGCCCGAGAGGGAGGCATCTGTCGAGAGAGAGACTCTCCGAGCCAGAGCCCCTAGCACTGGGCCTTGAGACAGAAACCAAGGATTCTTCCACATACTCAAGGCGCGTAGGCATCGCCCCGTGACCTTGATAATGCGAAGCGGGTTCCCTTTCGGGGAAAACCCCTTGGTCTTTAGCCACCACTGCAGGGGTCTCATGTGCAGCAGGCCCAACGGGATGACGCAGGAAGCCGCTGCCATGAGCCCTAACACCCTCTGGAAGTGTCTGACAGTGAGTGGCTGGCCTAACTTGATGCTCTTGACGGCTGAACAGATAACTTGGATGCGCCCGGGGGAAAGCCGGGCCGACATCGCTACTGAGTCCCAGACGACTCCCAAGAAGGTGGTTCTCTGAGCAGGAGAAAGGACACTCTTCTTGGCGTTCAGCCTCAACCCCAGCTCCTTTATGTGTGCGAGCACTACATCTCGATGTTGCTCCGCCAACTGCGGCGACTGGGCCAGAATAAGCCAGTCGTCTATATAGTTTAAGACACGGATGCCCCGTGACCGCAGGGGAGCTAGAGCAGCGTCCACGACTTTCGTAAACGTGCGGGGTGAGAGCGCTAGGCCGAAAGGAAGCACCCGATACTGGTACGCCTTTCCCCCAAAGGCGAACCTCAGGAACTTCCTGTGTTGCGGAAGGATGGAGACATGGAAATAAGCGTCCTTGAGGTCGACTGTGACAAACCAATCCTCGGATCTGATCTGCACTACGATCTGTTTGAGCGTTAGCATTTTGAACTTTAGACGCTTGACCGCACGATTCAAGAGACGTAAATCCAGAATGGGCCGCAACCCTCCATCCTTCTTTGGAACTATGAAGTACCGGCTGTAGAACCCGGACTTGCTCTCTGCGAGGGGTACATACTCGATGGCCCCTTTCGCCAGCAAAGTGTCTACTTCTTGTTCCATGACCAGAGCCTGCTGAGGGCCTACAGCAGACTGTAGGACCCCCGAGAACTGGGGTGGTGAGACCCCGAACTGAATGGCGTACCCTAAGGTGACCGTGCGCAGGACCCACTGAGAGATACCGGGTAGCCGTGACCACGCATCCCGGAATTCTACTAGGGGAACCAGCCTCCCGGGGCTGGCCTCTGGTGCTGATGGCATGTCCACCACTGGGCCGGGATTTCCGGATTCCCGGGTGGAGTGCTCTAGGACCCTCCTCAGAGGGGGTGGTTTTCCCATGGCGGGCTGACTGGTCAGCTGCTCCAGGGATACACCACCTTGTTGCGGCTTGGCGTCAGGGCCGCTTGCTCTTAGCCTTCTTAGCGCTCAGGACAGCCCTCAGATCGCCCCTCTTGCCAGAGGCTTGAGCCTGTCGCCCCGACCCCCCGGGATTAGCCGGAGGAAGACGGGTGGCGACACTTCGTTTTTGAGCGGCCCTGTGTGAAGAGCTCTGAGACCCCCTTTGACTGGCGGTCTCACGTGGAGGGCGGCGGGGAATAACTTTACTGAACGCCACCTGCTGTCGTGCAGCCTCCTGAAACTTGTCGACAACGCTTTTTACGGCGTCGCCGAACAAGCCCGAAGGGGACAGAGGAGCGTCCAGCAAAACAAATTTGTCCCTATCTTTGATGGAAGACAAATTGAGCCAAAGATGTCTCTCCGTAGCCACCAGAGCTGCCATGGAGCGACCGACAGAGTAGGCCGTCTCCCTAGTGGCCCGGAGAGACAGATCCACGGTCCGGCGCAGCTCTGCCACTGTCTCCGGACCGATACCGCCGCCCTCGTTGAGGTCCCCCAGCAACTCAGCCTGATAAGCCTGCAGCAGAGCCGTGGTGTGCAGGCACGCTGCGGCTTGACTAGAGGCTGAGTACGCTCTCCCCACCAAAGACGACGTGACGCGCATCGGCTTGGAGGGGAGCGCCGGAGCTTTAATGGAGGACGCAGATTGGGGCACAAGGTAGCTCGCAAGCGCCTCATCCACCTTCTGCATCCCCCCATAGCAATAGCTTTGAGCCCCTGCGAGATTCGTATACATCGAACTGTTCCGTGTATGAACTCTCTCAGAGGCTGGCTTTTCCCACGATCTGGATACCTCGGCATGCAAATCGGGAAGGAAAGGCATAGCTCGGCGCGGGGGAGTGACGCGAGCCGGCAGATAACGCTCGTCCAACATACTTCTTTTAGGACGGGCGCTTCTGGTCTCCGCCGGCCATTCAATATCCAGACGAGAGACAGCTCGCGCCACAACCTCAACTAGCTCTTCAAACGCCGGCGAGGAGAGTGGCGAAGCCTCCTCTGCCGGGTCAACACTAGCTAAGTCCATCTCACTATCGGAACTCGACAAAGCTAATGTTGGAGTCACAGCACGAACATCTCCCGAGGAGTGCCCGTGACTGGAACCCGTTTGGTCTCGTGAGGGCTGAGGTAAGGACGGACCCACCCCAGCAGCCTCAGCGAGATCCATTTGTGAACCCCAGGACTGAGAGCGCCGCAACGCCTCGGCCGCTGCAGGTCCCGAACCCCGGGGAACACTAGCCTGGGCGGCCTCGTTACAGACCGCCAGGCGGGAGCGGAGAACATGCAGAGAAAACTGCTCACAGTCTTTACAGCCGGCGCCCTCAAGAGCCGACCGTGCATGTTCCACTCCTAAACAGATAACACACATTACATGTGTATCCCTGCCCGTTATAAAACGAGGACAGGGATAAACACACGGTCTGAAACTCTGTTCATCTCTCGCCACACTTTTCACACTCATTCTTTGATTTTTTAAGCTATCAAGTCTCAAAAACCACTCTCGCACAGACACAGCACGCTGAAGGCATTCAGAGCTGACGCGCCCCGGTTTCAGACGCGCTTTATGCTCTTCCTCATGACGTCACCGGCTGCGGCCGGCAGTGACGCATTCACACGCGTTCGCTTCTCATTGGTTGCATAGATCTTCACGTGACTCACGCAAGGCTATTTCCCCTAGTGCTTCGACACAGCTCGAGTTCCCTGAAAGGGAACTGGAAATTTCTATCAATGGTGGGGAAAGAGTTAACCAGAAAGTACCTGTTTTAGAAAACTCTCTGTTGGAACAGAATTACACCACACCTGATGGAGTTTCTGAGGGCTTTTTAGCACTTCCTGTGACCAGATGATGAAATACTTAGGCATTGATGAAAAATATCACTGAATGCTCTGATGAGAGACAAAGACAGCACCGCTTTAAAAGCTCTACAAAGAGCTCTATTCAGCAATCAGAGTGTCTTCTTCAGCCATTCTCTACATCCACAATCGGCAGTGACTCTTTCTACACAGAAATCAGTGATGGTGTTAAACAGTCACATTCCAGTTCTCTGATCTCAGGTCTGACATTTAACTGCTGGCCAGCGATCGGAGGCTATTATGATCTTCCACATTCAACAATAACATATCTGCTACTGCTGTCTATACAACTGGCTCTGTAGGTTTGATTTCAGAGGGAATGCAACACAATGGATACTGCCATATTTCTGTCATTTCTAAAGGTCAAATGTGATCAGTGAATTTAAAGGGAGACTCTGCTCTTAATGTACATGTTGAGCCTGTTTTCTGACATTTTGCAGAATGGGGTTGTGCTCACCAGCTACTTGAAATGGGGTCACGCAAACACAGGAAACAGAAAAACCATTCCTTCTTCAAAATGAGCTAGACCACTGCGCAAGGAACATTACACCAGTGTGCATGTCTGTTTATATTTGTGTTTAGATGTATTTGAAGACTGAAGACATGTTTCACTTTCCCACCTAAAAGCCAAAGCATTCATACAGAGGCAGAGATAGAGCAAACAAACCAAAAAAAAAAAAAAAATGGATGAATTTAGCTTGGATAAGAAAATCAAAAACAAACAAAAGAAAATAGAGTGAGCAAAACATTTAGAGGGAGGTAAACATATCTTCTTGCGGTCACATTGTAATCCTGTAGCATTTTTTGAATGTGAAGGAGGGACAGGTTAATATTAAAGCCGGTGTGTCAACACAAAACTGTGATTGTCTGGTTATCCTGTCAATGTGATAAGGCTCATCTCTCATGTTTACAGTCAGCGGGTCAAAATGGTGTCAATGGACAGAATCATTACAAATTTATCAACTCACCCACGGCGACACCACGTCCAGTCACATTCAAATCAAAATAAACTTGAAATTATTCAGGCTTGGTCAAATTAAATATGCATCTTTGTGACCTTTTATGACCCCTGTAGGATTCATTAAGAATTTGTTGAATAATGTTTCAAAAAGAAGGAGAATATTGCTGTCAATTATATCTGTTAACTATATCTTTAAAAAATCAATTGACAAAACTACCAGTTTAGCTAATGAAAATGAAAGAATGTCTTTAATGTTTGGAAAGTGTATGGTTTAGATGAAAACGTATACAAACTAGTGTGATATTCCTTAAAAACAATGTTAATAAACAGTATTATTATAATACTTTATGAAGTACATTCTACTGTGAAGTAGTAAACTATATATTTTTCTAATATCTTCAAGTTAGATTGAATTATCTATTATGGCCTGTTGTAATGAAGTCCTTTGAATTAAAGTACACTTTAATGTGCAATAGCATATATTTCTGTTATAATTACTTCAAGTTCAACCAAACATGGACTTTGACGGGTTGTCGAAGAACAGAAGTTTCCGAGTGTAATTTGAAGATAGTTTTATCAAATGATAAACGAGACTTTGCAGATGAAGTTCATGTCCTCATATAGTGAAATGGCTATTTGATCATATTCACAGACACTAGTCCATCTCCTCAATTGATTCATTGTACAGCCTCACTTTGATTTATTCATCCAATAATGGCAAAATTCTTCTTTATACAGTAAGTTCCATTTTGTACTTAATATTGGGATTCCATCCATGTTTCCGCATGGTGTAAATCACAGGGCTCTATATTCTATTTGTCATGTTAAAGAGGGTTAGTTATGCTGGTTATTTATTGTTGTGTTATAAAGTTATAACCACTAGTTTGAAAGTTGTGCATAGGGGTCCCCTCTCAAATAAACTCATACATGACAACTATGTTATCCAAGAACATACAGTTATAATAATACAGGTTACATAACATTTGAGCACATAATAATTGTTTTTTTCCTTAATTTAAATAAAAAGTACATTTGAACTGACTTTTGAAAATAATATTTTTTAATACCAAAACTGTACAATGACTCTGTTATAAATAAAAAATACATAGACACATCAAATTTACTTAATGTGCTGGTACTCGTGATCCACATGTATAGTTTGCAAATACACAATGCTTCTCAGATGCACATTTGTCAAATACAGTAACATTTTTTCACTCTAGTAACTCTAATATGCAAGCTGAATAAACAGCCGAATGTCAGAATAAAGCTAATGCTACCATAATTGTTTGCTAAGTCTTTGCATAATCCCCTCCTGCAGACTTTAGTCAGATTAGAGTCATACTACGATGCATCAAAATTCTTTGAGCATCATTTGTTAGGTTATGAAATATTAATTATCCAAAAAAACGTATTTTATACAAAATCAGTAAGATCTCCACAATACAAAGATTATTTATTAATCACTACTTAAAAAAATAAAAATAATTACAAATAGCAATTCGACACATCAATGTGTAATTATTAAAGTTAGACAACAACTCTTAGCTGCAGTAGAAGGGTGTAGGTGTGTATATGACTGTTGTGATGTGTAAAAAAAACATTGTGTGGAGTGACCGAGGACAGCAGAGAATAATGTTCAGTTAAACTAAGTGCTTTCAGTACACTAAAAGCAAATGGACCTGCTTAACTTGAATGTGTATTATATTAAAGTCATAAAGTAGATTGATTCCTTTTCACAGCTCTTATTCACTACAAGAGACACTGTCACTTTAAATACAGCCACATTATGGCTTCAATTAAAACCAGACCATATTCAGTCATAAAGAAAAGCAATGACTCGACGGCTAGGACTTAACGGTGCATTATTTTAACTGTAATGTCACAGCAAATATCTCTTCATTTCTTAAAATTGTGTCACTGATTCTCGCATATCTGTTCATCACAGACTTTGTTTAAACCACTATCTTATTTAGTTCATTAGAATCAAGTGCCTCTTATCCACACACAGCTTTGTAGCTCTGTGTTAACGCTTGAAAGTCGTGCATCACACCATGGAGCTATACCACCACGAATACCATCCCACTAATAAAACTAACACAATTTAAGTGTGCATATTTATGGTCTTCAATAACCCAAAAGTCTTCATAAAAAATTTGAGCTGACACGGGTATAAGGAATCCTCCAATGTAGCCCCTCGCGAATCCCCTTTAATGTATGAGACGTTCCATTAAAAGGGGAGCATGTCCTCGTGAGCAGAGCTTTTAGGCTGATTAGTTACAGGAATAGAAAAAAAGGGCTCCCAATGACCTTCAGTAACACTGCTGGTAGGTCTCCAGCATCCATCCAATACACACACACACACACACACAGCCAAAGCTCTAGTTGTTTAATATTCCAGCAGCAGCCTGTGGAGCCATCTCTGAATTGACATCATAATTATTATTAGGAGAGAGAAAGAAAAAGGCAAATCTGCATGTTCAATTAGAGCCAGCCTTATGCCAAATAGATAATAACACATAAGACTGGGTAATGTCCTTGATTTAGGACTCCTCATTCTCCTTCCTTCTTGTTTGCTCTCCCTCCTCGATGCTAGAAAGACCAGCAAAGAGGAAGCTGAACTACTTTTGAAGGAGAGGCAGTTGCCAGGAATGATTAAGAGAGAACTCAAGAAAGAACATCTGCGTTCTTGACTGGATGCTTGTGAACAATGCGAGTAGGACGTGTTCCTGGACCAACACACTCCAAAAACATTCATATTATTATTCACGGTCCTTCCTGACCCTAACACAACCGTGATGCTAAACACCACTAGTTGGTTGAAATGAATGTTGTTCCACTTCCAGACCCTAAGCCTAAAATCAGAGGGATAGACTAGTTGATGAGAGTGTTATTGCAGGCCCTAGCAATAACCTTAATCCAGGGATGTTCAATCAAACTCCTGGGGAGCCAATGTCCTACAGCGAGGCCTCCTCCAGAGTTTACCTCTAATTGGCTCCAATCCACCTGTAAGTCCTGAAGATCTTGATTGGCTGGTTCAGGATTTGCACAATTGGCGTTGGAGTTGAAATCTGGCCCCTTTAATCTTCATTGGCCAAATTTGCAAAACATTCAAGGCGTGTGGAACGCCTCATGCTGTGACAGATTCCACACCTATATGCTATGTGTTATAATATCTGCATATACCAAGTACAGTTCATAGCAGAGAGAGTGCACTTAATTACGATAGTAAACAAGAGTGAAAAATAGAGATATCATCAGTGTAGAAATATTTAGGTATTTAAAACTCTTAAAGGTACTGCAAAAAGCTATTCTGCGATCTGGTAGTTCTCATTTTCACCAGTCCTTCCAGAAGGTAGAAGTCTAAAAAGACTGAATGCAGGATGTGATGGATCACTAGCAATTCTCCAAACTCATTTCTTGACATGGGACGAGTGCAAATCTTGAAGGGAAGGCACATCAGACTCAACAATATGTTTCAGCCACCCTAACTACTCTCTGAAATCTGTGCCTGTCCCATTGGATGGTAGAGCTGTACCAAACAGTAAATGATTAACAAAGGACAGATTCAATCATAGCCTTGTAGAATTTGCACAAAGAATCCATTGACTTCCTTAATTGATGGAGGAAGTACATTCTCTGCTGTGCTGTGCTGTTTTTATAATACGGACAATTTTCCTCTCCTACTTCAGATCCCTGCAGATGTAGTGCCAAAGAACTTTTGACAATGCTGGTCATTGTCACAATGAGAGACAAACAGGAAGGGTATTTCTTGAAATCAACTATCATCTCTACAGTCTTGCTGATGTTTAATTTGAGGTTATTGCGTCTACACCACAAGGAGAGCTGGTCCATCTCCGGACTCATCTCCATTGTGAGGATAAATAGATGAAAAGAATATATATTTATTCTTTTCTTCTATTTGTACATATATTCTTTTCTCTGTCTTATTTGTTTATATGTTCTTTTCCTTTTTCTTATGTGAATGATTTGTAAAGAGTGAGTTATAATCAAGTTAGGGATTTTTATTAGTTAAAGCCTTTCTTTACTTTTCTGTAGTTTTCCATAGAGGAAGGATGAATATTGTTTTTCTCAACAGATAGAACATGTTATCAGAACAGTTTTTTGGAGAGCCTCTCTGTTGATAGTTGGAGCCTGAGCCGAGTTCAGCCTAGGAGAAGCTGTGTATCTGTGTGTGTGTGTGTGTGTGTGTGTGTGTTAATATGGTCTGTATTGGTGAGGTGATTAACTGGCACCATAAGGAGACGGAATGACTTGTTCTCGACAAGCCGTGCGGAAGGTCACTAACCCGTCAACCATGTGATCAACGAAGATCTGCTTCAGACTGTCTGCTCTTGTGTGGAAAATTACTGGCTTTGTTTATCTTTCTTTATTTCTTAGCCAATCAGAATCATTTAACCATCATCTTTGACTCTGTTAGAGTATAATTGCTGTAACAATGTTATTGTGTGTGGGGCGGCCTACGAACTCCTTGTGAGACCTGAAGCTTCTGCTGATGAAACTGCAAACTAAACTTCACTAAAATTTCTTCTATTGACTGCATTTCTGACTCCTGCTCTTCATTCAACATATCTGCTCCTCAGGTACAAACTTTTTACACCATCCTTAATAAGACTGAGGAATCCAGTCGTTCGTATATATATATATAAATATGGAAAATAACTCGGGAGGGGAGAGCAAAATGATAGAATATATTAAATCAGCATATTAGCATTTCATTCTATTCTTTTATAAGCTTAATAAAGAATGTTTTCTTGTCATTAAAAAGTGACTTCAGTATTAACTGTATTACAACTGACACTGTAACAACAATGAAGTTCGGTGGGAACCGGAAAACATTTAAAAACTTTAATTCCAAATAAATCCTCAACAAAATAAAAGTAATGGTGGCAGCCGCTCATGGACGATCACACACCATCTACACACACACAAACACAAAAAACAACTAAGAGCCTTGTCATCCAGGCCTTGTCCTCTCTCCTCCTCCACTGTCATTGCTCCTCCTTTTATTCTTTCGCTCCTCCAAGAGATACGCTCGCTCTGTTCCCAAGGCCCTCGGCCCCACCCTGCTTGCCACAGGCACATTACAATTAAATGTTATAACTGCATGATGAAACCATTCTTTGTGTGTGTGTTTACGTAGACTGTACCCAATTTGGTATAAAGCAAGTTTTTGCTCAGGTGGCCAAAATGTCCACCCGATAGAGAAAAGTGTTGAATTGGCTTGGTGTGATCATGTGATCACATCCAAGCCCCACCCCCCAAAAAACACCATACACAGAAACACCTGCGTCTTCTCCCTTTACATAAGAACCCCATTTCCATCAAAGAAGCAAGGCAGGTGATTGCCCTTAAACTTGACGATGGAGGAGGACAGTGGGAAGCATCTGCAATCCATCCAACAGCAAGGGCCTGGCGGGCAGGCTAACTCCTGCGGTGGAGCGGGCTGATAGATGAAGCCCTCGTTCCTGGCCTGCCACACGCCCAGACAGGGAGAGCTCCATGTGGGAGCAGCAGGCCCCATAAGATGATGAGCCAGACTGCAAGGAGGAGACAGGTCACAGTGGCCTCATTAACACCACCACAAATACACACACTTGCCAAACAAGCATCACACTCAATCTCACACTGCACTGCACTGCGAGGACAGAACTGAAGTGTTTTTGATCCGGGCCTTTGGTATTTCAGATGATAGGATTCAGGTAATTGTGTTTTCCTGGGGATCAGGGTCAGGGGAAATGTGAATGGCTCTTGCACTGTGGGTGGGATTCACCTGCTGAGGGATTTCAACCAAGATTTGTCCTGTCCAACTGCTGGACAGAGCTTGACATCTGTTTCTTCAGAACGCGTTTATTGCGCTTCTCAAAGGGCAATTGTGTTTTTTTGTCAATTAGCAGAACAAACAATTCCCAGATTGCACACGTGCCTTGCCAAGATATTTATATTTTTCCTTGGCATTTGCACATCTGTGAGAATGTTGATGAGACGTTTCTTAAAACAGGATGCAATGATGTGTTAATTTGTAGATATATACTCGATAACACATTTGCTTACCGGGATATCAATAAAATATAAGCTGAAATCTTTCTCAACATCATGATTGAATTCATAACCATCTGCACAAGCACTTTATTGACCATATTTCTTCATCTGTCTCCCTTACATCATGCTTAACCCTCTGGTACTGTTCTCATGTTGGTCAAAAATTATGTTGTTAAAAATAATGTTTTTTTAGGGAATTTTATAGTAGTAAATCGTATTCATGCAGTAGTTATAATTCATTTATTCACTTTTTGAGCATGGAACTGGCGATGAAATTTCCAACTTAAACTGCCATAAATCTTTAAGTTTGGTGTCTTTGTAAAGACAACATGTGAAAATTTATTTGACATGTGAAAGATATTTATTATTATGAAAAATGCACAGTAAAATGCACGTGCAAAAATTGCACGAAAACTCTAAAAAAACAAGCGTTTCTAATAGACAAAATTCGTCTCCCATTGGTTTAAAAATTGACGAAGAGTACCGGAAGGTTAAACTGTAGTCTTTGTTTCTGCTAATAAGCACCAAGGCAACTATACTTCTCAGTCTTCAAGTTGCGGTGTTGTTTACTCTTTTATAAAAAGAGTAGATGGACTCTTTCGAACAGCATTCCTCCAAACCTTGCCATTACAGTTCGGTAGGCCGCTCTCTCTTGCTGTGATGGCTAAAATCACAGCTTTGAGAACTATCGCAGAGCAAGCTGATTGATATTGGAAACACTTGCAGCGATTACCCTTTTTTTGCAATGGCAGGTTTCCTGTTCCAATTTTCAAGGTCTATAGAGGCTGTCAGTAAAACCCAGCTCCCCCCAAGACTGCTGTTTTATCTTATCCAACCAAGTACGGAATATACTTCCATTCAGGGGAAACATCAGCATTAGTAATATCCAATTTACTGAGAAAGGAAGGAGGCGGTTGATTTGACCATATAATAACATGCTAGATGAAGCTTGGCAATAATGAATATGTGAATGGAAAATCCATTTATGGTAAAGGAAATCAATCTAAATCCAAAGTAAATCAAAGCAATTAATAACGCTTTGATGCAATCTACAGAGTGCAAACAGTCACACAAAATTATTCATAGCAGGAAACGAAGCGTAGAAACAACCTAAGACCTTATCTGAAACGTCAATGATCGCTTAATAGAGAAACCCAGACACAACGTTCAATCTATGTAGAAAGAGAGGGAGTGAAAGCATTACAGTGGCTATCTCCACAATAGTCTCTGACAGACTGCTTGACACAGCATCACTCGCTTGCATCTGAAAATGTACAACATCACGGCTTTGAATATCTCTTGTATTTTCTAAAGCTCTATTTTAACCTTCCAACATCCCGTCGTGCAGCAATACAAACAGAAGCTTTATAATATATACGTTGCTTGTATAGTATACACATTTACCTCAAAGGAATAGATAGTTAGAATTAACATTTGTTCTCATGTTTTATGACTCAACACATTCAAGTTCAACAGTCGATAGGATGTCATGGAAACCAACAAAGTCAATTGACTTTCGCATCATTGTGTGTCACATCTCACAAAAGCCTCTTGGGAACGTGTTTTAGATTTACATCTAGAGTCGGCTGTGATGATATGCTTCAGCTGCTAAGATGATAAATGTAACCTTGCTAAGTCCTGTGAAAAACTGCCGTCTCTTTATGGCTGCATAAATACATAACTATGCATGTTAATTTACACTCTTTGTTTGCAATTTACCGTCGGATGATTGTCCAGCATTGCCGGCATCAATTAAAAGCGCTTTGGTGTTTTATGCAAAATCACAAACAGGCTGTCAACAGAAAAACAGTACATCTGCAGCACATCAATCATTTATATTGTCCACCATGAGTTTATAGGACAGATGTTAAACAGTTTAGTCAACCATAAATAAGTAAAGACAACATTTTTGTTCATATCTATCGTGTGGAACCACTAATAGCAATCATAGGAGTTAAATATAACTTTTCGACAGCTCCAGTTGGCAGGTTGCTTATTGCAAAGCATAATTTACTCTCATCACTCAGTTGAATGAATGAAGAAAAGGCCTTTAATTGGTGGAGGAACGTCTGTTGGCTGTTGTAAGGCTTGTTAGTAAGTTACAATTAGTTCCAAGTAAATCCCACAACATTTACGACCCAGGATTTACTGGATTTATATGGTTATGATGTGCTGACGTTGGGCCGTCAATATGGCAAGGCGATGCAAAGTAATATTTTGGTTGCAGGATTAACGGTTATGATACTACACGTAACATATCATTTGTAATTGCTTAATAACACAGAAAAGAAAGTAAATTACAGATATCCAGTTGTTATATTCACTTCATGTAAGTTTAATGGTGTTGCAAATGTGTCTATTTACATTGTAGCCAATCACAGGGACTTCTGGTTAAAATAATGACCAATCACGTGCATTTAAGTTACCGGTAGTGAGAATCTGCTCACTTTCTCTAAAAACGTTGTATGAGTTTGTTTAGCTCAAGATTACTAAAAGTTTTATAGGCACACAAATCTTCTCATTATAATAAACAAAGCAGAGCCGCAATTTAAATAAAAGATTGTATATATTTTAGTCAGACTCGATCAGTTTGTGCTGAACTGCTGGACAGCTTCAGTGATTATAAAGGAAGCTTTCTTTACTCGCTGTGTGTGTAATGTCATTCAAGTTTTCATGAGAATTTGTAACGTTTTGTTACAATTTGTTACAATTTGTTATTTTTTAAATGTTATAACAGTGACTAGTGACAAAAGCTAAACGCGAAAAAAACAAAAAAATATATATATTAGTTTTACAAATGGTGACAAATAGAAAATATTTTGGTCATCATATTAAAAATAACATTTAAATGGTATAATATTCAAACTTTTCAGCCTTTTTTCTATACGTCTAATTTGCTGGGTCGTGATCAAAACTATAGGCCTATATGATTAATCTTTGGACACACACACACACACACACACACACACACCACCGTGCCATCATTTTGTTGAATTGACTACACTTTTGACAAGTTTCAAAGTTATTACATTGTGATACATAGTGTTACATAGTTTATCTATGGATGTCTATTGTAAATCCCTACTTTTAAAAATTAGAATTTCTAACCAGTTACAATAAATACTAATTGTATTTATTTTACATGACAATGCATTCATAACTTATTACTGTTAATGCATTTTTTGTTCATTTTTACAAACTGAATGATGAGTCCTTATGATCCTCCATGCTAACGGACAGTTATCCACAGTTTATTTAACTTGCAATATTACTTTTCTGATCCTTTGCATTATAATGTAGAGTATTAAGAGGATTTTAATTGACTTATTCTTCTGTGGGATGAAATGTTCTCTTACCTTCAGAATGATGGGACAGGGTCAGAAGGCTCACACAAGAGGCACCGATTCCTGATCCAAAAACAGTGATGCGATTGGAATCGCCGCCGAAATAGCCAATGTTCTCGCTTATCCAACGCAGAGCCTGGATCTGATCCAGAAGCCCATAATTTCCTTTAGCAGCTTGGTCTCCTGTGCTGAGGAACCCTGTAACACAGTGAGCACACGGCATTGAGAAACTTGCAGTATCTGAAGGATCTTCTTAAGGCTCTTGACAAACAAATTCATGGATTTGAATGATACCCCTCATTGTGTGGAAATCTTTGTGTGAGGTTTACTGTTACTCTTTAAAGCAATCTGATGTTTTGCCTGGTAGATGATAAAATGAATGAAAAATATCACTTTAAATAAGGGACTCAACTTAAGGCTTATCTTGACACCAAAATATTAATAGTTAATTTGATTCCAAACCCCCCTGCAATCGCACAGTAATGTACTAAAACACTCAGAACACCTTGGCATATGCACAGCACAGCCTGAACCACAACTGCTTACATTTTCTTCATAAAATGGAAAAATCTTGTCATTGTATTATAATTCGCTCCGTTATAATGTCCTAATAAAGTAAAATGCAGATTACAGTGATCCCTCGTTTATCGTGGTTAATGTGGACCAGAACCCCCCTATAGGATAGGTGAAAATCCACAAAGTAGGATCAGCCAATCAGCTCACGGGATACATACATTGGTCATTGGTCGATCTCGCGCCGGGAACCAATCACGAGTCTTGTCTGAGTGCTGTGGGCGTGTACAAAGCCTCTGAGAGAGTTTCTCTCTTTGTCTGGCATCCTGGGAAACCGTTTCTCTCGCGAATCACGATAAAACATCGCTGCTTTCCGCAATATGGCTGCCGATATGGCGATATTTTAGAATTTTTATTTGCTATAAATATTTTTGAAAAATCCGCGATGCACTGAGGCTGCGAAACTTGAACCGCAAAGTGGCGAGGGATTACTGTACCGTATTTATAGTGTGTTGACCAATAATTGCACTCAACCTGTATTCATGTACACAAACTATTGACGAATCAGCTGATTGTTTAAAAACAGCCAATGAGGAGGGTTGATTATATCCTGTCAGTCAAAAGAGGGTGGGAAACCGTAAGACTGACCAACACAAATCTACCAAGAGAAGCGGCATTTAGCGTCTGGTTTAAGACATGCTTTTTTAAGGAGGTAAATAATGGCGCGAATACCAGTAAATCGACTAGTGCAAACCTTAGTTAATCACCTTGTGTGATTAATAAAAATCACTTTAATAAAAAAAACTACTCCCATAAACTTTGCGTCTGAAAGGGAAACTCCTTCAAATGCCTTTGTAATAACGTCAGCCGCAAAACAACCCTGCCCACGGCTTTTCAATGCTAGTTTTTTTTCTTGCTGTGCGTTGTGACAGTAGTTTTTAATACCAACAGTATACTTTTACTATATCTAGCCCAAAATCACACATTTCTAAGAATAAATGAGATTTTGGAGCTCTTAAACGTGACTTGACAGATCTGTGTAGCGCCTCAGTTCAAGCGGTATTGCTAGAAACTCTCACAAACGTAAACACAAGAAAGAGATTTCCTATCAGGGAATATAGCAACAACACTGAAACAATGTTAATCTACATGTTGCCTCCCAGAAGAGCTATTATTAGCGCGGGTGACGGGGAAATGCATTTTCTGATACACAGAGGCTAAATGTTTTATCTGGATTGCTTCCCGTCTTCACTCTGACAGAGGATGGTTGGCTTTGACAACCTGACATCTCTAGAGGGGAAGCCTCAAACTGCTGGGCTGGTGTTAACATGTGTGCCACTGTGTGTTCGTGCGTATGCGAGAGAAAACGAGAGACTGAAATAGAGAAGGGGAGAGTGGGCGATAGAGATAAGAGGTGATTCACTAAACAGCTGTGCGACGTTAGCATGTAGCATTTCGGTGCGTACCCCTGAGTCTTACCTTGCAACTCAGTTGAAGCAAAGCAGAAAATCCGCACCATGCATCCTCAAATGAAGATATATTTTATAGACTGGGCGACATTGATGGTAATCAAATAATGCAGAAGAGAATTACAATCGAAGGGAATTTACCTCCAGAGAGTGTTTGTCTCTACAATCAAGGAGCCAATGAATGATGGGTAATATCAGTCACATTCACAGACAAACTGTGTGCAATCTCAATTTGATCTGCAATTTGATTCTGTGTCTGAAAACTACAGGAAGGCATGTCCAAATCCAATATTTGCACAACCTTGTGTCTAATGAGCTGCTTTTATCTGGCCTTTAAGGCAGCATGAAACATCATTCACTGCCGATGACAAAAACGGTAGCAGAAAAATAGTAACATCTAATCAAGTCCAATGAATTATTTAATCAAGTGAAATACATTTCTATGAACAAAACTCATTTTATGGGTTAAATCAGATAGGAATGGCTTACTAAGGGAACAATTGCAAGTTATCAAATTTTATAGTGAATGAAGGAGTTTAATAAAGTAAATGCATTCATAACATCTGATTCCATTTCCTCTGAGAAATTAGAGTTGTACTCACATTATGCATGTTTGAATATGTTCAAAGCTTACTTGGGAGGAATCTTTATTTAAAAACACTGACATACTGACTAGTTGTTGTAGCATGTGGCATAAACAGCGGATAAACATCTTTACGACGACTGAAATGTAAAGGGAGCACTGTTCCTCTATGGATGGAAAAGAAGATTCACCATCTTGTTCCACAAATGCATTTTTATTGTGCTTTCATCAGGAACAAATCAATTAAACAGCTTGTAATATATTAGCATATGAAATAAAGCTTTTTTGTTGTTGTTGCTGTTGAAACGCTGCTTCCTGTACAGAAGAGCATGCAAATATAGGAAATAGGTTTATAGAGAGCAGCTTTCCTGAACATCTCAAGGGCATTGGCAGACATTCTTGCACTTCATTATATCACTTTATATTGACATAGAGTCGCACGCTGAACCAAATGTGAGTTAAATCACTTATATTCATGCAAAACACATTGCTCCATTTTTCTCCTCAAATACTCGCTAATGAGTGCAACCAAACATGGCATTATTCACTGGGAGTCACACCTCACAACAATACACTACTATAATATAGTAATAACACTAATGCAACCTATTACACTTTTAACCCACTACAGTGATGGTAATTCAATTTGATTGTTTTGATAATAAACTTTTTTAATTTTAATTTATTTAAAATAAATTAAATTAATGAGTTAAATGAGAAAAACACAACACAAGCAGGGATGGCTTGGACTGAAAATATCTTTGGAAAATAAGTTTCAGAAATATAACGGAAGACAACAAAACCAACCCACAGGGTACATTTAAAAATATATATTCTCTGTGGTTTGTTGATGTGTGTTAATTGGAAATGTGGTAGCAAATTATTTCTTTGGAAAGCAATTAAGATTTTTAAAAAGATGTTTTTACACACCACAGTTTCATATTTGCTTTTGCTTCAAGCTCTTAGTGCCTGTAACATAGGCTGACCAGATTTCTCATGATGTAATACAGGACAAGATGGATCACCAACCCCAAACACCTGATGTAAATGGGACTGTGTCTCCCTCGTCTACTTGTGATCCACTCGGCAAAAACACATCTTAACACTGGGTGTAAACAGGGCACTAGAGAGAGCACTTCTGGTGTGTGTCATTCACAACACCATCACACATTGAGCTCTGTTTTCACAACTTACTGCTTAATAACTTGATAAACTCTTTTTGAAGATTATCGTCAAATGTACGCACACTTGTTTGACATCTTCGTGTCAGGGTTCTGCCACATTCGGTCTAGTCATTTCTTGGTTTTGTGGCAGAGCTCTGACACTACCGTAATGTCTCGTGTTTCGTGTGTGTGTGCGCGGCTTTGAGGGTTGGTGTCGTACACGCTCTTGACTGTGTAGCATCTTGTGTGCGTGTTATGATGTCCGATCTCCAGACTGGTCTTGTTCAGTTTCGGTTTTGTGTCGGGGTTCGGACATTCATGACCCGTTTGCTTGTTCTCACGCGCTCTACGTCTTGTGAGCTCTTGGGTCTTTGTGCAGTGTTGTAAGCACGTGGTTCGTGTTTACATCGGCCGCGTGCTTTCATGTTGTGTTTTCGTGTCGCTGTCTTTGTATTTTTGTGAACATGCAGCGTGTTCGTGTCATTGAGAACTCCACTCCCCTTGTTCTCCTGTTTTACTTTTATTTGTCCCAGCTGTTTCCCGTTCAATTACCCTTCCTCCTGTGTCTATTTAATCCCTTTGTGTTTGCTGTCCTGTGTCGAGTCTTTGTCTTTATTATGTGGTTTGCTGCCGAATGGCACCTAGTCTAGTCCAGCTCTGTTTTTCGGTCAGTCTTGCTGCAGTCCTCATTCGCACCCTGACACTTCGCCTCTGACTTGATCTTGAATAACGGCTAGTCAATAGTGAATTGCGATTGGATTGTAATTTGGTTCTCCAAAATACACTATTCGCTTTTATGACCACCTAGAAAAGACAAATTAGCAAAGTAGAAAAAAGGCACAAAACATGATTTTTTCATGATAAGTCAGGACACTAACAATAGAGTTGAAATAATGGACTGTATGGTCATGTTCAATATGTTTATTCTATGTGGGACCCTCCCAGAATTTACATTCACCAAGAAAAAAGGCACAGCAATACTGTATTTATAATCTTTACATTTTCCAGCATCATATGGGCTCTAGAGATGATAGACTTGTTAATTTGATGATAATGCAATACATAACAATATTATAGGGGAATATAATGCTTTCCACTGGCAGAAAAAGCTTATAAGGTTACTTACAATATCCATAGTGCTTTACATCACTAAAGATGATGAAACACAGATTCTCTTGTAAGAGATGTGGGCATTATCTACATAGTGCTTTTAACAATAGCAGACTGAACAAGGGTGAAAGCTCTGTCTCAGGCCAATCCTGCATGTTCACATTCCACCATTGTAAAACAGATTTGGCTCAATTGCACACACAAATATCGATCGATGCAGCAACAATGACATGACATTGAGCTGGTGAGAGTTGGGCAGGAGTTGATGCTGGGATATGACCACATTAAATATACAGCAAACCCACTTGAGATTTCCTCACCTTGTTTCATCACTAAAGCCGTCGGGAGGATTGCTCACTGCTGTCCATCCAATGCTTTGCCCTCTGTTCATCTACCCTGTCACCTGGACAGCTCATCACACAGCCTCGTTCTGTGCATGCTTTGAATATCAAAACATTTCCACTTGGTTCTGCACTTCATGCGTTCCCAAGGGACGTATACATCACACGCTTCTCATTTTTAGAGTCATGTACTGTATATTAGGATACCTCTGCCAACGTTACAAATGCATGTTTCCCAGTTCATGAAACTAAATAAATACAGTAAGTAGATAATAAACACAGCATACCGCTGAAAGTAGGAGCTATCAAACTATCTGCATGCCAATGTTCATGTCAGTTGGACCAACAGTTCTGTAATTCAAGCAAATTTCATGTTTATTAAATTATAACCCCAACAAGTTGCCCAGTCCTGATACTTAGATGAAAATATCTCATTCCAGTAGAAACAACATTTTAAAGTGTTCCAAAATGCGTCCAAAATATTATTGCTTTATTTCAATCGAGCAAAAAGCCTAGAAGCAATTTGCTATAGTAATTTACATGGATAAGCTGTAGAAATGTATTAGCATCCTGTATTTCTATTTTTGATACTGGTTCCACAGTTCTCGGGCTCCTTCAGGGCATCCAACATCCTAAACTGTGTTTCACAATGCATAACTATGTTCGTAAATAACATCTTGCTGCAAAATTCAAAATAGCTAACAGAAATAGTTGATATGGTAAAACCATGGGATTGTTCGGCTTGGTATGCTGCACCTAAAGGCCCAGTCACACAGCGAAAACGCATGAAGAACGCACGAATTACGCACAGATTTTCGTTTCTGCGCAGCGTGTGCGTCATATGCGTAATTAGTCGGTGGAACGAACGAGGACCGTCAGTGATTGTAAGTGGATGTGCGTCGAAGGTGGTTTGTGCGTGATTTTGAGTTTTGAACGGTTCAAAAATTTTCTGACGCACAGATGTGCGTCGGTGTGCGTTATTTATGAGTCGGCGTGCGTAGTTTATGCGTTGAGTATGCGTGACATGCGTGGGACACGCGTCGGCCGTCAGTGCTTATGCGTCGGAACTGGTTCGAAAGCGCGCACGTCCACTGACGCCCCACCTTCATATCACTCATGAACCGCGCACCGCGGCGCGCGTATCACGTTCATTCCACTGACAATGTGGATTCTGAAAGTGCTTGTTCGTGGAACGTTCGCGAAGCGCGCGTGTTGGGACGCGCTCCGGCAGTGATTCATGCGTCGGGTGTTCGTGGAATACTTTGGTCAATTTCTCTACGCACAAGCACGCACAAACCCAATCTATGCGTGATTTGTGAGTAATTCATGCGCGATCGGCTGTGTGACTGGCCCTTAAAATCTAATCTCATTACTTTCAGCCAAACCATTTAGAAGTTTACAGCCAAAATAGTCATTGTTGCACTATTCTGAAACTCAGCAAGTTAGGGATAGCAGGTACCAAGTTTTGTCTTTTAAGAACGCTATTTCAGAAACTGCTGATCTGAGCCAATTTAGCTGAATATCAGATGAACTGTCTGGGGTGAGTTTGAAAAAGTTGGGTTTTCTGAAAAATTGCAGAAAATGGATGAATGAAAGCATGGCATGCATTCATCTTGGCATAAGGAATCAGAGATTTTGTTTCTAGGTATTAGTGTAAACATAATAAGGTGATGGGGTGGTAGTTTTTTTAAGCTCAATAACACTATTTCATTGAAGACACTATGAGCTTTCTACTTCCGGTGAGGTGAGATATCATTGGGAATAAATACCTAAATGAAATGTTTTCATCACATAATCCAATTACTTGGTTTATATAGTTAAAAACAACTGTTTTACATTATGCATTAGGCAAGACGCTTTTATCCAAAGTGACTTACAATGCATTCAAGGTTCACATTGACAGATATCGACATAATATAGATCTCCTTTACAATGTTTTTGAACTTTGAGAGGCTTGTAAATGTTGCTGAGGTTGGGAAAATGGCATTATTAGTGTTTCGCTTTTTAAAGGATGGACAAAAGTAATGATGTTATGATCATCTTTTGAAGGTGAACAAAAGTCTTGAGAGTGAGAAATTCTGACGTTTTTCATTTTGCTGTGAAATCCCTATAATCCTTTGCAAGCTGAAGCAAAGTTAATCGAGAATACACAATATTTGTTACTGAGCTTTAAATAGAGGCTTTGTTAGTAACAGAGGCAGATAATAAGGAAGGGAGGAAGAAGATGATGCAATGAAGTAGTAGCTTTTGACATCAGCCAGACTGTCTTCCTCTCTTTCCTTCACTGAGGATGCCAGCTAACAAGGCTGTCTGTGTGTCTGAACTATCTGCCAGTCTCCCAACCTCGTCTGCCCAACCTTAGTTACACAATCCCCGCCTTGACAGTCTCACAACCCCCCCTCGGATCTCTCCCCAGGGCTGAATAGAGGGACTCTGGGGTGAGGATGACGAAGGAAAGGGAAGGCCACCCTCAAAACAACATAAAGAGGCAATGTGTTCCCGCTTCACTCGAGAATTCTCTCGATTCCCCCACCCCTTGATCCAGGGAAGCAATTCCTTCTTCCCAGACCTCAACCTCCCCCATATGCCAGTCCCTGTCAGGCCATTGAATTCCCGGAAAATATGGGATTTGAAAGGAAAAAGGGCTAGGCAGGGGAGGAGAGCACATCTCTGAAAAGCGGGATTGCCATTTGTATCACTGTACAGTCCTCTCTTCAAAGACACTCGCTGGCCGCTTCAATGATGTGTCTGGGAAGTCGGGGGAAGGCTAGAACAAGAGAGCTGTTTTTACGGCTCTCTGAACACTGGGGTCCATTCACATCTCATTTCTGCTTGCTTTCTGATGGAGGGGCGGAAAAGAAGAGGCCACAACGAGAGGTTTATCTGCGAAATAGATGTGCTTCCAGCGTGCAATCAATGGCATCCAAGAAAGTATGGGGTGACGCTTGTTTTTCTCCGATGTGCTAGGATGGTTCAAATACACACATATTCAAGTCCACTCAAGTCAGTGATTTTATGTCATCAAATAAACTGTGCGAATCACTCATTCTATTGAGTATTTCGGTTTTGAATCTTTTGACTAATAAATGGAGTTATTCATATTGGTTTCACTTTTCATTTTTACTATGATGACTTTTGATTTGATAATGTCAAGCGATCTAATAACATTAATATAATCAAACCAATCAAAATATTAATATAATGTTTTGCCACTTGTAAACTATTTCCTTGTACTTTAAATATCCAAATATAGTTAATTTCAGACAAATCTGCATTTTTCAGATGATAAGTGTTGGTAAAACACGATTTAACCTGGTGTAAGCACACGTTGGATGGTAAAGATTTGCATGGCAATCTATTTTAGTAGACATTACTATATCCACATATAAATATGTAGTCTACATAGATATACATACATCTATATTTACTATATGAATAGCTCTATATTACAGAGAAATCTTCAAACATCCATTTACAGTAAACAGATCTTGTTGACTGTTTCAAGATGGCGACACCACTGACGTACATGCAGAAGCTGCCTCTTGTTATTAATATATATATGAGTTATACTACCATGACACATATTCATCACAGAGTCACCGCCTGTATGTATTGCATTGTGCTGCAATTTTGAATAAATGACTGCATCCAGACAAATAAAACGAACACCACATCATTGACCTGTAAATCGTTTAATTCCATCATTTATCAACAAGAGGTTTGTGATTGAGTGACTGGCATGGAATTAATGACTGCAGATATATGATGGGATGGCATTAGAGGGCTGTCATACCTGGATTTAGATGAGATCTGACAAGACTGCCTTTCCATCTTTGAGCTCTTAATAACAGTAAGAGCTCTCGACGGCAAGACTCTCAGCCCAAACTCTTTACTGTTAGATGAAACAACCAGTGCATTCTTGGAATTTAGATTTTCAATTCAGCTGAAAATGAGCGGTTGATGAGATTGCAATGGACATGCAATTTCTAAGGTATTAAGCGCATTCATCTCAAAGACAAAAAAACCTGTCATCTTTATGTGCCGTTGTGGAACGATACAAACCAAAACCTATAACATTGATAGGTGAGGATAAACGACCCGGGAAATTTGGGACTGATAAAACAGATTGCTTCCACCAAAGTCCAATGCCTTTAGGAGTATGCAGTAAGCAGCGTAAAGTAAATCAGGGTGCTTATGGGCCAGCTGTTAGCCATCCTGTCCTGTGACAGCACTTCTCTTAATCTGATTACATGACATGCTCTCTCTGGGCAGGCAGGAACCCTGTGAATGACAAAAGAGTGGTGTGCATTGAACGGCCCGGCTCTCATGGAGCACTTCCCAATCAATCACATCCAGCTTTGAATGGCACTGAATGGAAGTGTGTGTGTCAGGGTGGGGGCGACTCGCTCTGCATCTAAAAGACAGTGAAAGGCTTTTACACTAAGTGTAAGCTTGAGCCTGAGAGCTACAAGAGTATGAAACTGTTGCGTACATCAGATGGAGGGGGGGGGGGAATCAAAGCTAATCAGTCTAAGGGAGCGGGCGTATGCGGTCACATTTCAGAGCATCTTCAAAGTGCTCCTCGCCCCCGTTCGCTCCAAACCTGGTTGAATTTTGTGGAACACAGAGGGAAAAAATACATAGATGAAGGATCTCTGAGCTGCTCTTACAGTGAAATCATTCTATGACCAGAAGGTGTCAAGATCCAGAAACTTGACTTAGTGTGAGATGAGAGGGCGTGAATTTGCGGTAGAACATGAAGGTAGTGCTCGGATGAATGGTATGATATACACAACAGTCCGATTGATGATGGGGAGTTTCATGACTGACCAGAATCGGGTATTGAGTCAGTTTATGCACCTGTGTTGTTGTACATTAAACGGTATAAATTATTATATTTATTCAAATTATTAAATGGACTATAAAGCCTTACCTACACCTGCTCTTAATTTTATTATTTATTAAACACTTTATTATTTAAAATGTTATACACTTCATTTCCATTTTTAAGTTCTTCATTTTTATTGAAAATAAAGTAAGTGAGAAAAATAATGTGAAAATCTGACACAAGAACAAATTTAAAGGACTGGGAATGGATTTAGAATGGGAAAGAACTAGATTCCCATAGAGCAATGCAAATTAAAGCTGGATTAAAAACAATGGTAAAATATAAGTCGACAGCCTCGGGCGGTTGCAAAAAAAGCATTGAGATAACAGAGGATCGAGATGACCAGAAGCCAATATGGCGATTTATTTGATGAAGCAATCGGCATGCTATAAAAATGTACATTCGCTGTACATGTTTGCTAACAACAAAAGGCATATGTGCACCAACTAACAGCAGAGATTGTGACGGCTACTTTGCTTATGTTGGGAATATACCTTTAAGACCTGGTGTGAGCGCGCACAGGGAGGAGAGGGGGGTTTTGGAGGGAGGAGAGAGATGGCCGCTCTACCACTGACTATTATAGCATAATCTACTGTTCCTATTTTCCTTCTTTTATTTGTGATGTTTGTCGGAGTGTTTTCTTTTTCCTGGTTTGTACTTTTTACATGTATGCTCTTTACATGTTTGAGAAGAGTGTGCTGGTACAAAACCCATTAATCACCTCGAGTTTTCTTTCATTTCCATTTAACATCTGGGCAGTCGTCAACCACTCTGACAGCTGTTACAAGATTTACCAGTATATGATAAAAACCACCTTAAATTCTCAATACAAAAATTGTATTATATTCGCCAACATTGCAAACACAATGTTGGCGAATGTTCGCTCACAGAGTAAACACAGTCACAACACACATAAACACATTCGCTCATAACACAGTCATTTTGCTCTGACACAGATCTGAAAAGTATTGCACATGCGGTTACTATGGTTTCTTATCAAAGTCTAAAATGCTTTGTTGCTTTTTGCATTTAACGGTCTGCTTGAAAACAAAAGCTTCTATCAGTAACGACGTCTTTGTCGATGTCAATGTAATCTGGGAATTCCTGGACAGGGATGTGAACTCCTGTGTCTCTTCCAAGATAGCATCTGTAAGGCTTGATTTATGCGCAGTGAACTTGGTACTATTATTAGTCAAGGGGCTTGAGATAACTGATGTTAAGTGTTGACTTTGTCCCTCTTTTGTGCTCGAGATATCAGGGTTCGGCAATATAAAATAATCGACATAACCGATAAAAAAATACTAAGAAAAATAGGGACAAATAGTTCCACTTCAAAAACGTCAACATAACAGGATTGGCAAGTTAACTGAGCTCGAGATAAGTGGGTTCCACTGTATTAATTTAATGTTATTGATAGACACTATACCAGATCATGCTGGTTTATGCTGGATTTTTCAGCAGGGTATACCATCAATTAACAACATCGGAGCTCACTGTAGGTCTTTCTTTGAAAAAGTAGAAGTTATCATGACTTTTTTTTCCAATCTTTTTTTACTTCTGGAAGCAGAATATTGCACTCTATAAAACTCAATAATATAAGTCTTTGAGTGAGAAACCAAATATCCATCTGTCATTGAATGAAAATCTTGCCCTCTGCTAGAGTTCTTACACCTCATTACTTGCATCAATCTCCTTAAGTGTAAAGCACAAGTCATTTTTGGAGTTTGACAGTCTCTGGTTTCTAAATGCTTCCACTGTTTGGCAAGAAGACTGACATGTAAGTTTGGAACATGAAGGAAAGTAAATTGTGTCCATTTCAAAGTCAGATAAAAAGATTATTGTCTTTTAGTATGAGTATGTTAGTCTTAATGCTATCTATAAGCTTGTGCTCCAAAACAAAGGCAAAATTCACATTTAAAAGATATAAGCTTTCAAAACATACAGTGTCTCTAGAATCTGAAGCATGCCCCCTACATAATAAACAGACACTGAAGCTGTGGCTCAAATCAATTAATTGTTCACACATTTAATATTTTCTACTTGGGGAACGGATCATAGTCACTATATTGGGGATAGGGAGCGATTCAGACAGTGTTTCATTGGGGGAATGAAGTCTGGATTGATGTTAGTGTCAGTGAAGTGTAGCAAACCAGAGACACGACAGACCAGAGCGGATCATATAATGGAGAAACACATCGAACCGTTTGAGTTCTGCACAGAATCATGTGTTTTAAAGAGATATGGAGGAGATCAGAAGAAACGGTTAGTGATTAGAAGAAACTGTGGCTTTATCGAGCTCAATGGTTCTGGCCGAGCTGTGAGACACTATTGGCTATTTTTTTAAAGGGGAGGAGCTTATTCATATGCCCCACCCTGTCTTCCTGTTTTAGAGAAAATTACATCCACATATTGGATGATGCTGTGTGCTTCAGGGGACTTCACTGGGCCTTTAATTATCAGCGCAGATGTGGGTGAAACTCATACCAGGTGGTTGCTGTGGTCTTGTGGTTTTCTTGTTCTACGTCTTGTGTTTTGCTAACACTCTAAGGTGAAAACATCATCCAACTCATTAGGGGGCTGTCGAGCGTGCGGCTACCAGCAGAGCCAATGGATTCTGTTATTGGATGGGCAATAAAGAAGCGCTACACCGCCACTCTTCCTTGCCAACTCCCTTGCCACCATCAGTGGCGTAAGCATGGAAAAGGGGCCCACACCACAGCTGTCCAGCTCTGCAGAAGATTACAGTGGAAGCTGCCCGCTGCCTCCCAGTGTGCCTGTTTTGAATGCGCTGGGAATGACGGTGTGCGGTTGGGAGGTATGGATATTAATCACGCCGAGCGGTGCAAGCCTGGGCCTGCTCTAGAAGATGGATGTGGTGTGAGTACGGTGATGTCACCCTGACAAATGGCTTGGCAATGTTGGAGGAGACTTGCACATCGCCTCTCATTTCAATTAGTTCCCAAGCACTACTACCTGCTCCATCCTCTCACGCAGGTTAGAAACGCACACACATACGCATAACAAACACACACCGTTCCTCTTCTCACGCCGTGGACTAAACTCACCTTTATCAAGCTGAAGTGACAGTAGTTTTTCTTAACAGGCTGCACTGATACACAATCATTGCTCAGGAAACAGTTACTTCACATTAATGGGGTGGTAATTTGTAGTCCTCTATTGTTGCTGTCATTGCAAAATGAAGTTGAGCCTCTTACTACTCAACACTCACTACTAATAACTGTTTATTTTCCCAAGATCCTATGCAACAATTCAACCCAAATAAAGCTCAGAACAGGTTTGCCAAGAGAAACTCTCAACAGTACAGTTAGCCTTAACATAATCTTGAAATATTTACCCTACCATGTACTGCAAGGTTACTAAACAAAGGTAGAGTGAAACAAATTGATCACAATGTAAAATAGTGCTCCTATTTACAAGCTGGCCAAAATGGTTTTGGAGGGCCAAAAAACCGTGACATTTCTGGTGTAGTTTTTTGGCTCTATGAATAAGCAACAACAGGGTTGTGTTAACAAACCTCATTTATTGATTTTACTACATTTTCATGAACCAATATCAATTCTAAAATCCTATGTGTGAATAAAATACCACAAAACATTATCAATCCAATAAACAGACAGATGACAGGTTGCATGTGAACTGATCAACACTTCCGCTTTACTACTAGTTAGACCACACAATGATCATGAATAATCAGCAAAACTTACTGAAATCAAAGTGTTTCAATCACGGAAACACGTCAATAAAACAGCTTGTAGAAAACGTCACCTAACAATACTTTTACCTGAGAAAAACATGAAATGTCCAAAGCTTGTAAGTTAGCTAGATTGGTTAAAAATAATGTTTAATAAAAAAAATTTGTTCAATTAAATTCTTTCCATTTTTGCCTTTTATATATCCATGACATACAATTTGATTCTTCATTTGCAAGTATTTTTTTTCAGTGAAATTTTTGCATTATTTAGGCATTTTCTTTTTTCTCTTTCTTTTTTTTGACAAAGAAAGTTGGCTATAGCAGTATAAAATAAATGTTAAAAGTTAGATTTTAATTTTAAAACTTGGTTGTACTGCATATGTTTATGTTGAAGAGCTTGAGACATGGATTTTAATGGTGAGACTGTTTTGTTATCAGATTTAGATTTATCGGTATCGGGTAACATTTTCATATTTTCCTAAAAAAAAAAAAAAAACGTTGTCATTAAAAAGTGCCTTTTTTACAATTTAATTGTTTGTACTGTATACAACTTTTATTTGTGTGTTGATTATGAAATAATTTTGATAAGTTGAGTATTAAGGAAAGTTGCTATCAGTTTAGGTTTAGGCTAAATTAAATTTTACTTTGTGGGAAATGGAAAATGGTTGCACTTTTTAATTTCCATCATTTTGTTTATTAAGGTATGAACAAAATTGCATACTTTTAAATACATCAGTCATGTTCCGACTTTTTTACATTGATGAATCTGTTATATTTACTTTCACCATTTCAGAGCAGATCTAAGAAACTGTAGAATAAACAATTACATACAGTCATGGCCAAAATTGTTGGCACCCCAAAAACTTTCACACACACAAAAAAAAAAAAAATGTTGGCACACTTTCAAAAGTTTTGGATAAATAAGATTGTTTCAAGCATGTGATGGTCATTTAAACAGATCTGGGAAGTAACAGGTGTGGGCAATATAAAAATAACACCTGAAAGCAGATCAAAAGGAGAATTTTTCCACTTAGTCTTTGCATTGTGTGTCTGTGTGTGCCACACTAAGCATGGACAACAGAAAGAGGAGAAGAGGACTTGAGCCTTGAGAACCAAAATTGTGGAAAAATATCAACAATCTCAACGTTACAAGTCCATCTCCAAAAATCTAGATGTTCCACAGTGCACAACATTATCAAGAAGTTTGCAACCCATGGCACTGCAGCCAATCTCCCTGGATGTGGACGAAAGAGAAAAACTGATGAAAGGTTGCAAAACAGGATCGTCTGGATGGTGGATAAGCAGCCCCAAACAAGTTACCAAAAAATTCAAGCTGTCCTGCAGGCTCAGGGTGCATCAGTGTCTGTGGGAACTATACGTCGACATTTGAATGAAATGAAATGCTATGGCAGGAGACCCATGAGAACCCCACTGCTGACACAGAGACATAAAAAAGCAAGACTACAGTTTACCAAAATGTACCAGAGTAAGCCAGAATCCTTCTGGGAAAATGTCTTGTGGTCAGATGAGACCAAGATAGAGCTTTTTGGTAAAGCTTTTTGGTTATACTTTGATTGAAAATGGAATGAGGCCTACAAAGAAAAGAACACAGTACGTACAGTCAAATATGGTGGAGATTCAAAGATTTTTGTTTTGCTGCATCATGAAGGCATAATGAAATCTAAGGATTTTGGGTCACAATGTACGGCCCAGTATCAGAAAGCTGGGTTCGTGTCTGAGATCGTGGGTCTTCCAGCAGGACAATGACACTAAACATACTTCAAAAAAAAAACCAAAAGTGGATGGCAACAAAGCGCAGGAGAGTTCTGAAGTGGCCAGCAATGAGTCCAGACCTAAATCCCATTTAACACCTGTGGAGAGATCTTTTGCTGTTGGGAAAAGGCGCCCTTCCAATATGAGAGGCCTGGAGCAGTTTGCAAAGGAAGAGTGCTCCAAAATTCCAGTTGAGAGGTGTAAGAAGCTTATTGATGGTTATAGGAAGCGATTGACTTCAGTAAATGTTTCCAAAGGATGTGCAACCAAATAATAAGTTAAGGTTTTGTGTGTGTTTTGTGTTGAAATTGTAATTTTCTTTTTTCCCGTCCTTTTTTAGTTTTGTTCCAAAACACACAAAGCGTATAAACGTGTATAGCAACACATGTGCCAATTCAACACTTTTCTTTGACCAATATTTGATTTTCTGGAAAACATTCAGGGGTGCCAACAATTTTGGCCATGACTATATCTGGACATTTTTGTCTACTGAAATAAGTTTCATATCTGCAGCCATAATATGTGGATCGTCTTTACCTTATTTAGATAATAAACACACAAGGTGAATGTAATGAATGTGGTTCTCACCAAATCTAACCATATCCAAGCTCTGAATATAGATTATCATTGTGAGTTCACCTGGAGAAAGCAAAAACTAAATTCTGAACATGGATTGTATGTAACTCCTCAATAATTCATAAAAAATGAAACAAGAAGAAATCCTAAGTGGTGTATTTTTAACATAAGACCAAATATTATGGAATAGGAGACAGCTGTGTTTTTTTTTTTTTTTTACAAGAAAATTGCTTATAAAAGTTCTGATTAATCACAGAGCTGGATGGTTGGGTTCAGGGCGTACACCTCTTTATTGCAGAATTTGATTGAAAATGCCTATAAAACAAATAAATTAGGGAAAACATTTCTGGAAGCCATGCTGCTGAAAAAGTGGGCGAACACTGATGAACTCTGTTTGGACCTTTGCACGAAGAACAACCTAGAATAAACTGACACCTCAGGGAATAGCATGTGTTGATAAGCTCCTGCATCTCTGTAGTAAATTGCCGCTCTGATCCAATGATAGCAACAGAACAGGAAACAGCGAGCACGGTTTAAAACCCGTCTTAACGAACTGACCCTATTCCTTTAGTGCTGATCTATCTCGAGTGTAAACTCGGCAGAGAAAAGGCCTCTCTCCGACATCTTCAAGAGTTCAAGAGCCTCTGCTTGTGCAAAGTAAGCACTGGGCAAGGGATTTGATAAGTGTCCCTGGGGCTCTGAACTCCAGCTTAACATATAACTTGGGCTTTGAACCTCCGAAGCTTTTAATCCGGCTAAATAATGGGAACACATCTAATGCCCTGTATATGGGATGAAACCCTGTATATCGTGATGATACAGTAATGAGCTGGGCATTTGCACTGGTTGCCCCTGCACATAACCTTTGAAGTCTATTATCTACAAAAGCCTGTTTGCAATATTATGCAGTTTTTCCTTTCTAGAACGTAATGACTGCACCAAATGTTTAACATAGGAGCACTACAGATTTGAATGTAGCAGGGCTTCCAGCTAAATAGGTGTTTTTGAACCAGGTTTCAAGGGTCAAATGCTTAATTTTTTTCCTATTGATCAGATTATTTCACGTCTACGCCTCCCCCTTTCAATCCGATTGAAATTTCATTCAGATTGAGCACATGTTGCCGGTACCAGGGATGTCACATGAACCTATTTCTACTCAGCTCCCTGATATGATGATATCTGCATATGCAGTTCTCTGTCATAAACGTCATTTACACAAGACAATTTCCCATCCACTGTCGCTGTGTTCAACCCCCATCACATTATTGTTTCATTCCAGCAAAATCGAAACGTGAATACATTTTAGAAAATGTAATTTTCATTTGAAATATTATAGGGGATGTGGTACTAGATGAACATCATGCACAGATATTATTAAAGACATAAACACACTATAACCATGATTGTTTTGGTTTCACTGAAAGTAGTCTAACTCGGCTGCCTTAATCTTGAGATCATTTAAACTAAAATATTTGAGTTGATGCAAAGAAAAGAAACTCAAAATATTATGTTATCTGTTTGTGAACCTAAGCTTATTTGACAAAAGATTTGGATACATATAAAAAGGAATAATTTAATATATGGCAGATTAAAAATGATAAATAATAAAATTAACAAATAAATAATCTATACAATTACAGTAATAAGGTGTGTCTATATTCTAAATGAATGTTAACGGATAACAACAGAAAAATACAAAATATTTTGCTATATAAGAATGCCTCATAGGGACTTGAGTCGTGTTTTTCACTGCTTAATTTACACAAACTGTCCAAATAAAGCAGTCCTCTATAATGAATCAGACTTCCTAACACTACACTTGAGAAAGTGTTTGATTATTGCCCCAGTTCATTTGGCTGTATAGCTGTGTGCACAAATACTGTCATATGCTGCCAATCTGTAAGTCAAATTGACTAGTTTGAGCTCTAGTTTATACGATTTTTTAGCTTTAATATTTTTAGTGGTGATCTGGCAAGCTAAAACCTGCTCTGTGTTCTCAAAATACATCCCTCTTAAAAGCATTAAAGCTAAAAATACTAAAGCTACAAAGATTAAGAAAGTTGGATCACTAGTCGACCATCCTCTTAACCCATTCCTGATAAATGTATTATGAATCTGACATAAGGTATAAATGTCATTTGTGTGAACATCATCTGTGGAAAGAATGAACTATTTGAAATGAGAGAAATGTTATAAAATGCCCCTTTGGAAAATTAAGAGGTGTTCTGTGACTAAATCTGGACCTGTAACATATAAAACTGTCAAAACAACTTGATTGCAAGTGGGCCAACCGGTGCTTAAATTCAACGATGTGTTCAATATCATAACCGACTGTACAACCTACATCCACATGACGAATATGCCAACATAGACCCTAAAATGTGAAAAAATTAAATTATACTTTCATCTTAAAAATAAATGTTGATTAGTGAATCGATTGAAATGATCATTTCATAAATCAACATATCATCAAAACCTCCCTAGTGACTTTGGAGATTGTCCTAATAGGAGGTTTGAGGTTTATGCAACTGGTCAAAATAACCATAAATCAATATATTTGAATCCTAAACATTGCAATCCGAGTCACATATTCATTTACATGAGCATTTCTGTAACTTTAGTGTATGCAAACACTTTCCAGTCACAGCGTTCAAAATTGCTGGAGCCTTGAGAGTGAAATATGTCAGAAAAGCTTTTTATAGATTTAGCAGATATTCATTCTCCAACGTAAATAAACCTGCACATTCATACGACATACAATGTTTGCAATCATGTGCACCACAGCGCTGTGCATGTTTGCAAAGCGTTGTTTAATCTGGATTCAAGCATCACCTTGCTTCTGTGAAGTCCAATTATATTATTTCAGGTCTACGGCGCCCCTCTCAATCTGCTCGAACTTTCATCCAGTTCAAGAACTGGATTGAGACTAATCATTCTGATTACTAAAGGATTATTTGGGTGCATGTAAATGTAGCTACTTGGACTTCAACTCATTTTAAGATATCATGTTTCATTTAAAAAGTCTTGAAATTAAAGAAAGCCTTGTTTTTGTATGCTAACAGAGGTAGCTAACAGAGCTAGCTAATGCTAGCTAATATCAGATGTTAGAGCACAAAAGAAAGCAGACATTGCATTAAAAAGACATAGAAACCTACTCAAAACCAATTCATTACATCATTCGTAAAGTCTTTTACCTATACGTGCATACATAATGAAGGATTGTTTGAAGTAAAATATTCTCCCGATATATATAAATATTTTCTCTCACAACACCAAATGTGGCCAATTACACAGCAACTCATCACCGCACAAATGCAATATTTTCTTCTTCAGCTGACAACCACTGCAAATAAGTAACGCGAGGCTTTGATTCGTTTTAATCTGCCTCACTCTGCCATTCCCTTTTAATCTCTCAGCACCAAAGAACTCCGTTCTCCCAGAGAATAAAAAAGGTTAGATCTCTTTGTGTTTCATCTCTGGCTCCTGCGATCCCATGGGAGCTCCTGCGCCTGGTGAGGGGAGCTTGTGCCGAGGCCCCTGTTTATTTGGATTTTTTTTCATCCCTTCCACATCTCACAGAAATCTCCCTGACAGTTCAGCGCCACAGCTTTCCCCCACAGGACTCTCCATCAGATAAAATGTCATCGTGGCTTCGTCTTCCCGCTGCCCATTGGCTAGCCGAGCATTGGCCACCTGATAGTCGACAGCACAGTGGTCACATTTTAGCAGCTCTGACTAGCTTCTTTCTAATGATATTCTTCAAGGAAATGAAGTCTGTTTTTATGATTTAAAAAAATAAGTTTTAGCCTCCAGTCTAATCTTTATGTAAAAAAAAACGAGTTAATGCTCTGTGATAGTTGACTCCAGTAGAGTCGGTTCCCCAGGAATCGAGTCTCGTTGTCGACTTGGTTGCTGTCTGAAATCGCTCACAGGTTCATTAGTCCATTTAAAGTGCATGGCAGGTGAGAGCAGTATACCAGCAAGGAGTAAATCAAATGAAGAATTCAGACGGCATTACATCAAGCTTCACAATAAACGTCACAGTCGCATACTTTTATCCTGTAGCTTAATTTAAAGGGGACCTAGTATGCCAAATCAACTTTAATATTGTTTTTAAACATATTTATTTGTCTGCATTGCGTGTATTCAACCACCCTATTGTCGCAAAAATCAATCCACCCCCATAAATCTAAAATGAGCCATTCAGGAATGTGCTCCACTGTGAAGTAAAATGTTTAGGCCCCACCCACAACTCATTGCAGACTCCGCCCTATTAGCATAGCTCCGCCCCTGAATGAGCTGAACACAGTCCTTCATGTTCATCCAGAGCAGCATTCAATAAATAAATGTATTCTTAGTAAAGTTATATAGCAGTAGATACTGTAAATTATGTTGCTGTCACTTTAATACTCAGATCTAATACATGCGATTTCTTTCCTGCTGTTTACATTCACACACATAACCGACTGTGTTTATGTGAACTTTGTGTTTTTGACACAACCTTGTGTGTGTTTGACAGCTTAAGTGCTATAAGCCGTGAAAGACAGCTTAGAGTTTAATCCTCATGGGATGCTCGACAGACATGACATCCAACTTTCTGTGCGTGAGCTTTGGGGGTGTGTGCGTCACAAAACTATCTATCAGACGTTTACACAGATATGATTTTAAAACACGTGCAGATCATACATTTTCATGATGATGAAGAACTGCAGTGATAGAGATGGTCATCAAAACCAAACAGATGTTTTCGTTTTTGTGAGAGTATCTGAGGCACAGCTGTAAGCCACAGCCCTCTTCTGGAAAGGGGGCGGAGCAGCAGCTTATTTGCATTTAAAGACACATGTCCAAAAAAAGCAGTTTTTTTCTTTACAACATGGTATAATAAATGTCCTTTGGGGTATTTTGAGCTGAAACTTCACAGGAACATTCTGCGGACACTGAGACTTATATTACATGTTGTGAAAAGGTGCAAAATATATCCCTCTTAGAAAAAAAATAAAATAAATCACACACTTCGTAAGTTTACATTATTATTATATATTATGTTAATTATACATACTTCAGAGCCAGATTTGTGGCTTCATCGCAACCTAAATCATAGTATAAAATAAATAGGCCTTTTGTTGTCCTGTCCTTGTTCATAATCAATAAACTAATAAAAATCAGTGTGACTCATGTTTCACAGGAGTGAGCTACTGAGCAACTTTACTACAGTACAAAAGCTGCACATATGGAGCTGATTATGTGAATCAAAGATCAAAACAGTTTACAAATCATGTACTGTGGTAAAAGCATTTTGAAGTCACATCATATATTGTGCAAGCAAGCTCTCCTGTGATGTCTTAAAATGCTGCCAAGGTAGGTTTTGTAACATGACTTACTACTGTCTCTTTAACAATACAAGTCATATCTCAAATAACTGCTTTTATGCCAAAGATGATCGTCTTCAGATTCTGCGTAATGAGGCCGGAAGAATCAAGTGACTGGCTCCTCTACTGGAGGACACCAAAGCTTTTACTCTTGTCATTCCAAGTTAATGCTACTTTGCCGTATCCATGTTTCAGAGACTATAAACACACTCCACAGCCATATAACCTCATCTCACGTCCTATTTTCTCCCTCCTCCAGGAATAAATTAATAAAAGGGCTCCCGGCTCAGCAGGTAATACAATTAAGTTTGACAACTGTGCTTTAAGGGCGAGCTGACAGTGCAGAAATAGATGAGCCATTGTCTGGGAGAGACCCGTGTCACAGTAAGACACAAGCCACATTTCCTGTTGAGCTGATTAATAAAGAAAACTGTCCGAAGGCATTCCTGTTTCTATTAGAGGATGGCTGAAATATGATCAGAGACATGTCAGTCGTCCATATCACAGCCATCCCTGCTATTAGTATTGCTCATATTCAGGGTTAAGGGTTCACAAACCCAAAGTATTCAGCTAAAGTATATGTCTCTTGTCCCACATCCATCCATCTATCTAATGTGAACTAATATCTGAATGAACATTTCCGAAACAGATTAATGTAAGCAACAATATACACCAAACCTTTCCTTGTTAAAAGTTGTGAATAAGAGAATTTTCCTTGTGAATAACAGAATAGAGCTGAATTATAGATAGTCCAAATTCTTCTTTTCTCTTTGGACAGGCATCATTTAGTTGCAGTGAAATTTTAAGTGTCTGGCCGATTGTACTGCATGTAAATGACTCTCCTAGATCTCATAGTAGCTGTCAGTTTGTCTCGTTTTTCTCCTCCTCTGAAGTGGGCCTGTCTAGCCTTTGTCTGTTGTGGGTAGATGGGTTGAAAGAGGTTCTTCTTCCCCCCTTGAACTCGTGTCTTTCTCTCCTTCTCCATCTGTATGTTGATGTCATTTCATTTATTTCTCTACTCTCTTGTTCTGAAGGTTGGCTGGTCTGGCAGGGCTCTGTTCGTTCTGTCAGAGTGTAGATGAGGTGGCGGCTACAAAAAAAGGAGGAGGAAGTAAGTCTCATTATTCAAAGTGCTCCGTGCCGAGCCACTCAAGGCCTCTGATGATATTGTGGCATGACCTTGTGGTTGTTTGGTTTGCGCATGCATTACGTCTCAGTGCGCTTGATTCACGCAGCGCTGCAGCTTGCCGGACAATCCAAAGATGGATAGCCCTTATCTGGCTCAAATTTGCAAACCTCTGCAAACACATCGTCCAGTCGTGAGCAGTTACAGACCACAGGTGCAACACCGAGCAATTAGTGCTGGTCATCTGGCTGTGGAAATTTGCTTAGAATATTAATTAAGTTCCACAATTTGGCTAATGTTGGGGTCTGGGATGAAGTGAATTCCCATTTGGAGCGTTATCATGGACACGGAGTGTCTCCGGCCGACACTGAACAGAACTAGAGTGGAGTGTTTGAGTGGCAGGCGTCTAGCCTAATTAAACTATGAGTACAATTAGTCTTGCTTGTGAGCAGTTTCATAATTATGACAGATTCATTAATTATTTAACTTAATGAGGCAGCTCCTGCCCAGATAGATGTTAGCGTGAAGCGTTTAGTGGCTCCAGAGCTAATTTGCCAGATTGCTATTAAAATCTTTGGATTTGCACGAACACCTCCAGTTATGAATCAACAAAAATTAAGAGGGAAATTCTCCATCACATGACTGGTAATGGACACTTGCTACGTGATTCGCATTCAGATCTTAGGCAGGTGTGGAGGCTAAAGCGTTTCAATTCAATTTCCACTGAAGTGGCTTGAAATGCGCAGCATTACTTAATGTGATTTCCACTGAAACAGGAAGACAGGGCGGGGCATAGCAAACAGCTCCTCCCCTTAAAATAGCCAATAGCACTGAGTTGAAATCGCAGCTCATTCAAATGTGTCCAATATATAAGTTTTCATGACTCGATCATATGATCCTCAATTAACTGATTTGAGCCGCAGCTTCAGAGTCTGTTTATAATGTTGGGGGCGGAGCTTCAGATTCTAAAGAGCATTTGATTGGACAGAAAGTCTGACGAGATGCTGAAGTGCAGTGATGTCATCAAAATCATTGATCCATATTGGCGGAAGTGAGAGACTGTAAGATTTGAATGCTTATATCTTCTAAATGTGAGTTTTGTCACTGTTTTGGAGCGCAAGCTTATAGATACCAGTACAGCTAATGTATTCATATGAAAAGCCAAAAAACCTTGATTTCACCTGATATGCACTTACAAACAGTACAAAATACAAACAGTAATTAAATACAATGGAATTGTTGCATGTGTTTGAAAAACCCGGCGTCCTAAGGTGTTTTGGGGTAGTTGCTTATAATCACAAGTCAAAAAATCCAGTCAGACCAGCTGCAATCAAATTGATGTATCAATCCTCTCTGGAGCATGAATGGGCCAAAGCCCAGCACTAACCCTGCATTTTTTTGCAACATAAAGCTGACAATGATTGGGAAAAAATTAAATATATTCAACGCATCTAAAGAAAGTTCAGAAGAAAGTTTTCATTGCAGTCTTTGCATTGCCTTCCTTGTGACTCTAAGATTAAAGCCTGGATGACTTGATGAAGGTCCAGAGCGCATCAGTAAAACCTTTGCTTGTTTTGTAAAATTTTACTTTGAGTTCATTTTTAAACAAAGCACCAAGGCATGCTTTTCAGAGAGGCTGAAAATAAAAGGCAGAATTAAATCTCATCTCATCTCATCTCTGTGTGGGGTTTGCATGGTACTTATTTTTGGCAAATCAAACAAATGACCATTGTAATTTAAATTTTAATTAAACACAAATGATTAAAGGGTTGATTCAATTGACCTGGCCTGCAAAAGCTGTTAAACAGAGAGTGCTTGGCCTTCATTTATATACCGACTCAACCTGCTCTGCATGAGGGTTTCACCTCTTTTTGATGAAGCAAGGTTAGTCTTGGCCCATGGCCTCACCCTGTTTTTAGGATTTGTGCCACTTCAGCCATGAACAGTAAGGTGACGACAGGCCTATTAACCCAGCTTAAGGGTCCAGGCATAAATATGAACATGAGCCATAATTATGTAGCTGCAATACATAGATGGTATTCTGAAATGATCATGGCCTTTCTTCCACCCGTATGAATGTTTAGGGTAAAATATTACCCTATTTGCTAAGCCAAAACATCGTTTTTATGTCATCTGATTCAATCAGTTTGAATTATGGTGCGTGGAAACAAAGAACTGCACCAGCACAGAAAAGGTGAAAAGTGAACGAACCTCATTATTATTGCACACTTAACGTCGCCTTCACACGAAAGCTGATCCCGATGAAAGTAATGCTTGGCAAAATTATTTATAACTCCTGAAAGAGATTGACCGACCCTTGCTTTTGTTGATAAACTGCACTTGTTCTTGACAGGTTCTCATTCACATGACACTTGGTCCGTGGAGAACCAAAATGGCAAATCCTTGTTCCCCCCCCCCCCCCCCCCCCCCAGATATTTCATCCACAATATAGTGATGTATCAGTTTCACGTAGAGATATGTCAGGGGCTAATTGTTAGAAATTGAGTTATTGAGCAGTTTGCCCTTGCTGGTCCCCTAAAGGACTAGCGGCAAATACAAATAGCCTCCCTGTAATATTGGCATTCTGCTGAGAAACTCCTGACTTCCCCGTGCCATAATATTGTTGTAATAATTGGAGCTCAGGGGCCATCAAATATCATGCCAGTTTGTTCAATTGATTCAGACAAGCCAAGAAATAGAGAGAGGGAGAGAGCAAGAGAAAATATGAAACGCCCAAAAGTCAGCCAAGAATTACCCAGTCAGACAAACTCCTCAGGGCAAAGTACTGAAGAATTGATGTTCTCAAACTACCATCCCCTGTGGCAATTTGAGTTGCTGAGTTGGAATGATTTATTATGTTTTTAGCTTTGCATTTCATCAGATTGTATCCCTAAACTCTTCTACAAGACGCTTGTATCTAAGGTGCTTCAAAGGTGCTTTAGCTTTTGGTGTGGACCCAAGTCACGGTTTGGTTGATGTGAAAGCTGCATTTTGGGATGAGCAATTAGTCTAAATGTAATCCTTCCTTCCTTTCTTCCTTGCGGAGGGGGGTTGTTATTGCATGCATTTCCAATTGACTTCCGTTTATAACATCTTATGCAATACATGAATCAGATGCGAGTGGTGATCTGTGTGTTTGAAGTTTGAGTAGCGAAACCAAAGGGTGAATCTGACGTCTTCTCCTAGTCATTATCTTCAGTTGCTAGAGTAGTAAACAACAGCAACTATATGAAATGAGGGCTGAATCAAGCTATCAAGGCAACTGCGAGAACAACCACAATAAAGCTTTTGTTTCACGGCACCCCATTCAGATTTGCTGTTGTTTTGGACTGTTGCTTGCCAAGTGATTAAATCACATCAATTTGTTTAGAGAGAGAGAGTAGTCAATATCCGGTCAATATCTACATCAGTTGTCATTGTAATGAATGAATCTTGTTAGATAACTCCTGACCATGTTATAGCTACCTCCACTCAGGCTCATTGGAAAAATGTGTCTGTGGCGACATTTCTGCAAAATGACATTTGATGCTTGTTGAATGTGTAATGTGTCTTATTCAACCTGGATTCAGACCGGGGCTCTGGCATGGGATACGGGGCAATAACCAGGAGAATAAAGACCGCAGCCACCAGTGTGCATATTTAGGCCAGGGTATGTGACACTCACCTTCCTAAACCTCACTTCCATCCGGGTCATGGCACCAAATACAATCGGTCCTACTTGAGCCTCAAACAAATAGAGCAATCTTTTCATAGAACACAGAATCAGTTACTGTTTACACTTTTTGGGAGAATCAAACTTTCCATGTTTTAACAGTACATGTCACTGCAAACTGGGTTATAAGCACATATTTTAACTTGAAACGACACAATTCACCTTTAAACAACACTATTATCTTCCTAAACAGCTATCCTTCTGTTTAGATTCACCAGCTTGCAGAGCATTTGCACTGTAATGTTGATTGAATTGCTCTGTCTGTGTGCTCATTACCATTTGGCTAGTCAAGCACCAAGGGACATGTGTGTAGCCGAGTAAACAGAGCACACATCAGACCAAAAACCAAGATTTAACGTATCATTTATACTCTTCAAACATTACGTAGTGATGGACAGTGGTGCGTTGTGATTTAACCTTTTGACAGTATTCCAATGAGAGAGCTCAATAATCTTTACACTTCAAATAACATACACACTGAGGGGTTAATGGAGAAGGTCATGACACCAGCAGGCAGTCACACAGAAGAAAGCATGGGGTCGTGAAATGCATGGCACAGAGCCAATATATGAGCATCGCCCATCATACATTAGCAGCTCGCATTAGCAATTTTCACAGTACCTTGATTGCAACACTATTCCTTCAGTACTGTATTGTTGAAAAGACCAATGCATGCGATTTTGGTTTGATGGAGATTCTTTTTTGTGTGTGTGTGTTTTGTGGAGTATCATAATTGATACATTAGGCATTTATGGCTCATATGGTAAGCAATTTGGTGCAGATGCTGATATTTATACGGCCAAAAGTTCATTTAAATTGTTTTAGCTTCGAATTTAAATCAGTAAATAGAAGACTATTTACATGTCTTTATAACAGTGTAGCAGTTACTTACATAAAATATACTTACATAAATATAAAACACTGTCTTAGTATTATGATATTTAAATGCTTAGTTTCATGAATAAAGCTCTGTAGTTTTAAAACATATAATGCAATACAATGATGATTTGAGGTTCAAATTTTAATATGATTTTTCAGAAAAATTACGAGCAATGTATACACTGCCCAGAAAAAAATAAAAATAAAAACTCTGTTTGGAAATGCTTAAATTGGCAAATGCTTAGATCAATGATTATATCATTATTTCAGTGATTGTTATGAATCTAGCATGTTATATGTTTGGCAGCAGTTCTTCTAACTACCTAGTATTTCTTTTACAACCATGTAGGAAAACACATCACGGCCATATTCCAGGATGGCAAAGTCAAGATTCATCAGGTTCAAACAGTGAAAGAACAGTTGGGAGGGAGCATGAAGAATACATTTTTTTCACACATGAACTGGCCCAAAAATGATGCACCTATTGTTGAAAAATACATTTTCCATCAAGAGGTTTGTGCATTTTTGGTCAAGGTCTTGTATTGACAATGCAAGAGTCCAAAACTCTCTAAAGTCTTCTCTAGCACATTCCAAAGACTTTCAATGGATTTAAGGTCTGGACTCAAGAGGTGCGGATTCATGTGTATAAATGATCCAATCATAGATAAGAATTTGCTCATTTAAACAGGATTTAGACATTTGCGTATCCAACATGATTGTAACACTTGTTTCTGTCTGTCTGGGTCTTCTTTGTCACTTCCTGTCAGTCTTGTCATTGTTTCACTTCCTGTCTATCGGGTCATTGTTTCACTCCCTGCACCTGTCATGTAATCACTTAATCGTTAGTCTCCCAGGTGCTTGTGATTCCCTTGTGTATAAATCACTCTTGCATTTCCCTTGTGTTTGTCGGTTGTTGAAGTTGTAATGTGTATGGTCGAGTGCATGGATGTTGCCATGTTCCTGATCGGCGATGGTTTCAGTGTTTTGTTTAAGTTTAGTTTATTGCACATGCGTGCTTGTTCTGTTATTTAAAGTCTTTTGTTTTTGCTAAAGTATCTTGAGTTCGATCCTGTTCTCCTCGTCAGTCTCTCCGCGTCTTACACCAGCACCCCAATCGTTACAATGATACAGAATACTCTTTAAGTGAGAACAGTTGAAGGTAGAAATTAAGTTACAGTGGAAGAGAGGCTGACTGAACATTTTGGGAAAAATTTGGGTACTAAATGACATCATGAAAAGGAGAGGGAGGGCAGGAGAACCACTTAATCAGTCTCTTAAAATGTTCTTTATCAAGAAAGGTTAGTGCAGTCAGTGCAGGGATGTCTGTGTGATGGACGTCATGCCCTGATCATTTCTCAGCCTGATTTACTGTCATGGGAATAGGCCGCCTGTCTGTCCGTCTCATTACACACCTCCCTGAGTCACTTACTGAGGTTTTGAACTATTGTGTAGTTTGTTTGTTGTTTTTTATAACATATAGAAAAAATGTATATGTGTTTCACAAGGATTACAGACCTGAAAATTACAGACCACCGGCTGCTGATGTGAAACGTTTAAGATGACAATACAGTGAAGAAAACTCAAATATAACTCATTGCTCTTGAATGACACATTTATTAGCTTTTTTAAATATTATGCAGTAGACAATGAGAATTATAGGCTGTTTTATTTTACATTTGACTGCATTCTTTCATTTCTGAATGTTTGCTTCAGCTGACTGGAAATACATTAGTTTATTATAAAAAATTAAGAAACTAATCTATTTATTCTATTGTCTGTCTTTTCATTAGTTTGTCTTGAATAATTGCTTGATGACTGTAAGCAATGTTTTATAAGAAGTTAATGCCATTTTGATACAATATGTAAACTTTGCATGAAAAATTTATATAAAGTACACAAAAGCAATATTTATAAAAATAAAAAAAACTGTATTTGTTATTTTGAAAGAAGTCCCTTATTAAGTTATATGGCACCAGATGTGGGCCTCCATGCCCATTATCTTAAATTGTATATCAAGAGTGCTCACACTTTTTTGGCTTGTGAGCTACTTGTAAAATGACCAAATCAAAATGATCTTCCTATAAAAATACAAAACATATATTTAGAATTCTTTACATGCACAATATATCTTGGTATAGCTTGCATAACTGCGTGAACCCATATTGCACAATACAACTCTTTACTTCGGTTGCTGCCTTCACTTTTTGAAGTTGACTGTGAAAAAATTGACTGCTGTTAAGACAACTGAGATTTTAGCTCCTTCACACTTCTTCTTCTCGGTTAGCTTTTTGGAGGGAAGTCAGTGTCGTAGTTTTTATGAACAGTCAGAAAATACTGCTCCACATTTCCCTTCTTCGGTCTAGCGATGACAGACTGGCAGATTGAGGCAGACTCGCTTTGAAAATGACATTAAAAGTCCACCTCCCACTCTTTATGGAAGTGGTACGTTTTTGAATTCCTACTTTTTCCAGCTCCCCACTCATTTTTATACCCTTTCTAGCGTATCTCCCTAGCTGGCTAGAGTTTTGCAGCACTTTGCGCCATTATGCATATGTGCGGGTGACCAATGTGTCAGAAAAGGTCAGATGTCAGATTGGCTGCAATCAAGTGACAAATTTCATAATGAGGACAGACGATGGGCTGACGTCTTTGTTAATTATATGCGATCTACCCACACTACCTTTGCGATCAACCGTGATTGATGTATTGAGAACCCCTGCTGTACATGATGTGAATGGAGGACGGTGGGGTCCCACGTTAGTGTTTTTTTTCAAGGGCCCCAGAATTTTCAAGCTAAAGCCCTGATAACTGCACCCGGCGTCACTGCCCCTGTGAATCTCTAGCCATGGAACGCCCCCATCCAGGATGATGATAATTCACAGATATCTTTTTAGCATGCTGTAGCTTAGCACAAATATGATAAAGCTTCGGATGGACGGTGTGGATACACCGATTACCAAAGCAAGCAGATAAGATCAGAGGTAGCTAAGCTGTTTATGCAGAGGTGGTGTGGTGTGGTACGCTAACCGTGACTCAGCGGGAGGCAGAAACATTTGACAGCCTCTTTCTCAGACAGAATGTCACAGAACACCTGAAGCTACTGTAGCCAAACACTGCTCTCTAATTCATTAGCACACACTAGCCTTATTTTCTCCGGAGGGAGTTGAGTGTATGTATTGGGATAAACCTTAACCTATGACGATATTTACAATGTGCAGAGGGATTTTCATCTCATATGTGTCTGCTCAAAATAAATAGGCATTATAAATTAGGTAACTGAGAAAGCACACTATAGCTTTTTTTCAAAATCCTAGACAGCTGACTCGGTGTCTACTACCTGTGAAGGCAATTAAATTCCTGGGAGAATCCTAACAGCTATTCAACAGCACACATGAATGACTTGACAACTGTTACATAAATACTGCTTTTCATTCAATTTAATTCACATCTAATCCGCATTAATTCACATTTATTTCATGTGAAGCAAAAAAAATGGATCCACTAAGTATGCACTTTCAAGGAGAACTTTCCACTTTCCAGTCTGATTCCAGTAGAGTCTGATGTTTGCTCGTTTCAAAGATATTGTAACTCTATTAAGAACAAAAATACATATCCTACAGTAATACTAGGTAAAAAGATCGGTAACACGTTATTTTACAGTGTCCTTGCTACATGTGAAATGTAGTTGCTATAGGCATATTGGTAATATTTTGTATTATAGCACTTTTATAACCGTCCACTATAGCAACATACGTTAAAATTCAAAGTATAAATAAAATTAAGTATATCAGTTTTGCCTTTATCCTGTAACAGTAAGAGTAACAGGGAAAATCTTACCTGACTCACCCTTTAATTCTTGCAAGTTGACACAAAACAGTTAGTCTCTAACCCTGAAGAAAGCAAGGGCAGCAGCAGTCAATGCTTTGAATAGACTTGGTGAAATCAATCTGGAGCCTGCATAGGGCAATGGTGACAACAACAGAGAAATCGTCTCGGTTTTGTATGTAACCTTAGTTCACTGAAGAGGAAGCGCTCGTCAAGCGCTATGTGAATGCATCTGTGTGATTGCATCATGAAGCATGTGTGTAATAAGGCATGCCAAACAGTCCGCAGTTGTGGGTGGCACCATATTGTGCCCCCTGCCTGGGACAGCATATCCCTCCTGATCAGAATCTCCAGAAAATAACCTTCTAGGAGGGACACTAGGTCCAGAAAGCACCTCTAACTGGTACAACGGAGCTCCCAGAACCCCTGGCAGCAGAGTGGTCGAGAAATTATTATTATTATTTTAAGTACAGACGAAGTCTCGACCAAGTTGGAACCAAAGCATCCAGCCCAAGAGGAGCTGGACGTGAGAGAGAGACAGAGTGGAAAATCTCAAGACGCAAACGCATCCACCTGCCTGGCAAAACATATTTGTTCCATATTTGGTGGAGTCCCATTCCCCGGGCCTCAGCCGCTGCCTCGAAAGAATGTCTTCTCCTTGCATGCATGGTGAGAGCTCTGGAGTGGAGAATGTTCTCAACAAACTCGTTTGAGAGAAACAAGTTATAGGCTGGGCACCATCAGGGGCCAAACCACAGTTCCGAGTGAGGCATTATTGTGCTCCACACCTGGGACATCATGTCCCTCCTGATCGGAATCTCCAGAGGAGAGCTGTCGAGGAGAAACAACGCGCCTGGTTGAACCCCCACCCCCTCCCCCCCATGTAATATGTGGGCAAACACTGACATGTTGTTGTACTGGACAAGCACATGGTTGGACCTGAGCCGAGCGTCCTACAAGGATAGCTCCCCAAGCCGTGAGGAACGTGTACATTCTATGGGTCCTTACCCCAGCAGAGAACAGAGCCATTCCATAACCTGCTCAGGCCACTACTGTGGGTAGAACCCCATAAATCTGGGTGGTCAAGACCCAATTAAGCCCTCTTGATTGTGAGAAGGACCCAATGAGAACAGGAACAACCTAACCGTAAGCACAGGGGCCCTGCTGAGAGGGGTGTGCATCCCAGTGTCTCTACATTTCCGGGCGGATGCTGAGATGAGCACTCGCTGGGGACTGCTGTGGCCTGAAGCATACAAGGTGGGAAGAACGCAGAACAGAACGGCCCCCTGAGGGCATTGTATAATGAGGTGTAAACCACTTCCCTTCGGTGGGGACTGTCCTCCTGGACCTGATGCTATTGACAGTCAGTTAGTCCTCAAAAAATACTCCAAGATTTCTGTCCTACAAATAGGGTGATTGTTGATGAACCAGTGTGGATGGTGAAATCGTGTTGCAGAGATGGATTTGCAGAGAATACAAGAAGCTCTCTCTTTGGCAGGTTTATGCTCTTTTATCCATGCTGAGATGAGATGTCTGGCATAGCAATGTTAGGAGAAACCATGTTCCTGTAAAATGGGTCTCAGTGATGTTGTGTATATTGAGAAGAGGAGGGGACCAAGAACTGAAACTTGAAGAACCTCAATGATCATTCAGCATGCATTGGATGTCTCCCTGAGTGCTGAGAGATAGGATTCAAAGGAGTAGAGTGGAGTTCTTGTAATGCCCAGGGATGAGAGGGTGGACTGAAGGTTCTGATGATTAACAGTGTCAAAGGCAGAAGATGGGTACAGGAGAATAAGAATTTGGAATAAGCTTCTGCAATCCTTACAGATTCAGCAACTGAACAGTAATGCAGTTGAATGGCCTTTCTTGAAGCCAGACTGGCTGATGTCCAACTGTTATTCCTTGAGAGTAAAAGTTTTACCTGGTTGAAAACAACTTGTTCAATTGTTTTTTTCTTTCCGATGAATGGTAGGAGAGACACAGGTCTATAATAATAGTGATGTGTTTAATGTGGGTTTTTTCAGCTGTTGGGTTACCCGAGCCTGCTTGAATGGGGATGGGAAAGTGCAAGTGAAGAAGGAAGAAGGTGTGAGGGGATGGGGTAAAATAGGCAGGAAAATAGGAGAAGTTGAGATGAGTGAGGAGAAGAAGGAAAGAAGATTTCTGGGTGAAGAAGTGAGAAGTTGAGAACTGACTGCTGATAATTGTTGTTTTGTCAATGTTAGAATCAGTGGCATTAAAAAAGGTGTAGGGTGGTGGTTGAGGCGGACAGAGGAGAGAGTTGAATATTTTGAAGAGTTTAAAGCACAAAGGACGAGATCAGAGAGTGATACATACTCAGGTCAGAGGGGTATTTTGATTTGCACCATCTTGTCTCTGATGCCCTTAGTTTGGTCCAGTGTTCATGAAGAACATCAGTTAACGAGTGGTTAGAGGGAGTAGCGTGTGCTGGCCTGGAACAGAGTGTTTAAACATTGTCTAGACATGATTTTAAAGTGGAACATAAAGTGTCTGTTGCAGTATTCACATCCATAGAAGAACATTGTTTTTGAAGGAGAAAGAGTAGAAGTGTCCTAAGTAGAAATTAGGAAAACTAAAGTGCTAAATTACAACAAAGGTATAGAAATTAATCCTTACTGCCTCTAAAATACTACACTGCGCAGCGTAACAAAACTTTGTATTAAGCAAACACTTACACGCTTTGGTCATCTCCAGTGACTAATTGCTACTTCATTCTAAATGAGATCAGTTTTATTTGGAACTACTAATTAACTATGAACATGTCTGTGCAGCTTTCATAAATAGATCACTAATTACTTAACTGTTATATAGGTATTCGACGGGAACTATTATATTTTTTTTATCATTTATAAAAAGTACAAAATATTTTTAATAGAGTGGTTCCTGAAGGGTGAGGAGTAGAGTGACAGTACTTGAGTAGATAGGGCTTCCCATGGTTTTCACAAATAATAAATTTTTTAATATTATTTATATATTTTAAGTCTCACACATAGTACAGACCTGTTTATGACAGGTACACTGAATTGCTAAGACAACATTGTGATCTGGATGATGTAGCTTTGTGATTAAAAACACAATTTATAGAAGATGTTGTTGACAAGAGAACATTAAAATTTATATTCATATGATATGGAGGTTTTAGTGTCACCTACAATAGATTACTCCTCTCTAGATGGTTGTTTGATCATTTTAAAAGAAAAGGGCCAGTCACACAGCGGAAACGCATGAATCACGCACGAATTACGCACAGATTTTCGTTTCTGCGCGGAGCGTGCGTCGTATGCGTATTTCGTCGGTGGAACGAACGTGGACCGTCAGTGATTGTAAGTGGATGTGCGTCGAAGGTGGTTTGTGCGTGATTTTGAGTTTTGAACGGTTCAACTTTTTTCCGACGCACGACTGTGCATCAGTGTGCGTTATTCATGAGTCGGCGTGCGTAGTTTATGCGTCGAGTATGCGTGACTATGCGCGGGACACGCTTCCGCCGTCAGTGCTTATGCGTCGGAACTGTTTCGAAACTGCGCACGTCCACGTCTGTCCACTGACGCCCCACCTTCATATCACGCATGAACCGCGCACGTATCACGTTCATTCCACTGACAATGTGGATTCTGAAAGTGCTTGTTCGTGGAACGTTCACGAAGCGTGCGTGTTTGGACGCGCTCCGTCAGTGATTCATGCGTTGGGCGTGCGTCGAATGTTCGTGGAATACTTTGGTCAATTTCTTGACGCACAAGCACGCACAAACCCAATCTGTGCGTGATTTGTGAGTGATCGGCTGTGTGACTGGCCCGAAAAAAAGAAAGAAAGAAAGAAAGAAAGAAAGAAAGAAGAAAGAAAAGGTGTGTATTGTCCCTGGATAAGTTTTACCATTCCTTAACTTTTGTGCTTATTTCTGTAACTTATAACAAGTAGTTAAACCGCGAACTATGCCACAATAATACGTGAGCTATGAGTTTGTAAAGGTTTGTAGTTTATGTGTGCTGTCACTGAAATAAGGCCATAAAGCCCATACTGAATATTTTTTCACAAGACTTTTGGGAATTGGATCATGTAGCCTAGCATCTTAGCCATAAAAATAAACAACAGAATGAATTTCCACAAAGAACAAATCTGAAACAGAAGCTTCTCAGAAGATGAATTTTAAGACCATGTTCAGAGTAAAAAAACCCAGAAAAAAACAGTCGCTTTCATATTACATCCTATTTTCATATTAAGTTAGTTATTCATTCAAATGTCTTCATGAAGCTAATCTCATTCTCAATCAAATCTCAGTCCTAAATACATTATTACTTACTGCTTGTTTTCATATTAGCCAATAGTAGTTGAAGTGTTAACGTAGTACTCATTTATCTTGCGTTGCAACCTTAATTAATGTAATTTTTTGATGATTACAATGCACCATTTTCAGCACCATCATTTCACAACTATAAATACTATTATTAAACATCTAAACACTTTCAAGTAAATTCACTCTCTCACTTAATGCTAAAATGTAAAGTTGTTGGTCTCACAGCTCTAAAGTAAACAGTGCAGATTCAGAATGGACAGAAATACTCAACAAAATTACTAGCTGGCAGTGTCATCCCTTCTTTCTCTCTTTTATAACATTAACAGTGTCCTTGTTACACGTCACATGTAGTTGTAGTTATAAATTATGCATAATTCTGCATTAACCCAACAACAATCCAATTATTTGTTTACAAAATTTTGCATCAACAACTAGGCCGTCCTACAAGTCAACCGGAGAAAGATTCAGTACTGTCTATTTGCAATCCGTTCCTTCTGTCATTCATACAATTCTATAAATGCCTTGTGTGTTTGCTTATTAAATATTTGGCCTAATCTGATTATGCTTTCAGTCAAGAGTGCAGTAAACATTTCCCAAAGTTTAAACTCATTCTGAAAATACCACAGATTTTCCCTCAAAAGTAAAGAAAATCTGCAGATGACTATACGTTTGGGCCGGGCAGTGTGCCTACAAAGCCTTTAAATGGGCAGCTCATGTGTACACTGAAGTATTTTAGCATGGTGTATTACTGTAAAGATACCACGTCTTCACAGCTCTCAGAAATGTCATATGAGTTCCACATGCCTAAGAAAGAATTCCAACTATAAATCAGATACCTCCATAAAACCTTCCATACCGAATCTTCACAAAGCCGTTTCCTGGTTCTAATCCTGCATGAATGATATAGGATTTCACACCAAGTTCAGTCTTCACATACTCATTGTTCGGTTCATCCATTCCAATATCCCTCCCACTCTACATGCGAACGGCGTCGGTTTCTCTGAATTAGCGTTGCCTCTAAAGCAACACTTCAGAAATCCAAACATCCTGTGACCAATTCCGACAGGCTTCTCATTCACAAGAGGCACATGCAAATAATCACACCTACTCAGCAAAGTTTTTTTCTTTCTTTTTTCCTGTGCTTTTGAGTTTCTCTTTTGTCGAGTCACACAGTGAGTGGATCGGGCGCCCACCTCCACTCTTATGGCTCCCAACTTCACACCTCTCTGCCGGTCCTCCTCGCCCACCTTCCTCATTTCAGCCGACACAATGTGGAGAATATTGCCTCCCACATGCGTTAAGACAGCTGGCCTTGGTTCCTTCACTCGCCAAAGCATGATTAATCACTTGACAAGACGAGTAGCAAGAGTTGGCCGGAGAGCCAATATAAGTCTCTCTAGACAGATCATTTCTGACCCAAAACACACCTGATGATGGACAAACCATCCCTCATGGTAAAAGACGAATGAGCTGAGCATGGCTCAGACTGACTGGAATAGAGGAAGAAAAAGTTATGCCACAGCGTGAGCGTCAAATCAAATGAAGTAATGGATCGCCAGAGATATCGGCAACAGACTGTAAACAAGAAGCCTGATGCATGGAGAGCTGAGACATTTAGACACATGTTTGCCTCCAGCTGACTTGATCTGCTCTAGAGGGGGTTGAAACAAAGATCAATATGACTTTGCAACCCAGTCACATTGTAAAAACCTACATTTCTGCAAAGCTCCAAACAAGTACTGGTTAATGTTGAAATTAACACTAGAGGCAGTATAACAATGACTTATTCCTTTTCTCACTAAATTTTGATTATTGAATAATCAAGACTTATTTTTATGCTGTTCCTTACACAACACTTCGTCTTTTCTACCTGAGTAAACTTGCACTGTAACTCACCTGGTCCAGGATTGGACTTACAATGCAAAGAATAAGTACGATATTAAGCAGACAGTCTACTAATACTCTAATGAGAGTTAGTAGACACGTAGTTGTAAAGCTATTTGTAGATGGTAGACCTGACATAGACCATCAGAATAAAGTGTTAGCAAATGTGGCATTCTGTTTCAGTGAAAACTGAACACGCTCACACTGTTCACAGATTTGTTATTCCTTTCAAATCTTAAACCTGCACACATTGAGAAAATTGAGACACATCACACACTACAAGACATTCTTAACTCTTTTCCCGCCAGAGATTTTGAAAAAAAGTTGCCCGCCACCGCCAGCATTTTCGATGATTTTCACAAAATTTTCATGTAATATATCAAAAGAAAGAACTCTGCTTTTAAATAATTTATTCTGTTCTAAATAAATGTATTTATTAATTTATATTAAAAAAACTTATCAGTAATTTTTTATTACGAAAAAGCTAATTCTTAAGCAAAAAGCTGAGAAAAACACTGTCAAAAAATACATCAGATAGTATTTAGAATGATAGAACAGTCGTTCTGGGTCAACATTTCATTCAGTAACATTTTGATTTATATGCTGTTTAACGTTTGAAGATGGCACTGTTTTACATATGCATCTGATTACATTTGACATTTTGATGTTTCTGCTTCTTCTTATTCACCTGTGTTTTGTTCCGGAGATTAATAACTCTTTTAGAAGATGTGCAGTTGTGTAATACGTAATTATAAAATTTTCATCAATGGCGGGCAAAGAACTAAAAGCGTCACAAAACGTGCAAGAACATCATACAGGCACATTTTTCCAGTAAGGGTTGTAAAAACTCAGGAATACAGAAGAACTGCTTCATACAAAACTCAAAAAATCTTTGCAAAGTTTGTTGGGACACAATCCCCAGCCAACATTCTTACTGTAGACAGATGAACACAATGCCCTGACCAGACGAAGAGAATTCATTTATACTTTAAGACAGAATCCAGTTCTAAAAAATAATACAACATTTAGAGGTCAGCAAAATGTCACCATATGCATGATGGATGCAAAGTTTGGCCAAGAGGCATACATTCTTGGCCCCAAACCATCAATGAATATCTTTCTTTAAGAAAAACAAACCTGAGGAGCACATCACTTAAAGCTCCCTGCCATTCAAAGTTTGTATTTGCCCTGAAACAATGTGTCACTTTCTTCTCAAAGAAAGACACAGATGGCTGGTCTCTTTCCAACATAAGTGAAAAATAAAGTGTATAAACCAGGACATGTAGTGCTTATAAAAAAAAACCTGAAGGTATTTCCAACTCTGAAAAACAAAAACTCTATTATAAAACCTAGTCAGTTGCGCTTGCTAAAGTCACGGTTAGGCTTCAGGTCAAATTATGCCCAATTTTAGCCTTCTATTCAGAGGGGGGAAAAAGTCCAGGGTCCATCGGTCAGTTCCAGATTATCTGGAAATATGAAGTGTTTCCAGATCAACATCGATATAAATTTCTGGCTTTCCATATTTTTTTCTGTTATATGGCAGGGAGCGCTATTCTGCATCATCTGAAAGAGTCTCCTGATCAAAACCCAGGTGAAGAAGAAAAAGAGAAAAGCTGTATATTTAACCAGATGCATATATAAAGTGACTCTTACAAAATTAAACAACTTGTAAATCAAAATGGCCTAATGCCACTAAATGAAATGTCGCCCCAGGGTGAGCTTTAGGACTGTGAAGCTTTGGGGTGTTGATGAACTCCATCAACTCCATCTGTGTTTTGATCATCACTCTGAATCCCATTTGGATGTAGTCTTTGACAAAAACACAATTTTCCCAGCTTTTTGCTCAACATATTGCTTTTTTATGAAACTTTCAATAACCCATATTCAAGTGTACATACAAAAAGAATGCATTAAGCTGGAGCAGTTCTTCTTGGGTCAGTTCTTTCTTTTGATATATTGCATGTTCGGATGTTCATACAAAAATGTATTCTGGGGACCATAAAAAATGTTGTGAAAGTTATCAAAAATGCTGGCAATGACTGGCAACTTTAAAAAAAAATGTTGTATTGTGAGATGTGCCACGATTTTCAAATCTTGTAGTGTGTGCAGATTTGAGATTTGAAAGAAAAACATCTGTGAAGATTCTCATTGAAGATTGTGTTTGATGCATCTGGAATTTCACAATCGGTTAATCTTGTTACAGCTTGAGTTTGTTTTCATTCATGTTTTCCCATGTGTTTCATTCAGAACATACGTGGAGTGAGAACTGGTGAACCTGTCCAAGTAATTCCCAATTTTCTCCAGTCCCCTCTGGTTCCATCGAGTCCTGAACTGCATGTTCCCCCGCAGGTTCCGTTCATTCCTGTATTTTCAGAGACCCCTTGCAGCCTCTTTCTCCAATCTCCTCTAACTCCCAGTCCTCAGCCGGAAGTTCCTTTTTCTCTGCTGGTTACGTCTAGTCCTGTATATCCCATGGCTCCTCCCAGTCTCCCTCTTCCTGACAGCTCATCTCCTCTGGTACACTTCTGCCCCTCTTCATCTCCAGAACTGAATATGGTGCATCTGCTTTGGTGCTTCAAGTTAGCAGTGGACTCCGGCTTTCCCACCAGTTCAGGTTCCCGTGTTCCACCTCAGATGCTCATTGCCACGGCTCCACCTCTGTCTCCAGTACCAGTAGTGTTGTGTATACACTTCACCATGCCAGCTCCACTAGCGTCTCCATTGGCCGTCCCATGGTGGTACCCAAAAAGTCCCCACCATGGCTCCTCCTTCCTTTCACTCTACCCTGGGCTCTCATCAAAGTTGGGCTCTCGAACAACATCTGGCTCCTCCTGCTCTGGGCTCCCCTTTGGATGAGGATGCACCTTTTTGGGAGGGGGCATCCTATCATAGTTTGATTTTGTTTTCATTCATGTTTCCCAATTTGTCTAATTCAGTTCCCACTTGTTACCTCTCTCAAGCTTTCTGAATTAGTTTCCTTTGTTAGCTCCTTATATTTATAACCTGTGATCTATTCCTCATTCTCTGTCCACTGTTAGACGTGTGGTTGTGTTTCTCTTGTTTAATTCTCTGAGTTTATGATTAAAACCTGTTCCCTTGAATTCACAGTCGTGCACTTACTCAATACAGCTTATCCATGACAGCGTTTAAAATGCCTGTAGACCTGCCAATAGCAGAAGCCACTGAAATGAGCTCATTGAAAACAATGCAAAACTATACATTTCGTTAAATACTGCCAAGCATTGAAAAATTCACAGCTACTTCACTCAGTATTTTGTCTGCTTTGTATATTTATGCTTACTGGAACATTGTCTTTTTGACTTGATCTTCAAAATCTAACCTGTGCGAATGAACTTTTAGGTTAAGTTTCTGGCTGCACTTAGGAGGAATTCTGTCACGGAATTGATACGGGAGGACTCAAGTGCAGGGGAAAAACAGGGATTTATTATAACAAAAGAAACATAAATCAGAACTCACAACAGAAACACCCGCGAGGGGGAAAACATAACTGAACTAAGACATAGAACTAAACTGGAACAAACCGGATGGAACGGTACACTTAACCCAAACACCAAGAAGCAGAACATAATGACAACGACACGACACAGGACAGCAAACACACTGGGATTAAATAGGGAACACATGAGGGAGGTAATGATGAGAGACAGCTGGGAATGATTATGGGAAACAAGGAGGCGGGGCAGACGCTAACGAGACAAACACACAGGAGAGAGAGCAGTGCCACGGTTCTGTCACTGGAAACACTGGAACCGGAACTGAACCTGACAGAACCGTGACACTACCCCCCCCTCAAAGGAACGCCCCATGGCGTTCCTACATAAAACGAAACCCCATACCACACCGCATGAAACATACAGGACAGGGAGCTAAGAAGGAAGAACTAAGATAAAAAAAATATATATGGGAAATCAGGAACGAGTGGGAGGAAGGGCAAACAGACAATATCAATGAAAATCAAAACAGGGCAACCAAGGAAAAAAAACAAATACCAAAAGGTCCAAACCACAAAACCCAGAAAAAAAACAGTCCACATAACCAGAAAAAGAAATACCCAACAATACATAATGTCCAGGGAGGGAGGAACAGGGGGAATGAGCCAGGGTGGCTCAAGCAGGGCCGGCAGATTGGGCGGGACCGGCGGATTGAGCCAGGTGGGCTCCGCCAAAGCCGGCAGATCGGGCGGAACTGGCGGATTGAGCCAGGTGGGCTCCGGCAGAGTCGGTGGATTGGGCGGGTCCGGCAAGGCCGGAGTGTCAGGTTCGGCCCGCGGGTCAGGCGGGCAGAGTTCAGGGTCGGCCCGCGGGTCAGGCGGGCAGAGTTCAGGGTCGGCCCGCGGGTCAGGCAGGCAGAGTTCTAGTTCGGCCCGCGGGTCAGGCAGGCAGAGTTCAGGGTCGACCTGCGGGTCAGGCGGGCAGAGTTCAGGGTCGGCCCGCGGGTCAGGCAGGCAGAGTTCAGGGTCGGCCCGCGGGTCAGGCAGGCAGAGTTCAGGGTCGGCCCGCGGGTCAGGCAGGCAGAGTTCAGGGTCGGCCCGCGGGTCAGGCAGGCAGAGTTCAGGGTCGGCCCGCGGGTCAGGGAAGTAGAGTTCAGGGTCGGCCCGCGGGTCAGGCAGGCAGAGTTCTGGTTCGGCCCGCGGGTCAGGCGGGCAGAGTTCAGGGTCGGCCCGCGGGTCAGGCGGGCAGAGTTCTGGTTCAGCCCGCGGGTCAGGCGGACAGAGTTCTGGTTCGGCCCGCGGGTCAGGCAGGCAGAGTTCTGGTTCGGCCCGCGGGTCAGGCTGCACGGGTCCTGGGTCGGCCGGTGGCTCAGGCAGCACGGGTTCTGGGTCGGCCGGCGGGTCAGGCAGCACGGGTTCTGGGTCGGCCGGCGGGTCAGGCAGCACGGGTTCTGGGTCGGCCGGCGGCTCAGGCTGCACGGGTTCTGGGTCGGCCGGCGGCTCAGGCTGCACGGGTTCTGGGTCGGCCGGCGGCTCAGGCTGCACGGGCTCTGGGTCGGCCGGTGGGTCAAGCTGCACAGACCCTGGGTGGGCAGCCCCGTGCATCTTCCAGGCACGCAGGGCCGCCAAAACAAAAAAAAGGTCAACAGCCCTCTTGGCCCTGGCAGGGTTGATAAGAGGTGCTTCGGCCTCCTGACTGGCTGCAGGCTCTGGGACGACTGCCCCCTGGCTGGCTGCAGGCTCTGGGACGACGGCCCCCTGGCTGGCTGCAGGCTCTGGGACGACGGCCCCCTGGCTGGCTGCAGGCTCTGGGACGACGGCCCCTGGGCCATTGGAAAGGGAAGGAGCCCCTTTCCTTCTCCTTCTCCGGCGGTGAGGTGTAGAGTCTGCGGCCTCCTCTGGGGTCGGAACATCGGTGGGGGGCGTGGTGAGGAATTCCACGAACTCCCAAAAGTCCAGATGTTCCAGCCCCCTCATCCTCCTCCAGCTTAAAGGCTCATCTAGGGCGGCATTGAAGAGGTTCTTGAGATCAGCCTCATTGAACACCAGCCCCGCTGCATTCAGGCCAAACTTCTGGGCAAAAGTCTTCAAATCTGACCCACGCTGACGAAGGGAGCCCAGTATCTTTGATTGCAGTGACTGGTGGAAAGATAGGCTGGGGTCCATGGTGGCTGGAGGAGAACGGAATCCCTCTCCCCGCTGAGTCCTCATGGGTCGTGTCGTTCTGTCACGGAATTGATACGGGAGGACTCAAGTGCAGGGGAAAAACAGGGATTTATTATAACAAAAGAAACATAAATCAGAACTCACAACAGAAACACCCGCGAGGGGGAAAACATAACTGAACTAAGACATAGAACTAAACTGGAACAAACCGGATGGAACGGTACACTTAACCCAAACACCAAGAAGCAGAACATAATGACAACGACACGACACAGGACAGCAAACACACTGGGATTAAATAGGGAACACATGAGGGAGGTAATGATGAGAGACAGCTGGGAATGATTATGGGAAACAAGGAGGCGGGGCAGACGCTAACGAGACAAACACACAGGAGAGAGAGCAGTGCCACGGTTCTGTCACTGGAAACACTGGAACCGGAACTGAACCTGACAGAACCGTGACAAATTCATTTCAGTTTGCCAAATGTAGAGGAACCAAATCAAGGGCCAAATTAGCTTGAGAGCGCAATCCCAAAAAGGTGTGGATGGGAGTGGAAAGTTCTGTACAAGATTTACAGACTTGTCTGCTATAAGACACATGCAGACCTTAGTGTATCACCTGACATGATGAAAGGGAAACTACTACAAATGCATATGCTATAAGATCAGCTGCGAAAATAACTCTGTCCACACCTTTTCAGTGCCTTCAGTGTCTTTAGTAAATCCAAAAGAGATTTGCGCTGGCACACACTGTTAGTTAGTCTGTCCCCAAATGTTCCATATCAGTTCGGATGCTGCCTAAGGAGGTATCTGGCTAAATAGGCAGTAGAAAACAAGACAGCTCTAGGTTATGGAAGAAAGCAGTAAATGACAAAGTGTGTGTTGTGGAACCAGAAAAGGTCAAAATACTTGGATATGGAGAAAGCAATCTGTCGTCTGTTGAATGCCATGCTAGAAATGTAAGAACGTCTACTGGAAAACAACTACACTGAAACTTGAAGATTAAATCGCTGTCATTGTGAACAGGGATGATGGTTGTTGTTCCTGAGACTCTCCCCCCTATACAGTCTACTTTTGGTTGCCGTGAATAAAAGTATCTGTAAAATGTCTACTTACATAAACCATACACTTTTTTGTGCAGTATGTACATTGGGTGTACATGTATTACGTACATCGGCTCAAAATGTATATGCAAAACAAAGCAAAGCACATAGTCTTCCCAGAAAACAAGCAGGAGCTTGTCTAGCAGGACTAGCAGGAGCTCTTAAAAGGTTGGTGACTTGTGTGATAGAAAGTTTCTTGCAACACATTCTGTCTCACTTGTTGACAAATCTCCCAATTGTGGAAAACTAGGCCAGGAAGAACCCAAATGTCACAGCACTCAAACGACACTTTGACAGCAGCCATCACCCTGAAGATCAATCGCTCAAACCCAGAGGTCAGGTTTGGATAAAGACTGTGGTTTTTACTGAGGTTTCTGTGTAATTTATTTCACCCACAAGGCCAAGAGGGATGAGCGCTGGAACCGGCAGGCCCTGGAGGTAAATCAAAACTGCCTGAGGAAAACCAGAGGCTCCTGGGAATGTTGGAGCGCAAAGTTTCTAACGACCTTGATGGTTCTGTTGTCTTGGTTCAAACTTATGAAAAGACATCTGATGCACTTGGGGAAAAGTTTGCTGATCGCAGCCTGCATGTGCGGGAGAACTTGAAAACCTCATGGTTTGCTTCTGGGCAGCTGCCGCATTAACAGGCCAAACATTTGCTGAATTTCATCTTCGATTTATTTCAGCCTTTGGGCATTTCATTTTTTAACTTGTCCTATAAATTAATTTCAGAGTATGTTTTCCCCCTCCGATTCATTCTCATTTGATTAGAACAACTGTAATTTCTTTCCATGTTTTTCATAATTTAATCGGGTGTCTGTCTCTCTGAGCATACGGACTTTGTTTCACAGGAAAATGCCTTCTGAATCTCTCCCCTCATCACTCTTGCTTTTCAGCACACATTAATAAAACATTTGTCACAATTTTAATCTCATTGCTTCGCTTCAAAAATTTGTCAGAATGCACAAAACTTTATAGATAAGTAACTCTCAGAAAATCGTCCCATTTGAGACGCCATGAATTGATATACAGTGTTACATTTTTTTATGGCTTAATTAATACTTTTCTTTAGACTTTAATTATTTTATTATAAAGACTTCAACATAATTAAAAAAATATATATATTAAAATAAAAGATCCTGAAAAGATGTATCATAAATGTGAAGCACCTCAGCTGTTTTAAACGCTGATAATAATCATAAATGTTTGTTGATCATCAAATCATCATATTAGAATGATTTGAGAAGAATCATGTGACACTGAAGACTGGAGTAATGGTTCTACATTGATATAATATTAAACTGTTTTACTATTTGCATGATCTAATAAATTCAGCTTTAATCACAGGAATAAATGACACTTTACTATATATTCACATAGAAAACTAATTTGTTTTCTATGTGAATATACAATAAAGTGTCATTTATTCCTGTGATTAAACGTGAATTTATTAGATGATAAATACAGTAAAACAGTGTAATATTATATCAGTGTAAAACAGCTGTTTTCTATGTGAATATATAGTAAAGTGTCATTTATTCCTGTGATTAAACGTGAATTTATTAGATGATAAATACAGTAAAACAGTGTAATATTATATCAGTGTAAAACAGCTGTTTACTGCTACATTACATATGTTGCTATTTTCAGTTTTTGCCATATTTTTGATTAAATAAACATAGCTTTGCTGATATAATTTGGGATTAGTACAAAAGTGAAAAAGTGATCAATGATCAAAAGTGGCTGTAAACATACAAAGAGTTTGCATTTCAAAATAATAGTCCCTATTACATGATTTCTTCCGAAGATCCAAATAGAAGTGTCTCTGGCTGCATTATTCAAAATTTCAAAATGAAAAACATGCATTAATTCATTCATACTGGCCTCAATCAAACTTAATATTTAGTTATGGGGAGAAGGAAAAAAAATAAAGTGATCAAAGTGACAAAAAATCACCACAAAGTAGAAAGTAAATAATAGCACTGTGTGGTTCAATGACATTTGCTAGTTAAGACTGCTAATAGCAAAGTCTACCTTCTGCATTGCATTTTCAGCCCTGTAATAAAGTGTGTTGGCACAAAACATGATGTGAAAGTGAAGTGCCATGGCTTTTATTACATTTATTTCAGTTATATACAGTAGCCTATGCTATATATCAAACTTACTGTGATAGGAGGTTTTAGGGTTGGGGTTCATATTTATTGTCCACTAATCTGATTATTTAGATGTTGGTTATGGTCCTCATATTTTGCACCTGAGGTGGGAAATACATTTTCTGACTTCAGCAATAAATTAAATAATTGAAAAACTCCTGACACATTCAAGTACAAATTGCACCATTCCCTGAGAAAGACCCAGCCACTTTCGCTGTAGCATTTCTCTCTTTACATGAGATGCATCTTGAGCTCTCAACCTAGATGAAACATATATTTTGCCAGGGGATTTTGCAACAGCTCTTGAGGAATGCAGGTGACATTTAATTTCACATCACAGCTGAACATGCAACATTTGACTCTGAATGCTAAAAAGGTTTCAGAGCATCTAATCGGAAACCATTTGCAGTAATAGACGGTTGTCAGTGACGTGGAAAATCTATGCATCAATACCTAATATCATCTGACGAACAAAGAGCGAGCAGAAGACTGAATGGTTAATTTCTGAATTTGATTTGTAGCATGGCAGTGCCAGCCAGTCGGAGAAGATCCATGCATAGAAATCATTTTTCTTGTGCCACATACACGTGATGTGTTTAATTAGACTCCCGTAACAGTGAACAAATGCATACTGTTTGCTGCAGGCGGCTGGTTTATCTATACGCACAACCGTATTGATGGTGTTCATAGAAATGTAAATTGTCTAGTGTGGATTTGAGTCAGAAAGAACCGCAAATGTAATAGAATGCAATCAAACATTCATGTTGCCTTGAGCCATGAGCTCTGGGAAAAGACAAACACTTCTACACAGCCATAATATGCTGCTGGCGCCAAATAATAATAACCAAAAATATAGTACAGTAGAATCTGGTTATCTCGACGGCCTCGGGGGTTGCAAAAAAGCATCAAGATAACCGATGATCGAGATAACCAACAGCCAATATGGCGATTTATTTGATGAAGGATCGGCATGCTATAAAAATGTACATACACTGTATATGTTTGCTAACAACAAAAGGCATATGTGCACCAACTAACAGCAGAGATTTACCAGTATACAATAAAAAACACCTTCCATTCTCGATACAAACCTTTAATTATATTCTCCAACATTTCAAACACAATGATCGCTCACAGCGTAAACAGTCATAACATATTCGTGAGGTCATCACGCTGTACTAGATTGCATACTTTCTTGCGTTCTGCCTGTCTAATGTGCTTTCTCAACAAATTCGGCTTCGTCCCGACTTTTAATAACCGTATTCTTCAATCCGCAGCGGCGCTGAGCAGAGCTCACATCAGAACAGAAGCAGGTGTGTGTGTTTATCTAAGCCTCATACTCATTGGTCGGTAACCGCTCGTCAATGTCAAAATATTTGAGAAAACCAATCAAATCAGAGAAGGCGGGCTTTATGTGCACACAGCTGTGAGTGCTTTGGGATGTGGGTGGGGCCCACGGCAGCACTTGCTACTCGTTGAGAAGCGTAAGAACAATATGTGCTTTCACTTCGTAGAGTCTCCAAAAGTCTCCAATAACTCCAGATAAAGTCGTTAGATTTGTCGCTAGTCGCTTTTTTGAAAATTTGGTCTGAATACTCGCTAAATATAGCGACAAAGGCGTTAAGTTGGCAACACTGTCCGCAAGTTTTTCTGCGGCTGCGCTGCACTGGAGATTCACGTGCGATTCACGTGCAACGCAAACTTGTGAACTAGGTACGATCAAGAGTCACGAGATAACCATGAGATTTGGCGAATTTGTCCCTCTTTTGTGCTCGAGATACTATTGTTCGGCGACATAAAAGAATCGACATAACCAATGAGAAAATGCTTAGACAAATAGGGAGTTTGTCGTTTCCACTTCAAAAATGTCGACTTAATAGGATTGGCGAGTTAACCGTGAGTCTAGATAAGTGGTCTCCACTGTATATTTGGTTTGTCATCAAAATAGAAATCTGAATTGTCCTTGCTCCAACAAATCACATTTGGCAACTGCTCCGCCAGCTTACCACGACTAAGGGCAAAGGTCCATGGATTTTAAAAGAGAGGTGGCTATTGTTAATATTTAATGTATCTGGAAACAGTAATTAAGTCTTCCCCACAAGAAAAGGAATTTGACATGCTCTGGAGAGCCAGTGAGTAATTATATTTGTAAAGAGCAGTGATACAAGATACTCCCCCCTGACTAGGAGTCATTACACGCCATTAAAGGGTCCCAGCAAGCCTGGCCTTATCCGCACACGCGCGCGCGCCAGTCAGTGCTCAAGATTTCTATAAACAAATTGTCTCTGACCAAGCTCGGTGTCTGATCAAATCTGAGTGCCACAATATTCGTGTATCCCATCAGTCACAAAGAGCCAGACGCAGCATCCACAGGACTGCAACAGCAGGAAAGAGATGCTGGTGATCTGGCATTTCTAATTAAATATTAAAACTGTAATGAGTTCTCAGCCATCTACATGGTGTGGAGTTCACAAGCGAAAGTCTCCAAATAGGGCCCCTGGAGAGACAGGGTCCACACTTAGAAGCAATAATTATCACATCCACAGGACAGGTGGAAATGCTGCAGTGAGATGATAAAACCAGCGAGACTTATTAAACAGAGTTCGGGAATAAAGAGCGTACAGTGCAGCGATCGTTGTTATTGTGTTGTAAATTTCCAGGCTGTATTCACTCGCATCAGGAATGCTATTTTCATTCTAGAGTGCTTTTTATGTAATTCTCAAAAAAAGGCACATGCATGCATAAAAGCATGAATTTTGCATCAAACCCCTGTAACCTACATTCAGCCATGTTCACGGAGACTTCATAATAGCCGCGAGGTAAATGAGGAATCTTTTACATGCTGTGTAATTCTCTCTTCATACCTTTAAGCTGCATAATTAAAAGGAGGCTCGTTTTTTATATTAGTATCATATTATTAATTTATTTTTCTTCCCCGCAATTGTTCGGTCTGCTCTGAATTTCAATTACATCTGTAGCAGCTCTCACTATGCAAATGAGGGTTGTCCTGTGTTTTAATAAAGGGAAAATGCAAAGTTCACAGTGCTGCCATCATTCCTTGCACAGCCTGTAGAGATTATACCATTAGCAAAACATCATTTGTAAAATATATGCCCGATGCAACCTGGTTCAAAAAATAAGCGACTGCTGCAAGTAATTGTTAAATTTCACACCAGGGTTGGAGTCAAATACTGCCTCGCTTTAGGAGGAAATACTTCTTAGCAAACTTGTAGTCATAATGGATTTTAGTTGCATTGTTACTGCGTTGCAGGCACTGACTAATGCCTGCGAATAAATGTTTGTGCATTATATGTATTCTTAAAATTAAAACGTGAAACAGTCAGAAGGCTTTTCTGATTTTACAAATCACCATAGTTTACCATGGATTTACTGTAGTAACTCTAACTGCACCATGATATTGTTGTAGAATTGTGGGCTATTCATATCAAATGTTATCATATTCTTGATACACGTATTAAATGTATTAAACAAGCAAACCTATTGGAATTTCACTTGGTCCTGTAGCATCGCATTGGATGTTTTAAATCCTGTTGGACATTCTGATTTATTTTTATGGAATTTCACTATGTTCTGTAGGATCTTATTGGATTCTTAGAATCCTCATTTATTTTAATGTGATTTCAGCTTCTGCTGTATATTTTTTTCTCTCTCATTTTTTATAATACATTGAATGTTACATCAGAAGTGAGTTAAAACAAATCGCAAGACACAATTAAAAGCTACTCGTTGTTATTCTTGAAGGAATTCAAAAAGAAGAGAAATATGCCCATACAGACCTGAATAAGGATCCATTAAAATCTTGTAGAAAGGGCAATAAACCAATAAACGTTCCAAAATATGATATGAATTCTAATTAGAATCCTATACAAGTTTCTTATTGGAATCCTTTGGGATTTTTTGACAAGGGAGGGGATTCAGGTCTATTTTTCATACACATACCATATGAACCATATAGTTACATTTTGCCATGGTATTGAGATGATATATGTGCAGTTTTAACTGTAGTTCTCTGAATGGATGCTACCATGGAAGATCAATGATTAATATTTGAATTTGTATCCTAGAATTACGTCCAGTATGACAGGTGTCTGAAGCATGAGTCTAATCATTACAATGACCTTGACATTGGCAGGCAACGTCATCGCTGGTGCGACAGTCAGTATAAAATGGGCACCTGTGCAATACGTTATCCACTTCTTATCTGAAGTGGACTGCGCGTCCATCCTTCTTCGATCAAACACATTCGCACATTTCATGTCTGTCATCAGGAGTCAGTAACGCTGACACGGATGAACACACTGCTTCAAACAAACGGTCTTCTGAAGCTAATGATGACGTTTTGTGCACAGGTGGCTTTTTTATATTCACGGTCGCACCAGTGATGACGTCAAAGCTGATGTAAAGGTCACTGTAATGCTTCAGACCCCTAAGGGGACGCAGTGTGAGTTCCCTTTACAAACGTAAATGAGTCTGAGGTATTTTTTTGTAAATGAGCAAACATTTGCATCTGCATGCCAACTCAAGCTACATTTCTATGAGATAAAACATGCAATGTTATTAATATTTCTGCATTCACGGCAAACTGTGCTTATACATTTCAAAGTCAGGAAACACAGACCTGTTTCATAACTTGAAACATTATCACCCGTTAGAATATGTAGAAAAAATTCTTAATAGACTTTAAGATATTTATTTTGTGAAGGGAACATAACTGGAAAAGTGTTAACAAACTTTCACTTTTCTTTCACTTAGGAGCAAAAATCTGAATTGAAACGTAAAAAAATAATAACGATTTGACATTTATCGTGATGATTATCAGTATCGACTGAATAATCATGTTTAGTTTTATCATGATCATTGTTATGGTCATATTGCTCAATTTTCAGTGATGAATCTCGTCTTACAATAACTGTTGTATTAATAACACTCTGTTGATCTGACTGTCCGTGGACGGGGATACAAAAATACGGAAGTATTTTTCACAAAAGGCCTGGAGTATTTAAACGTGAATATATTGGTTCAGGGAACACAACATATGAGTAAACATTATGACAATACAAAACGTCATTCAAATCCAGCAGGGAGTCAAACATGAACTATAAAAATGTTGCTTTTGGTCAAGACATTTTACCCCAGGTTATTAATGCTTTAATGAATAAAAGCATATGGATGTATTTTGGATTCAGACTGAAATATATTCTGCATATGTGTCAAATTTAAAAGCATAATTGGATGACTGAACATTTTTATGCACAACAACCCAAAACAAAAAAGCCACACTGATTGAACTTTCACAAGCGTTTCTACCGCCGATTCATCAAATCAACAGACTCTCTTGCTTCAGTGCTGTGCATTTACTGAAATAGTAAGCCGCATTTAACTTATCATTCAAGAACAAGTAAAAATAGAAGTCTTAATGATACACACAGAACAACAGGCACCCAGACATTAGCAAACATGGTTGTCCTCAGCACTACTTGTTTTTCCAATATAGCTGCTCATGGATAGATATAGAAGAAGGAAAAGTGCTTACCTAGGACGCCGACTCGAAAGTTGAGCGTTATAACGATGACGTTCCCGTAACTGGCCAGCACGCTTCCGTCGATCATGTTCCCGGTGCCCTCCATGTATGACCCACCATGAATGTACACCATCACAGGTTTGGCTCCAGTATCTCGTATGTCTGCAAGAGTGGCCACCATTAAACTCTCACTCCCCCACTGCCCCGATTCAACACAGTAATGCGTCTCACAGTCCTCCCAGATACCAGCCACCGGCTCAATTACAGTCTGAGATGCATCTCATATCAGACGAGTCATTTGTCTCTCGTAATGAACAGTATACGCAAAACAGATATGAACAGATGAAGCCATATGGAAGGTCAGAGCCTAACCGGCGATTGCAGGCGGCTCTAACACGCTTTAGTGGCCTAAATGATGAGCTCATCGCAAATTTAATGGCCTTGTTAGACTTCACTACTGCGGCACAGAGCCACTGAGGGGTTTAAAACGGGCAGCAACTGGAGGACCAAAATTACTCGCTGAAGGAATAGTTCAGCCAAAAATTAAAATGATTATTCCGATCCCATATTATTGTTCCGCTTCCGTGAAATGCGAAATCATCTTGGGCCAAAGTGAATGTTGTTATGCACTGCTAAGCTCCAAAGGCACCATAAATTAGTACGTACAAACATATGCACTATATTCCAAGCGTTCTGAGATGAACTTTCTGCCATTATTCAGTGAAAATCAGTAAAAAGTAAAAATATGGTGCGTTTGGCATCATTGACCCCAAATGCTATTGGTTCTCTTATAAAGTAGACTAACAAAGATTATAACATTTTAAATATAGATAAAAATGGCTGTTTGACTTCAGAAGAGTTCAGGCTCTTTTTTGAAACTCAACAGTACAGTATAAAAAGTCATCATTTTAACAGTAAAATATTGTAAAAACGCAACATTATCGGTTAACAGTATGTACCCTTACTATATCTTCTGCTATACTATATTTCTATCTTCGGTCTAATAAATGTGAAATATTGTTAAATATATAGATTTTGAAAATACATTGTAAAAAAAAATCATTGTACTTTACCGTAAAAAATAGGGTGGTGATATTTTAGGTTTTATGGCATTGAACTTCAATTTATGGTTAAACAAATCTACAAAAATTGGCTTGCTAGTACTTTACCATATAAAGTATGACATTACAAACCAATTTGTCACATATGTGTACAAAAGTTGTTATTGAGAATTAATATTGGTTTAGATGTTGATGTTCTATTGAAAATAATAAAGATGGATGTATATATATCACGATTCAATTTTGTTAAATGGTTTTGATAAACAGAAGCTCAAACATTATTCTTCAAGGTCTCATTTTGAAAGAAAAGCTAATATCTAAAGACCAAGAACAAGTGGAAGAATAAATGTAATTTTTTCACTTTTGGCCAAACTATTCCTTTAAAATAAATCAGCACCCAATTCTTATTTTGTTAAAGGTTTTTATATACACATTTATCAAGCAGTCGGTATCAGTTAATATATATATGTATGAATTTTTTATCTCTCCTAATATTGCTAATTACATAAAAGAGAACAGAAGAACACAAGCTGAGAAAACCGTCTCTCTGCTGAGATGAAAGAGACACAAGCCTGCTGGGCTGAGACTCAAAATGCTGTATTGTATTGAAGGTTGCTATGGATACGGCAGATCAAAATTCAGAATCTTTGAGAAAGCCTAATCGCAAACACCACTCCAGTGCATTTGCCCCCATTCGCATTAAAGCCCTGCTTTTAAATATGCCTTATTTGCATGTATGTGGTCACGGCAAATTACCAACTGGCTTTTTTTGTGTAAAAGCCAATGTTATTTGCAATCACTGTGCCACTGTCTGCTTAACGTCTCCTTTACGCGGTAAGAACTCATTCACATGTTGTGCTCCTGATCTGATGGAACAAGCGAGAACTGATTTGTATAGAATTTTTCCATTTCAGATCCGCCGGCTGAAACATTTACGGTTACGTTTAAAGATTTATCTGGTATCTGAGAGAAGTATGATAAGACACTGCTTTGAAATGACAATTCTCTGTTGACACTTATCGTACGGAAGAAAGACAATGTATGGAGTGGGAGAAAGGGGGCAAGAGAGAGAGAGATAGAGAGAAAATGCACTCGATTTCCTGCACAAGGGATGCACAGGATGAGATACAGAATGAAAAGATCAATTAGAAAAACAATACAAAGATAATCATGTCAATGTTATCAGAAACCTCTTTTGTTGATTCACATCATGTTGGTATGATGTGCCGTAAAACAAAATACTTTGCTAACTGAGCTCTTCTCTACCAAACATTCATACAGTATATAATGTCAAAATCAAATCAAGTCCTTCAAAAGTCACATCCTGAGGAAAAACAAGAGACACATTGGTTAAAATGCATCGTAAAGACACTTCACATCACATCACATAAATGACCTCAAACATGAGGGGTGAATCTATAGTTTAACGATTAATCGAAACGTCAGCTTTATGGATGTACAATAATGGTTGATTTGTTCCATGACATGAAAACATGACTCACACACACAGACTCACAAACAAATGCATACGTTTCATCCTCAAAAGCAGCGGGCGCATGCATCTCTTCCTTTAGATAACCTCCATCAATCATCTCCAAGTGAACTAAAGGCGGTGCAGACCCATGCTTCCTTAAAAATGAAACAACACTCAACGACCTTCTTCACAAAGTCTTCCATCAGAGTTGAGTTTAGGATGTTAAAGCATGCTGGATGTCAGACCTGGGCGGCAGTGCTCAGTGTGTCTGTAAAGCTCGAGATGCGTCAAGCTATCTGTGAACCTCTCAAAATTCTCAACGGGCCACCTCTCAACGGCCTGTCACTCTAGAGGAACTGGACAGCGTGAGCGCTGATAAGTGGCCCAGACTTGCACTGACGCTGTAAAACATGGAAACTGTCAAACATTCTTATTGTGAGCATTGTATGAGCTCCCGAGCCGAGGTTTCGACTTTAGACCCCGCCGCTGAGCGCATCGCGGAAAACATGAATGTTGAAGATCGACGTTTCCAGGTCAAACCGAATGTCTCTGAAGCTGTTATGTAGAGGGAAAAAGTGAGCATGATTCGGACTCTGCAGGAAAGCACATACACATTCAGCCTTTAAATGCTGTGTGTGTGTGGTGTTTGGTCAAATCTCACTACCACAATGTTTATGTTGTTAGCATATATTGCTATGCAGTTGCTAAGTACTCTGGGTGGTTGCTAGGTGGCGACTTAGACTTGTGAAATGAATAGTATCTAAAAAATATTAGGCATGATGAAATTGTGAATGCAGAGTGACAGATGTCGTAGTTCACATGACATTCCAGTCACTCAGGATGTAGTGTGTCCATATTGCATAATAATAGAAAACAACCTTTTTTAACGGTTGCAAAGTTCTTCATCAAACTACTCTGTCAGTATGCAATTTCAAATGCAGCAATTCTATTATTATTAATATTTTTTTAAATACTGCATACTATTCATTTCACATACTGCTTTTCGAGTAGACATATTGAGATGCAGGGTACGGCCATACTGCAGTGCTCGCACCACAAGTTTTAGTAGATTTTTTTAATTACAAGTTTTAATACATATAGCCTAAGTGAAATGCAAAAGACTTTGATTTCAATGGCTCAACCTTTAATCCAGATGGGGACGAGTGACCTTTGAAGAATGTGAGTTCTTGAGGCTGGGCTGTGTGTATGTGCATTAAATATAATAGTGCTAACACAAAGACAGGTGGTCTGATGTGCTCTTTGAAGCCCAGCTTCTAGCAGTGAATGAGGAGGAGGAGGGAGAGAGAGAGAGGGACAGAGGGGGCGGCAGGTTGGGGGGTGAGGGTGTAGACGGTTTCCCACTGCACCACCATTCAGACTCCACATCAGACATCTCACACACTACTAACCACATGCTCTACTGCACACACTCACACCCCTCATAATGAAAAACTAGAATTCATGGCAATTTCCTGAGATTGATGCCAAGAAAAATGGACTTTGCAAATATGAGTGCCATTTTCCCATGCAAATCCCACCACAACACTGCTAGGAATCTAGGATGCTTACTGTAATAGCCTTGGTCAAAAGAGTTCACCCTCCCGACACCCCTTTATGACCCTGTTTAGACCTGCTATTAAGATGCTCATGTGGTCAAACAGCCGCAACAAGACCACCTACTCTCCGTCTTCCGACCTGATTCATAAACATTATGGGAAGCGTGTCCAGATGGGATTTAAACTGAAAATTTAGTTTGAAGATGAAAAACAAATTTCTAACAAATTTCTAACACACACTCACAGCATTCGGCTTGTCTTACGGATGTCAGAGCGATACTAAAGCTGGTGCTCTTTTTCCATTGTCTCTGTTTATTTTTGTATGTAAATTGTGTAAATTGTCATCCATTGGATCAAAAGATCTGAAAAAAACACAAACTTTTACGCACCCATAGACCCTCCCCCCCAAAGAAATCAGGGCAGAAATGTTTGAAAGTGGAAAAAAATAAAATAAAATTAAAACACCTGATGTCTCCCTCATGCACTGGTGATCCGATCGACCAAAATACATCTTAACACCAGGTGGAAACAGGGCCTATTTTGTTCTGTTTTTAAAAAGAAAGAGTTTGGGTCCCTCCATCAGGGTAAAGGCTCACCAACACAATGTTTGGAACAAAAATTCACACAAAAATGTGATTTCCACATGCAATTGGTCTGCTTACAGCAAAAACAGCAGACTTAAGAGGAACTTTCACTCAGTTGTATACTACTCTTGGTGATTCAATTGGCAAACTCTCACTATACGTGAGAGACTTTACTTTTTTTGTAGGTCACCATGTCTTTTCCCAACCCTTTCCTTCCCGTGGCTTGATACTTACACAAACCTATGAACAATTTAGCCTCCTCAGTTCACCTATACTTCATTTTTTTGGATTGGGAACCCGGAGAACGCAATCTCCGTACAGAGAGGACTCTTGGCTTAACCGGGAACCTTCTTCCTTTGAGGTGACTGTGCTAACCACTGAGCTATAAGAGCACTACATGACTTCTTCTGTCTGGCATCGCATGTCAGAGGCAATAAAGGAAGTGAAACGGTATTTATATATTTTCAATTGGCCATTCAGATTATTGTTTTCTCTATGGCAGTGATCTGCACGAAGGGAGCTCAGGTTAAAATCTTAAACTTTAATAGAATTTATAGCATAGGTTGTTTGACTATGATGAATGATCACCTCCAAATTTAAATTAAGGGAATGATTTCCTCTGCTTCCAAATTAAATACAAACTCATGGCATAGGATGCCAAACCCTGCCCTATGGTGCTTATCAAGCAATACCAAATACATGAGTGCATTGAAAAAGAGAGCCGGTTCCGGATTCTTCCTCTGCTATTCACTGTCGCTTTATCTACATATATTTTATGTGACAGCAGCAGCTCTGAGCATATGACCAAAAGTGCAAATCTTATTGGTTGACCAGTTTTATTTGCAGTGCAATTGTAAAGAGATTGGAACAACTCGCCATTCGCATTGGTATATGTGAATGTTTGTGTTGGTGCGAACAGACATTCAAATGTTTATTGCACTGAATTTTTGCACCAAACATTGATAAAATCTTGGTGTGAACGGGCCTTCAGTCTATATACATTTAAAAAAAAAACTAATGTATTGTGAGTTCATTGTAAGACACTTACAATGTTAAACTCTTACCCATGTCTATAACACAAATAAAGTTTAACACAAAGTTTAAGATTGAGAATAACTCACTAGCCAACAACACAACATATGCATTTAAGCCATAAATGTCAGCAGTCTGTTCCTTCAACTACTGGCACAACATTATACAAACAGGCATGCATCCAGTTTGGCCCTTTGTTTATTTAACCCATCCTGTGTGACAGTGGGTACTGAACACTACTACCGAATGAAATCCATCCTAACACCCCAGCAGGTGGAGCTGGCCTGGTCGCTGGCACCATCAGAAGAGGGCTGGCGTCTGGAGGAGAGAAGGGCTCTTTTGCCCAATTAGGACACATGGATAGGCGGGCCAAAACATTGGCTGTGTCGAACTATTTGTCAGCGGTGGGGAGACTATGACAGCAGACTCATGAGATAAGGTCTTTCTGTGGGCCAGGCACAATTTATTACTACTGACATGTTCTACATTAATAATTAGTTTAAATATACACCTACATAATGCACTAGTACCATAACAGTGTACCTTAGTGAAAAAAGAATGGTAGGTGGTGTTATAGCTTTGCTTTCCTTAGCAGCACCTGAGGTTGACTTAATCACCAGTGATGCTCCACAGAATGAGAAGCACTGCAATATGTTTGTGCCAAGCTTGAAGACTGAAGTAAGGACCACCAGCTGAGAAATGATGCCAACAGCTTGCTCGTTTCATTATGTCATAGGAGCCCAGTCTATTTTCAATGCTGAAAACAGACATCTCAGCTGAATCCATACTATACAGTAAATTAGATTAGGATTGATGCATCCCAAATCAAAGCATAAATGTTGGAAAGTTTCAGGCGGAATTTGGAAGTATAGATCTAAGCAGACTTTTGAATAAAAATGCTATTTTATGACACAGATGTATTCAAATTGATCAATTAACTTACTAGCATGCTTTCCATTGGGATTCACTCAGAGTGAGCTGAAAGAGATGAGCATATTTGCACAGTTGCCTTAATTTGAGCCTAAAGGCTCCATAGCTGACCTGGCAAAGGGTTAAGTGTGTGGTGATGTCGTCTAGAAATGTTTGCCAAGGAAGGCTGGCCTAGATTCACAATGATACTATGTAGCAAGAGATGAGCAGAGGTTGTAAGGTGAAGAGTGTGTCATGATCACTACTACTATAATTCACAAATATGCAGTGGCAGCTCAACTGTAGATTCTGTGTCCGAGTATTGTTGCTATGACTCGCACGCCTTGTTAAGCAAATGGGGCATACTGATATATAGTTGGCTCAAGTGGAATATCTATTCTGGCGCTGTTCAAGTGTCAAAACTCATTTGTAACACACTTACATTTGATATATTCAGCGGAGATGACCAAAACGCCTTAACAAGAAAGTGAGGCTCCACTATTTTTCAAACACAACCTTCCACTCTAGGGCAACTCATTTGCCAGTTTTGCCTGCTTAATATTCTTTGTTTATGTTTTGGCATGCTTCACAAGCCATGTTCCCTATTGTCACTGTTGACGCCACATCCCTGGGCCATTCAGAATCAAGGGAAACGGGCAGGGCATTGATGCAAGGTAATTGGCAGCTCGTGCAAAAACATGCCTTGGGCTAGAACACGGACACCTTGGTGGACTACATCTCAATCCAGAGCTGAATCCATGTCCCACTGGGACTGCTACAGCCAAAAAACCCAACCTCCAGACCAAGCGGAAAAGCCTCTGGAAGGACATGCTGCTTGACTGCTGGAGCCTAGTGGATTTTTCATGGAGAGCTGCCACATTTGCACACGTCAGAAATTGGATTGTCTGAACCAGCCAATTGCAAAGGTAATGCTACCACTTTGGATTGGAAGTCCAAATCCTCCCGAGGGAAGCTTCTCTGCATGTGGAGGGCTAAGATGTGTGCATTACAAGGCCTCTGCCTCTACTGGTATTGAAGAAAGCATATCGATTAACATTGCTGCTAATACCCCTGACTGAGTCGCTTCGAACGTGAGTTGCTTCAGTTTCCATTTCAGCTTTAGACACTGCTGTAAAATGTGAAGCCATCTTCCCGGCATTGTTCTGGCACCTGAAAACGGTAAATATGACCAGCTAGACAGAAACTGAGAGCAGAACTTAGTCTAAACCAACAAGGTGGGGGAATACAACTAGATCATAACTCCAACAACGAACATGTCCCTCACCTATAAAACCTATTGTCAGTTCTGGAGCATAAAGGAACAACAATAACAGGATTTGCGATAGGTTCTGGGATTTAAGCCTTTTGCAGTAACTGGGGGAAAATACTTTCCCTATTCTAATCTCGCCAGATATCCACCCTGAGCCCAGAATATCCCAAGATAAATGCTGAAATTGAACAATGCTCTTGCTGATTGGCAACTTCTCTTGCACGCATGCTTTTCCCCCCTCCGTGGCTAATCCTCTTACCACAACTTGTCAGCCTCTCTCTCCTCATCTAAATCCATCCGCCTGTTTTAAAAAACTGTGTTGTGATACCCCATGCTTGCCTCATATGTGCCTCCATGTTGCTGAACGCTACCACACATGCTATAAAGACTATAAGGAGAATATTTCCATTACCAATTCATGAAAAGTTGAATTTGCTCTATACTATGGCCATGAACTACTATACAGGAATTACAAACCTAGATGAAACGCAATGGAACGAGGGATCAAGCATCAGCGGTACAGCTGGCTTTAAATTGCATGCGGGTCAAGCACTGTATCACAACACTTCAAGGATCATCTGCTGCAGACCTTTCAAAACATGCAATAAAGAGAAACTTATCATGTGTATCTGTAAATATCCGTGATGCTACGCAAAATGTTTCTCATGTGAAGGTCATCGCAGTGTGTGACGTTTGTGTTGAGCCATTTGTAGATGTGAGTCGTGTGAAAAGGCCTTGATAAAATGTTACATTTTACTATTACTCAGTGTAGTAACGATATTATGGATACGTAACAGATTACTAAAAAAATTGCTGCCTAAAAGGAAGTATAATCAATTTGGATATTTAAGTCATTTCAACTTAAATTACATTAAACTGAAAAAAACCCAAGTTGAATCTTTTATATCTTGCTTTAATACAATTTCTTATCTTATTTTGACGTGTAGAAGCAATTTAAAAGCATATGTTGTCATATCATTTTTTACAGCATGGCTTAATGTTTACTGCATAACTCCTTGGCTCTCAGCTGATGGGTTGTAGATCTATTCTGATAGGGTCATTGGAAAGCAGCGAACAAATCGAATCAACCTCTGTAATTTTGATGCAGATTAATCAGAGATTTGACTGCGACATGGACAGGTGTTACATGCCCTTATCCTTGAAAGCTATGGACAGAACAATGCAAGCCAACATGACCCAGGCTATTATTGACAACTGCAACCTAACTTGATTTAAATGTTTGCCATTTATATGCATAGTAAGTGTAAGTGTAAATATATTTAAAGACGCTTAGAAACCAAACTAAATTATTTAGTGTTTATGTTGTTCATGGTTGTATAAAGAGATTTCAATATCTGATTTTAAAGATATTATTGTTACTTTTGTATGATGAATCATTTTGAATAATTTTACTATGCTAAAGTGAACCAGAATCACTGCATTAATCAACACAATTCTGCGTCTGTAGCCTCTTACATACAACAGATGAAAGAAAGAAAGAAAGTAAGAAAGAAAAAAAAAACGTGTAGCTACGCTGCACCTACGCAATTCACTCTCCCTCTTAAAAATCTCTCTGACATGCTAAGTATTGATGTATTCAAAACACAGTCATCCACCACAGCCACACAAAGGACTTAGATGACTATTTAGACCATGAGAGAAGATAAAAAGGTGCAAGAGGGAGGGCTGCATTCAAAGTACAGATAACAGTACAAAAAAACAGAAGCTAAAAAGGAAGAAAAAAAAATCCAAGACATGCAATTGTCTTTTGTCACCAAAGAAAATACCTTCATCTTCATCACCGTCGTTATCGGATAAATCCTCGCCCTGTTTTTTGGAATGGGTTCCTGTTAGTAAAGCAGGGAAAATACAGAGAAGCACAGCACAATTCAAAATAGTTTGATCATTAAGACAAGAAATGGACAACAAAAAAAAAACTTTACAAATATACCTGATACATATGACCAATATTAGATAACTTACATTAACTGAGCAGTAACAAAAATGACTTAAATGTATAACATGATTTCTTATATACAGAATCAGGTTCACACATTGAGCATCAACCTAATAAGAGGTTAGAATGTGTGTACATTTGGTTAAATGTCTAAAAGCATTAACAATCAATTGTGTTCCACTCTCTTATTAAGTCTGTGCTTAATATTACAAATCATTTATACAGTTTTTCAAACAAAGTAGTGGTGCAATACAATAAGTGCTGCAGAGTTTCATTAAAATAAATGACATACTTTTCAGTGGGTCAAGAGCTTAACACACTATAAATGAAAACATTAAAAAGCATTAACACAGCAAACTACAATTTACAATGATAGAGAAAACGTCATTATTCTTCATGTCTGTTTCAAAATGGCTTAATATAGATTTGACTCTGCTTTTCAAAGCATAACCATTTCATCAACAGTGTTCATTTCAAACGAAACACAGATGCAACTATAATTACATCACATCACCAATGTCATCAACAGTGTTTGTAGAGATACAGTTGGATAATCAGCGCATTCGTTGATCAACATGTTTAGCTATTATCAAAACCCGGACCATAAAATCCGTTGGGTCAGTTGTACAGCTGTTCCAGGAACTTTCCTACTTGGCAAAATCGTGGTCACCAAGTTTCCTAAAGGTTCAGAGACCTGAGGTCAATCTTTTAAAGCGCCTTTTATGAAAAATCTTAAAGGGGACCTATTATGCCTCTGATGCAAGTCTCAGTGTCCCCAGAATGTTCTTGTGAATACCATAGTTTCAGCTCAAAATACCCCACACATCATTTATTAAACAATGTTGTAAACCCCTATTTTTGAGCGGAAAGAAGATGGACTGTCTTTGTGCATGTGTCTTTAAATGCAAATGAGCTTCTGCTGATGCTCCTCCCCCTTTCCAGAAGAGGGCTGTGCCTTCACAGATCGTGACTCTGATACACTGACAAAAACTACATCTCTTTGGTTTTGATTTAATCTCTATCACGCTCATGCTCAAGTGACACTGCAGTCATTTCAGTCTAAACTTCTGATATATATTTTTCTAAGCGTCTTATTGCGCAAGAATCTGTGTATTAAAGTGACAGCAGCATAATATACAATATCTACTGCTATATATGCTGTTAATATGAATCGAGCAACAAAAGAAAAACAGAAAATCACTCACTGCTCTCGACTGAATATCTTTAGTAGCTTTGAGAACACTTTTCTTTCTTGAAAGCTGATGCTCTGGTGAAGAGATGAACATGGGGGCTCATTCAGGGGCGGAGCTATGCTAATAGGGCGGAGTCTGCCAGCAGTCGTGGGTGGGGCCTAAATATATGTGGCACTGCTTATGATTTATAAGGATTGAAAAAAGAGGTGTGGGTGAATTTTTACCATTATAGGTGTCCTGTTTTAATTCATGTTTCTGGTCTATTGTTTTGCTGTCGATGTGTTAATTGGTTCTGTCACCACAGTTACAGAGTTTTGCTTTGAGTTTTAGTTCAGGTGGGTCTCGTTAATTAGTCTCATTAGTTCTTCAGATTGCTGTGTATTTAAGTAATGTGTTTGTCCTGTCTACTTGCTTGATTTTGTCTAAGTTGATTGTTCTGTTCTATTTCCTGAGAGTCCTGTAATTTTTGCGAAGATTTTTAGTTTGTTTAATAAATGTAATAAAAATAACTGCTGCCTTTAGATCTGGACAACATTCCTTTCTGCTGCAACCAGCGCCCGTGACGATTGGCTGGCACGCAATGCTTACACATTTATATTCAAACACCCTGTAAATGTACATTTACAAAATGTACTTTTTAATACTGTAGGTCCCCTTTAAAATCTATATTTTTTTAAGTGCAAAATTTTAGCAAGAAAGACCTGTTTCGTGCATGTGTTGTGTTGCACTAGGAGTGTGGCATTACACTGTTAGGTTGAATTAATGCATTGTTTGAGAGACGTGGCAGCAGTGACACCTGAGGCAAGAAAGCTCTGTCACTTCAAATGTCCTTTTTAGTGTGTCTGGATTTAATGGCATCATGTTGCAGTTCCTGTAAACTATGTTACTTTTCATTGAGAGTATTCACAGTCCAAACTTATCTGCATTAATATATTAAACACACGTTAGCAAAAATTTAATTTTGGAATACTTTAAGTCAAAAGCAAATCCCTGTATTACGAGCAAGCCTTCTGAATTGTTTGCTTTGAGATACGAGTAAAGATTTGAGAAACAAGCAGCTAACAGACGCCAACGCTAGGTGGTCGAGCACTCGAAGCAGCTCACACCGCCTCACTCATTCACTTCACGCGTTCGTCGACTAAAATAAAGGTTTTCAAAAACAGCAGTCGAGAGAAGATCAAGCTTTAAAATGGGGGATTAAAATAATCTTGCGGGCTCCAGCTTTTTCGCGTGTAGATCTGTTATCCGCTCGCGGATGTAACTTTCGCGCGCAAACATTAGTTTTGTGCTCGTTTCTTTTTAGCAGGAATTTTTCCGTCATAGTTGACTTCCGTACTTTCCACACATAGTCTTCCACATTGTGTTTGCGTTATCTACGTAACCTCCTCCGCATATGCCGCCATTAGCAGCTACTGTATCGTCTGTCTCGAAGGCAAGAACCACATTTTATTTTATATCACAGGAATCCTTATATAATATGATTTTGTGTGTATGTCTCTATAGCAGTTAAAAAGTTTAGTTTAGAGTATTTTAGAGGGCCGGAACAGATGCATTTCTTATGGGAAACAATTCTTGCTCCATATACTTATTTCGACTTTCTCCATATTTCCTGGAACGTCATAAGTTATTACTTCTACGAATCTGCTTTGGACTTTCTGTGAGAGATCGCCCTCCGGCTTTGAGCGTGAATAATGTCCAGATTGCCTCATTTTGGATAACAATGAAACGACAGGCCATGCATCTCTTTGAATTTACATCTGGATTTATTCACTTTAACTTCTAAGTGAACACACTAAAAAACGTGTTTTACGTTTTACATTTAGATTTTATGAACACCTAATCAGTATTTACACTGATTTGAGTCTCAAAAGACTTCATGTTGAGTTAGACATTATAAAAACAATGCTTCAATAATTCAGCAAATAATTGAGTTCCAATTCACAAAAAAATCTCAGTCATTTGTTCATGAACCTAAACCATTTGCTTTTACATTGCACTGCACATACTTTTCACCATATAGTTTGCTTGTTGCACCACCAGAATTTCCTTGGTATCATCATTAAAACACGAATGTTCAAGAACCATCGACAGAAATGAATGTCACGTAAATTATTGGTTTAACTGGTTGTGAATAAGATTCCCAGCTCTATTCAGCATTAGAGCACTTTATATCACATTGATATTAACCTGAGAGAACGGCAGCCCATCTGGTCCACTGTTTCTCCATACACTTCAGCTTTTACAGTGAGTGAATACAGCCTCTTTGACCTATGCGTCAGTGTAAAAGCTCACTGAATGCAAAGAGCATCCCATTCTGAAGAGCATAAGAAGTGGGTCAGCGTGACAATGGATTGAGCCCAGATTTACATATCGGAAAGGTCACAATGTGGCGAGAGACCTATTGGCGAAATGTTGACTTCTAACAATGCAAGATGATTTTCACTTTACTGTCTGTCACAAATCCTCCAGTGGACTTCTCTATTTCACAATCTCAGACTTTGTCATTATATTTTATCTTTTGTTACTTCTGGAAATCTGGAAATACACAGGAATATTACAGACCCGTACTGGGGAAGATCAAGTTTTTTATGTTTTGTAATGTAATGTCTATGTAGTGTTTTTAATACGCTTAAAACTGCACTAAACCAAAGACAAAAACGTTGCAAACATGTGACCAATCCCGGGCTTTTGTCTTTCTATGATGTTCAAAGTGGTGATTGTATGAAGGCAGCTTTCCGACGCTGAGATGGCGAACAGTTACATGGTTTGTGAGACATTAGCAACACATCATTGGCTGCTTGATAACGTCGTCAAGCTAATCATATTAATAACCGTTATACAGTATGTCTGACACTGTAGAAAGCAATACATAAACGCATTACCATTCTGATACATGGAGTTGTAGACGAAGCTGTACAATTCACTCTTTCTCTTCTTCTTCTGAATCAGTTTCAGGCTCAAATAAACCAGTATTGTAGCGTTTACTACAGCTGAACGAGTGGATCTGGTCATTCGAGCTGTTGTGATTGGAGGCGGGGCTAATTATCAAATTTAGGATTCCTCATATATTAAATGATGTAAGGGTGTCGAGTTACATTCACACTATTTTAAGGCATGAAGAAATAATTTTTACAGGAAAGATAAATGTTTAAATGTCATTTTGATTATCATATTGAGAGATACAATTATTGACTAATTGTAAGTGTCAAATGGAGGTGAAACACAGACTGGAAAAGTTAGACTCTTTAAAGTCTGTAAGAAATGAAATTCACAACCCATTTTACTTCTGTAATGTGAGGTATTTCCAAGTGCAACAAGATAAAAATGCAGAGTGGAAATTCTTCTAACCAGCAGGAACTGACAAGATAGTGAAAAGTGGGCGTTCTGTGCTAAAATGTCTCAAGTCAAGAATGGTAATAATGGATAGCACTTTATTTTACAGTCCTGTTCCCCATGAACATACGATTTATGTACTTCTTATAGTTAGAAGAATAACTGGGTAATAACTAGGTACTAAGCCTAAGCCTAAACCTAACCTTAACCCATGTGGTTTCCAGATATTACCCTGTACTTTCTTAGATGAGTGCCCTGTAAGTACACTAAGAATAAAGTCCAGCTGAATAATGCTTGTAGAAAGAAATCTGTTAGCATTCCCTCTCATCTCGAAGGCAGTTGCTCAGCTGGCCTGTGGCTGACCAACCTGTTTGCTGCCATCTGTGTTCATGACCCCTAAACCGAACCATTCGTCAACCATATGAAACCAGCTTGGTCGCTTTGTTTTTACGATATAATTCATACATAACACTTTACAATAAGGTTTCACATGTTGACATTAGTTAACAGGAACTAGCAATAAATTACATTTCTAAAACATTTATTAATCCTAGTTAGTGTTAATCTCAACATATACTGACATGATTAAAATCATATATCAATCAATATCTGTTAGCAGTACTTAATGAGCCTGAGGCCCCGTCCACACGATGCCGGTGCATTCCCTATCCGATCATAAAAAATGGCGTCGGTGCAAGAAATATCAGCGTCCACACGAGACCACTAAAACCGACTGATAACGGTGTAGTTTATATGCCAGACCAGTATGGGGCGCTGTAATTCTGCCACAGATAATACATACGTGTGACTCAGCTGACACGCGATGTGATGACATCATCGTTACACAAAATTAAACAGCCGCCCACACGAGACCGCAGGGGTGTCGGATTCAGATCTATCCACTTTAGGATCCGGTATCAAAAGAGAGCGGATTCAGTCTCCCAAAACGCCGGATCCGTGTGGACGCAACGCCAATCCGATAAGAAATGTATGCGGATACAGTGATCCGCATCTCCGTGTGGAGGGGCCCTGAATTAACATGAACTGACAATGGGCAGTTATGTTTTCTATTGCTTAGTGTTAACAAAGATTAATAAGTACGCGACAAATGTATTGTTCATTGTTATTTAATTACATTTAATAGATGAGTATTTACAGTTACAACGACTGTAGATAGATCCTGAAATATGGATGAATTGACTGAATCTAAAACATAAGCATACTACTTATTTACAGCCAGTGTTGCAGTAAAGCATTAAAAGTAACAAGTTATGTAATTATATTTTGTAATTTTTTAAAGTTCACAACAAAACTGTTAAATGTCAGGGCCCGTCCACACGGAGACGTGGATCACTGCATCCGCATACATTTCTTATCGGATTGGCGTTGCGTCCACACAGATCCGGCGTTTTGGGAGACTAAACCCGCTCTCTTTTGATACCGGGTCCTAAAGTGGATAGATCTGAATCCGACACCCTTGCGGTCTCGTGTGAACGGCCAATCCGTATATTTTTTTGTGAAGTGTCGGTGCGTCACAGTAACAGCAACAGTGTTGCCAGATTGGACTGAAGATTCCAGCGCAGCTACAGCTTAAAACCCGCCCATTTAAAAAAATACCAGCCCACAGTGCGTACTCTTATAAATAATGAAAAATGTTGCGCTATTTTATGCATCAAAAACCATCCCAAATTTTATCATCCAGCCCAATGCATTTTTTCCCGGTCGGATGTGACCAAAAGGAGCCCAATTGGGAACCCGCGCAATCTGGCAACACTGAACAGCAACAACAATGCACATGCTCAAAGTCTTTTTCTCTGTGTATAGTGTATATCTGTGGCAGAATTACAGCGCCCCATACTGGTCTGGCATATAAACTACACCGTTATCAGTCGGTTTTAGTGGTCTCGTGTGGACGCTGATATTTCTTGTGCCGACGCAGTGTTTATGATCGAATAGGGAATGCACTGGCATCGTGTGGACGCGGCCTCAGTCACGTCTTTCGTCTACTTCCCGTTTCCTTCCATGTTCTCCCATGTTTTCATTGACTTGTTGCGTCATCAGTCACCTCATTTGTCTTGTCACCTGCATCTAATCCCCTCATTACTCCTTTTGTAAATTTACCTCATGTCTGCCTTCAGTCTTTATCGTTTGTTGTGACTGTTAGTTAATGTTTTCCATGTTCTCGCTCTCAGTGTTCTCTGCTCCGAGTTTTGCACCATAGGTGTCGTTTTTGGTTATAGTTCTGTATAAGATTATGTTCTTCGTTTTGCACACCCAGTGCCAACAATGTTTTTGTATATTTAAAGTGTTTTTTTTGTTTTTTTTATAAATACATTTCAATGTTCTCCTTGTGCCTCCTCGTCTCCTCATCCACCCGCTACCATGACAAAAATATCTGAGTTACCTTTTTCATACTTTTTTCTACAGAAATCATATTTATTGATCTCTAATGAATGATAGTGAATGATCATGTTTGCTTCAGCCTGAGTCTTATACATTTCACATTTGGTGTAAAAGGGACTTTATATTTCTCAAAAATATAACTTTTTTTTTTTTGACGCCCAGCCAAGGTGATAAAAGGTAAAAGGTAACTTAAACCTTAAACCTAAACCTTAATCCAGTGTACATTAATTTCCATAAAAAGTAGTTACTTTTTTATTGAGTAACGTAATATTGTAATCCATTACTTTTAAAAGTATATTTCCTCAAAACTGTTTACAGCAATAGAAATTATTATATTTATGTAGCATCTGGACTGAATCAAGATGATTGATCACACTCCAAGATTCAGTAAAAAGCTTTTAATCTTTCTGACTTCTCCTCACAGACCTGGCGCCATTGAGTCTGTGCCTAATTTCCCTGACTGTCTTTTTTTAATTGCCTGACAGACAATAAGCAGGAGACGTCCTGAGCTCCTAAAGTGACTTCAAAGAGTCACACCCATACTGGGCATAAAAGGGTGGTTTGGCTAGAGACATTGGAAACCTCAGACACACACACACTTACACTCGCATACACACATACAGCAAACTCGTAAGTAAACTATCCCTAACTTGTGTATAATTATATATATATATATATATATATATGCATGTCCCCATGTTGTAATTAGCTTAGTTACTTTCAGATGTTTAAATGCTGGTAACCATATGTGAGAATACATTCCTTCATCCATGTCTTTTCCACCCTATCGATTTTAGTCTTTAAATGATGATGTATATATTGTGTTGATAAAATGCATCATATTACTTTGACCTCTTACGGTAGAATCTGTACTAAATCTGACAGTATCATAAAATATGAAAATTAGGCTGGAAGAGAGATACAGGACTTTTACGGCTCTAATTTAACCCTTCCGTATTGGCAATTCAGCCCCGATGGGTGTGTGACGAAGGGTGCTTAAAAAACTTGTACACCAGGTATCTCTGCTTTTTGCAGTTTCTGTTCTTTACGCTAAGTCAATCTGCCCAGTGAAAATTTGAGATACGAGCAGCATACAGACGCCGACGCTAGGTGTTCGAGTACTCGGAGCAGCCCACGCCGCCTCACTCCTTCACTTCACATGTTCGTTGACTTCCATAAACGAGTCTTCCTGTGTTGTGTGTTATATACATTTATGGGTAATTGCATATGATCTCCACTAGAGGCAGCTTGATTTTACAGCGGGAGGTTACCGGGGGCGATGAGTGATTCACGAGTATTAAGATGGGAGCAGCACGAGTTATGAGTGTTCAATAATAATAAATATGAGCTTCTGAGTCTATCCAACACACAACACGTGAAGAAACACTACACTTCCGTATTGTGCTTGCGTTATCTACGTACTTTACGTAATCTATGTAATCCCTCCCTCCTCATCCTCTGCACAAGCAGCTACTGTATTGTGTGTCTCAAAGGTAAGAACTCATAATTAAAATGACATTTTATTTTATATCACAGGATTTCTTTTATACTATATTTTTTTGTGTGTTTATGTCTATATAACATGTTTTTTTCCATTGTTATCAGCACTATATATATCACGTTTTTCATACCACAACGCATGTAACACAACGCAAGTAAACAAAAAATGTTGTTGTTATTCAGGGAAAACAAAATCCAAACCTGGGTCTGAGTGAAAAAGCGATTGCCCCCTAAATCTAATAACTGGTTTGACCACCCTTAGAAGTAATAACTGTAATCAAGCGTTTGCAGTAACTTGCAATGAGTCTTTTACAGCTGTGGAGGAATTTTGGCCCACTCATGTTTGCAGAATTGTAATTCAGACAAACTGGAGGGTTTTCCAGCATAAACTGCCTTTTTAAGGTCATACCACTGCATCTCAATACTTTTCAGGTCAGGACTTTGGCTAGGCCACTCTAAAGTCTTCATTTTGTTTTTCTTCAGCCATTCAGAGCTGGACTTGCTGGTGTGTTTTGGATCATTGTCCTGCTGCAGAACCCAAGTTCGCTTCAGCCTGAGGTCCCGAACAGATGGCCGGACATTCTCCTATAGGATTTTTTGATGGACAGCAGAATTCATGGTTCCATTTATTACAGTAATTCTTCCAGGTCCTGAAGCAGCAAAACAGCCACAAACCATCACACTACCACCACCATATTTTATTGTTGGTATAACGGTCTTTTTCTGAAATGCGGTGCTACTTTTACACCAGATGTAATGAGACACACACCTTCCAAAAGGTTCAACGTTTGTCTTGTCAGTCCACAGAGTATTTTCCCAAAAGTCTTGGGGACCATCAAGATGTTTTCTGTTTTCAAGATCTTTCTCATATTTTCCTGAATTTCTTTGGATCTCAGCATGTCAGGCAGGTCATATTTAAGTGATTTCTGGGATTATTTTCTCACACAGGGCCATGTAGGTTTTGATTTAGTTTTCCCTTAATAATAACTTTCATTTAAAAACGGCATCTTACTTTGCTTGAGTAACAGCATATTCAGAATATTCATCTACCATTTTTGTGTCCAACGACAAACAAAACTATGATAATTTTAACAATTTGTGAAGTTTTTATTGTACGTAAATTATTACCGTCTTAAATGCTATCAATGCATTTCATATGTGAAATATCATATGTGTTAGTATTATTGCAAACGCAAGTAAATGTACTTGTGGCAAAACTAATACTCATGAATGTGTACAAACTAAATGTATAGATTTGAAAGCATAATCAATATTTAATTTTAATTATTTTTTGGAAGAAATACACAAGCATGACTCATTTAACCTGTAACAACATCAAGCCATTTTGAGAAACTAGTTGTTCTTTCTAAAATGTCAATGCTCTTTGTGTAAGTCTACTGACA